>VWZG01008540.1:26929-40730 GCA_013396735.1 Grallaria varia
AAAAAAATGGACGAAAAGTTTAGAAAAAATGGACAGGAAAGGTTAAAAAATGGACAGAAAGGTTAAAAATTGGACAGAAAGATGGAAAAATGGAGAGGAAGTTTAGAAAAAAAATGAAGAGAAAGTTTAAAACATGGACAGGAAGTTTAGAAAAAATTTACAGAACGTTTAAAAAAATGGATAGAAAGTTTTCAAAAAATGGATAGAAAGTTTAAATAATGGACAGAAAGTTTAGAAAAAAATGGATGGAAAGTTTAAAAAAATGGATAGAAAGTTTTCAAAAAATGGATAGAAAGTTTAAATAATGGACAGAAAGTTTAGAAAAAAATGGATGGAAAGTTTAAAAAAATGGATAGAAAGTTTTCAAAAAATGGATAGAAAGTTTAAATAATGGACAGAAAGTTTAGAAAAAAATGGATGGAAAGTTTAAAACATGGACAAAAAGTTTTCAAAAAATGAACAGAAAAGTTAAAAACTGGACAGAAATATTAAGAACTAGACAGGAAGTTTAAGAAAATGGACAGAAAGTTTAAGAAATGGACTGAAACTTAAGAATTGGACAGGAAGTTTTGAAAAAATGGAGGGAATGATTAAAAAATCAGAGTTTAAAAAATGACAGAGTTTAGAAAAATGGACAGAAAATTTAAGAAATTGGACAGAAAGATTAAAAAAAATCCAAAAATTTAAAAAATTGGATGGAAATTAAGAAAATAGATGGACAGTTTTTTTTTTAAAAAAAAATATACAGAATGCTTTAAAAAAGTGAGCAGAAATTTTTTTTAAAAATCGACAGGAGGTTTAAGAAAACTCCAAGTTCAGGGGTTTGTGGCTCCTTTATTTTTCTCTTTATGCCTGAGGGAGCAGCTTTTTCTCAGGTGGGCTCCGTTCCCCTGTGGAGTGGGGGGATTTCTCCTCGCTCTGCTGCCAGCAGGGCCTGTAAAACAGCCCAAAAAAAGCCTCCCCGGGCTGAGCTCTTCATTTATTCCTAAAAGAGCCACACCGGGGGCTGTTTTTCCCGATATTTATTTCAGATTAATGAATGAAAAGGCCTTCTCAGCAGTAACACCCCCCTGGGGGCTGTTCTGCCCTGCTGGGCAGGAGCAGGGGCAGGTAAAGCAGCTCCACTGGGACTGCTGCCCCTCCCGAGGAATTCAGGGAATTCTCTCCCTTTGGATGTGGCTTGTTGCACTCCACGAGTCCTAAAGCATCTCTCTTGGGGGGTTGGCAGTGTTTTCTCTTTAGGAAGTGCTGTAAAGATGGCCCTGAATTCCAGCAGAGGTGACAAATTTAACCTCCTTGTTTCCCTTTTTGCCTTTCTTTTTGCATCGTAATTGGCTCGAGGGGTTTGGTTTGGGGGGGGTTTTTTCCCCCTTTGTAATCAAAGGTGGCTGAGCAGCAGAGGCCAATAATGATGAGGATGAACAGAGCACGGAAGCACCTTTGGTGTGTGCATTAATCCAGTTTTTCCCCAATAATCACCTCGGCACCTCTGACATCTTTTAACAGCTGCAGCCAAAATCCCTTCCCCAGTCAAGCCCTTCCCCGACAGAAGTCTCTGCTCCCCTCACTAGAATGAAATACCTTGATTTACAAATTAAGGTTTGTTTTTTTTCTGGTAAATGCGTTTCTGAAAAAGGCCACGTAATTAGTGGAATAGTGTTTATTAGGCAGATGGTGCTGATCACTGTGTTGCTGGTCTGAATTATTTGTGTGCCTTGACATGAAGCTCTTTTGACAGGAAGGATTCTCTCCCAGCATAAGGTACATTAAGCACAATCTAAAAAAAAGCCCTAAAATAACCACTTTTTCCCTGCAGAAAAATGCTGAGGAGTGTGAAAGGACTCGCCTGCCGCTCTCTGAAGGTGAGTCCTGCAAGAGCTTGCTGTCCCACGACCTGAAATGACAATTTACAGCTGTAAAAAGTCAGATTCTTCTTCTATTTGTCACCTAAAATGCCTGGGAGTGTTGTCCAAACTTTGCCTGAGCACGGGGAGCCTGTTCAGTGCCCACCACCCTCTGGGGGAAGAACCTTTCCATTTTTTTTTTCATTTTTTGAGCCAAAAACAGGCTCGGTGCTATCAATAGTGTATTAAAATGAGCTCTGGCACAGCTCACAGAGCTTCCCTGCACCAAAACCACCGGGAGGAGTGTCTGGAAGGGCTTCCTCACGGAAAGGAGGGGCAGGTGCTTTGGTTGGTGTTGCCTTTTCCCAGCTCTGCTCAGGGCTGTGAAGGGAACAGCCAGCCTTTTCCAGAGCCTGGGATTCCATGGAACATGCAGGAACAGCTCCACCTCATGGCTCTGGACTCTGATTAATCCCCGGGCACCACGTGATGCTGTGCTGCCATTTCAGGGATCTCCCTGTCAGGAGATTCCTCTCTGTCCTCTGCCTCCAAAATCCACTCTGTGCTCCTGGGAAAGACAGCACAGAGGGATGAGGTGAGGATGTGAGAACGCCAGGGATTTGCTGGGTGGAGCTGCACAGGGAGGCAGGAAGGGTTCTGGGTGTTCCTGCCTTTCCAGGGATCCCTGATGTCTTTTGTTGAGGAGGAGGGGGGACGTGTTGCTACTCTAAAGTCAGAATGTACAGTGTTTAACCAAGCTGTTCTGGGTCACCCAGAGGTCTTACAGCCTGTTAAAATCGTGGATGCACTCCACACATTCCTGCATGGATTTTGTGAATGGAAACACAGTAATTGGTGAAATCTGTACCTCTGAAATCCGTCTGTGTCTCGGGATAACTGTGAGTAGGATCCTGCTGACAGCTCTAGGAGCTTGTGTTGTCTCCATGGCACTCGAGGGAGAAAAGATTCCCCGTCTCCATGTTCTTGGAAGCTGCTTTTGCAGCCACAGCCCACAGAGGGAAAGTTCTGAGGCACCACTGGGGTGTTTGGGAAAGACCTGTCATGCCAAAGCTCCAAGTGACATTGTCAACCAGTGTCCTTCCTCGAGGGAGCTGGAGTCATTTGGAGATGGGATTTGCTCCGTTGATGGAAAAATAGAAATTTTCTGCAAGAACAGAAGACTGGAGTTCAAGACAAAGTCCTCCTTACTCTTTACATCCTGACTTCCACTCCCCTCAGAGAACTCCCTAGAAACTGGCTTGTGTCCCATAGAGATTCCAGGTCCTGATCTGAGATTGGGCTTTTTAAAACATAATTCTAGTAATATCTGTTTGATGAAGTATCATTCAGCTAAAGGCTGTGTGTGGAAACTGAGCACCAGGCAAGAAGTTTTAATCCTTGTTTCATTTCCCTTTGGATTGCACAGGTCAGGGACAAGGATTTGTAGGGTGTTCGTAGGAAGGGATGTCCGGAGAGCAGGGAGCTTGTCTTACAGGTGAGGAAAGCTCAGAGCCCCCAGAGCTTCACCTGAGGCTTGAGAAGGAGGGAATGTGGGATCAGAGAGTCATGGAATGGTCTCGGACCTTAAAGCTCCTCCAGTCCCAGCCCCTGCCACGGGCAGGGACACCTTCCACCAGCCCAGGTTGCTCCAAGCCCCGTCCCACCTGGCCTTGGACACTTCCAGGGGTGGGGCAGCCACAGCTTCTCTGGGCAACCTGTTCAAGGATGTTCAAGGAAGGTGAGAGGGACTGTGATTCCAGGCTAGGAATGACTTTGGGCTGACGTTTTCCAGGGGAACAGGTGACAAGAGTTTCCTCCTCTAGTTATTCCTGTATTAAATTGGTATCTTTGGGCCTTGCTCTGGGCTGTAGCGTGGTCACTTCTGTGGAGTTTAAACATAAGCCCTCCCAAGGGATCATGTGGATTTGAGGAGGAAAAGGGCAGTGTGGGAACACAAAAAGAGTGTGATGTGGCTGTTTGGTGATTCACACTGCAGCAGTTTGTCCCACCAGGGATCTGGGGTGGGGTTCAAACTGGTTTAATTCCCTCCCTTGACCGGACAGCAAGTGCTGGAATGCTGATTCAGGCATCCGGTGTGTGTTGAACGTGGAATGTGAGGCAATCCCACCTTGTCCCGAGCCCTTGTGGCTTTCCAGTGGCCCCCTGAGGAGCACTGGGATGGCAGGAGAGCTGTGTCATGCCCTGGCAGAGCTGAGACAGCTGTCCCTGGCTCTGAGCTTGGGTTCCTGCTGCTCTGATGTGCACAGACCAAATAGGAAACTGCTGGCTCTGTGTTCAGCTGCAACTGTGCCTGTCAGTGCTGAGAGGGCTCAGCTCCTCAGAGCCTGTCTGGAGGATGCACTTTCTAAATCGGTGACAAATGCTTGTGTTTTCTTCCACCACAACATAATAAAATGCTTGTCCTGCCACTGCTCACTTTCTGGCCTGTTTTGGCTGGGCTGTGCAGGCAGGATTCAGCAAAAATGAATTAATCAGCTTAGCTGGCTGTTTTGGTTTCTGTATCCTAATGCCAGTCTGGATGCAGGGACACAGGGAAACCAGTGCAGGGGGTGTAATTATAAATATCAAACAGTGGGCAGAGCTGCACTAATCCTTTGGTAATTGAGGTGATTATGGATTACTAGACAGCCTGAATTTTCAGGGTCCTAACTACCAATTCCTCCATGGGGGCAGAAACATTGTGGGCATTCCCAGCTGAACTTGGGATCTTAAGGAATCTTGTAAGGGGCAAACTCAGGTGCAGGGCTTGGTTCACTGAGGCGAGTTCAGCTGGGAATGGTTTAGGTGCAGGTACCTAACTGTGAAATCTGGTTCCACAGCATGTGTGTTTCCATAATGAATTTACATGCTAATGCTGAACTCTTACTCTAATTGCAATTAGATTTCAGGTCTGGGTGGCACGTGCCGTGCCACGCGTGCACCAAGCAAACTCACTGATGTTTTTTTCACCACTAATCCTTGGCTGCTGAGAGGTTTGTGGTGTGTTTACCTCGTTCTTGCCTTAGGTGGACCACGGGTATGGCCTCCCCACTGCAGCCAGGGCTTGCCTGAGCTCCCTTGCCAGCCAGGATGTCCCGACCCCGGAGATGCCCCGAGCAGTTTTCCACACCAGCGAGAGCGACCCGGTGAGTCACTGCCACCACTGTCCCCGTCACACAGCCAGTCCTGGATGCCACCAGCCTGCCCCTGGACGTGCTGCAGCCAGGAATGCTCGCTGGGATTGTGTTGTTTTAGGGGAGAGGGCACACAGCCCTAAAACAGGGATCCAGTCCCAAGGGAAGGGCCTTGGCTGTGCAGGGAGGGCAGGATGGGGCTGCTCTTCCTGAAGGCTCCTGGGAACAAGTATTGATTCCTTCTGCAGGGCTGCACAGATGAAGCTCACATGTATTTTGCAGAAGCTCAGTGTGGCTTAGCTTGTCACCAGACACCATTAATTTCAACTCCAGGGTTATTCTTCCCTGACCGACCTCCCCAAATTGGTGGTGAAGGGGATAAAAACCACACCCCAGATGACCTCAGCACGGCACAGCTCTGCAGCATCACAATTCCAGCACCACACTCTGTGTCTCGAGCACAAAATGAAGTGGAATAAACGAGTGGAGGAAGCCTTTGAGGTGCTTTTCTGCTGCCTCTGTAATTGGAGTCTCCCGGTGCCGATTCCTCCGGGGTCTCTATGGAAACGGCAGCGGGGAGATGATCTGCTGCACGTGACCCTGTGTCTGGAGATTGCACAGCAGAGTCCAGATGGCAGGGATTGTCCCCTCTGTCCTGTGCCTGCCTTTTATGTTGCCAGGCAACTGGCTTTGGCATTCGGGCTGGATGTGCCTGAGGTTTGGTGGCTTTGGTGGCAGCCACCGTGTCCTGTTTTGTCAGCTCAGCCTTCCCCGGGTTCACAAAGTGACAGCCCTGGCTGTACCCCAGAAAGTCCCATGCAAAATGGCTTAAGGCAGCCAGATGAACACGAAATTTTTCATCAGATGGAGCTTTTTTGTAGATTTCCATCAGCAAAGCTGTAAATGACTGAACATGAGGATAAAGACACTGACCCACTTTGCAGAGGGAGGAGAGTGAGGGAGTTTGCCTGGAGTGATGCAGCAAGTCAGGGAGGAAACTGGGGATGAAAATGGGCTCTGGAGACCTGTTGGAGCCCACAGGTACCACTGCCATGAAAACACAGCTCACTGTGTCCGGCACACACAGGAGAACTCCAGGGATTCCAGAGCTGGAAATAAGCCCTGCTTGGGCGAAGGCTGAAGTCTCACTTCACAGCTCTCCTCCCCTTACAGCAGGACACCTATTGAAAAGCCAGGATTTAAATTTTTCCCTCCTGTTGCAAAGATTTCCTGCCTAGTAAACACCAGTTTGGCAGGTCCAGCAGCTGGTTTGCTGAAGTTACCAAAAGGTCTCTTCCTTTGGCAGACCTGTGAGTTCCTGGAGTTCTGCAGCTGTGCCAAGGTAAACCACCGAGCCCAGGACACACTGACCTGTCCTGAGAATACCTTTCCTCAGGAAGGTGTGGAATTGGAGGGGTTCCAATTGGCTTTGCAGAGTGGAAGGGACAGAAGGTGAGAGAACAGGTGTGCTCTGTGCTGAAGGGCTGGAAGTCTGGTCTGAAGGAGGGAAGGGACACAACAACAGGAAACCTGGGGCAGGGAATTCCTGGGGGTGTGACAGAGCTGCAGCAGTGGCACGGGAAGAGCCCATCAGGAACTGGGAAAAGCCAAATATTCCTGGTCAAGTCACACCTAGGTCCAGCTGCTCCCACACAAAAGAAAGAAAACAAGGAATGTGTTGTATTCCCTGTTATATATAAAAGGCTGACACGCACAGAATAAAGAGGAGGATTTTTTTTTACTTTAAATCCATGGAAAAGTCCAGGAAAGCAGAGAGCAGGACATGATAAAAACTGCTAAAAGTCACACAGGAAAGGCTGCAGAATATATATATATCTATATATCTCCTATATATCCTGTCCTAATTAGACAAGACAAAATCTGATCACTGGAACAAGAGGAAATAAAGAAGCCCTTTGCAGGTATCCCATGGCAGGAAAAGAGAATAATGAAGGGGAAAAGCAAGGCATGAAACAGGTATTAATTTTTCAGATTTCAGTAACAACGGCTTGCAGAGCAAAGTCAGAGCTGCAGGTAATCACCAGAAATAAATGGTGAAGGATTCAAGTCTGGTGTCGGAATAACCCTGATCCCTGAGGTCACAATAGGGGACTGGAAATTATTGCCCCAGAAAAGAGACTGAGAGCTTTCTAAGCCTCCAGCACCAGTGACCAAAAGGCACTGTGGGAATTACTGCTGAGACAGCAGCACAGAGCAAAAGGGGGTTACCTACCTGAGGGCAGGTAACTCCAAAGGGCATCAACACTGCTGTTGAGGTTTGAGGGGACCACAAGGATGAGAGGACTGATGGAAGGTGAGTTAAATTCCTACAGTAGCTCAGGGAGTCCCTTCATTGTTCAGTGCCAGGTGGGAGCTCCTTTCTTTAGGCTATTCCAAAGCTCCTGCCAGCACTGTCCTGGCAATTCCTGCTTTCTGTTCTCATCCCAGTAAGTGGGTACCTGCTGTGGTTGAGTCTTCCCTCCCTGTTCCATCCTCCCAGGCCACCTGTGTCCGGGAGGGAGGCCCCAGGAGTGTGACAGTGCCTGTTTTCCCTTCCCAGGCCAAGCACACGGAGCACCACGAGGGTCGTCACTACAGCATTCCCCTGGAGGAGCTGAAGGCTGTGTTCCCACACGGGCTCCCCTACCGCTTCCAGCAGCAGGTACTCCAGCTTTGGGGCAGCTTTGGGGCAGCTTTGGAGCAGCTTTGGTGGGAGGGCACTGCTGTGTGCACTCAGACTGCCCAGGGAACCTGTGGCTTCCCCAGCCCTGGAAGTGTTCAGAGCCAGGTTGGATGGAGCTTGGAGCAACCTGGGATAGTGGGAGGTGTCCTTTTCCACAGAATGAGATGGTCTTTAATGTCCCTTCCAAACCATCCTATATGGGAAGAAGCAGATCCATTGGTGACTGTGATGCCTTCCTGTTGGAAAAAGAGGGAGTGACCTGCTGCAAACGTGCAGTTATTCCTGGTCATGACTGTTACTCCAGAGATGAGTCAGCCCAAGCAGAACAGAGGCTGAAGGGGTTGAGGATTCCACCTCAGGCAACTTTCATTCCAGTGTTTTTCATCTCTGACTTCTGAGCGCATGATGAATTACAGAAGCATTTCCCATGGTTATATTTCTGTATGAAACAGGCTGTCTCATGAAATAGGTTTTTATGGGCAGCAAAAAACCTCTCATGTCTTGATTTCTGTGGTGAGACAGACAGGACCACGCTGGGCTCTGTGAGCAGCTGCCCCAGTTAGGAGCAGATTCCTTGCTGTGGGCATCCAGGCCACTGGATTCACCGACAGGCTGGTTGGCTGCACCTCAGGCTGTCAGAACGTGATGGAGCAGCTAATCCTGGAAACCCTTTCCAGGCACAGAAGGGACAAGAAGGTCCCTGGGTGGGGGGGAATGTGGCTTCAGCAACAGCCCTTGGTGCTGCCGGGCAGGGAGGGCAGAGCTGGGGGGTTTGGAGCCTCCAGGCAGTGATGGAGCCGGGCTGGGAGCAGCTCTGCTTGGTCACACCCTGCCCCTTTGCTCAGGTGCAGACCTTCAACGAGGCCTGTGTGATGGTGAGGAAACCGGCGCTCGAGCTCTTCGCTTACCTGAGGAGCTCCAACTTGGCACACCCCACTGTCAGGTACGTCATCTGTATCCTTTGTCACCTGCCTCAGGGTGGGGTGCCAGTGCAATCCAGGTGAGGGTGAAGTTCTGAGCCTCAGCGGAGTCCCCAGGAGGGGGTTGTGCCCCGTGGTCTGTGGTCAACACGGCGGCTCCGAGCTCTTTGGGAAGTTTGGAGCTTGGATACCTCCAGTATAACCCAGGCTGGCTCATGGCACAGACCCCCAAAGGGCTGCCAGCACTCCTGAGGGCAGGGGCTCCTCAACTCTGCTCAGCAGGGTGGGACTGGGGGAGAAGGAACTCTCTAGGCCATGTTTGCTGCATGGAATGTCATCCCTGTTTTGACAACCTCTGAACTCCCTTTATGCCTTTTCTGAAAAAAATGGCAACAAAGTGTGAGCTGGAGTGGTTTTTCAGAGACTTTCCTTGACAGTCCATGTTGGAGATGGTGAGAGAGGAACGGGGAAAACCATGACCCTGTGCCACGTGATTCACTACTGCTCAAGGCAAGGCTGGCTGGTGCTGCACATCCCCGATGGTAAGAGCACCAATGTCCCTGTGTCACCACACCAAGCACATGCTGCCCCAGGAGATGCTGCTCCGAGACAAAGCTGTAGGGTAGGCCCAGAAAATTAGCCTTGTTTTCCCATAGTGGAAAAGGTTTATAAAGCACAAAACCCCCCAGTGAAGTAGAGCATCATAATTAGTTATTTTCACCTGCTCACACATGCTTTGAGTGTCTGCTTTGCCCCAGTGTGTGGGTCTGTGTGTCCTCCTGCTCCCAAGGGAGGCCTCCAGTAAAGGTGAAGGAATGCTGCTCCAGCTCTGGGGTCCCCAGCACAGGGAGGACATGGACCTGTTGGTGCAGGTCCAGAGGAGGTCACCAGGATGATCAGAGGGCTGGAGCAGCTCTGCTGGGAGGAAAGGCTGAGAGAATTGGGCTTGCTCAGCCTGGAGAAGAGAAGCTTTGGGGTGACCTAATTGTGGCCTTCCAGGACCTGAAGGCAGGAAACTTGGCAGAAACTATTTACAAGGACCTGGAGTGCCAGGATACAGGGAATGACTTCAAACTGCCAGAGGGTAGATTTAGTTTGGATATTAGGAGGAAATTGTTCCCTGTGAGGGTGCCCAGAGAAGCTGTGGCTGTGCCTGTCCCATCCCTGGAAGTGTCCAGTGTCAGGCTGGACAGGGCTTGGAGCAACCTGGGCTGGTGGAAGGCAGGGGGTAAAATGAAATGAGCTTTAAGATCCTTCCCAACCCAAACCATTCCGTGAGTCTCTGACTTCCCTTACCAGTGTAGCAGAATAAGGATAAGCAATACAATCACCACCCTCCACCCCCATACCATCATTTTGACTGGGAAAAAAAAAAAAAAAAAAAAGATAAAAAAAATGCAAACCCAACTATTTTATTTTGCTCACAGCTCATCTCTGGGTGAAAAACTGCAGGGAGCTTTTGCAGTCTTCCTACAACAAAGACCGGCTGGATCAGCCTTTGCAGGCCTCTACCTGGCTCAAGAACTTCAAGGCCTCCAATGAACGTTTCCTGAGAGAGGTTTGTGGAGCCTGACAGGTTGTCCTGGTGTACACACCCCACCCACTGCCCCGTGCTTGACCTCAGGGTGTGTAGGAAAAGCAGTTAAAATCCCCAGTGTGGGCATGGCTGGTGGGGATGGATAGTTCTCCCAGATTCTGCAAAGAACCAGGAATGCAGCCATGCCAAGCTGCCTTTGCCCCACTTCATCCCCAGTCTGACTGTAGTTCTCTTCCCACAGATAAAAACACAGAAAAAGTACATGTGGGGCAAACAAGAGAGCACCGAGGAGGGCAGACCTTTGGGTGAAGTGGTGGAGCAGGTAAGGAACAACCAGAGCTGGTGTGGTCCCACCTCGGACCAGGACATCCCATCACTGGGTGCCAAGAACAAATTGCTCCTAAAGATCCAGCAATTGGGTGTCTCCCTGTCAACAAGGTGGCTGCAAAAAAGCATTGTGGAGGATGTGACAGATCTATAAAGCAGGCTGTGCAGAGAACTTGGGGAGAAGTGAAAATTATAACTGAAATTCCCAAGGTTTGGGTGCTCCAACTGCTCCCTGGAAAGGCACAGCCCGTCTGCCGTGGGTTTATCTCCCTTCCCTTGGGAGGGGCAGCCCCAAAGTCACCAGCATTGCCCATGAACAAGGCCCCCGATGTGAGTCGTGTTCCTTTTGCTCCCCGAAGGGCCTGGCTCGTGTCAGGAGCGCCAGCGATGCCGTGGCCGTGGTGCTGAAGGAGCTGAAGCAGCAGAGCCAGCGCGGCTCCTTCCGGCTCCTCGTGGCCGTGGACGGCGTCAACGCGCTCTGGGGCCGCACGACGCTCAAGAAGGAGGACAAGAGCCCCGTAAGGAGCACAGGGCTGGGGCTGCCACATTCCTGCTGCCTGGGAGAGCTGGGGGAGGGCCTTTTGTCCCGTGTCAGTTCCTGAGAAATCCCTGAAAGATGCTCGTGTGGCTTTTGGAGGGACCCGCAAGGTTCATGTTGTGCTTTAGGCAATTTTTGCTGAAGGAATTTTGTCTCTCGCCGAGGCAAAAGAGCAGGTGGGTGTTGTTAGAGCCTGGGAGTTTCTCTGCAGCAATGAGTCAGTGCTGCAGGGCCAGGGGAAAGCAGAGGAAAAAAAACGTGCCTGAAGGATATAAATGATCCTCCCAGTCTAATTGACAGGAGGGGAGGGGAATTCATGTGTCAGATGGAAGCTGCTGGCAAAAAATTAAAATAAAATAAAAAAAAAGCTGATGCACAACAATCTTCACCAGGTTTCTCCAGGGGAGCTGACCCTCGTGCACAACCTGCGGAAGATGGTGAGGAATGACTGGGTGAGTTCCAGGCTGAGCCTCTGGGGGTGGCACCCCCAGCAATTAAAGCCACCACAGGCCCAAGGCCATGGATCCAACAGCTGCAGTGGAGGAGAGCTCGGTGTTGGTGTCTCATCAGTGCTTCTGACATCCCCCAAAGAGGATGAGAACGGGTCAAATCCATAACACTTCCTGATTCCTGGCCAAATCCCAGTGTAGGACCCTGAGACAGAGCTGTGTGATAGCCCTTAGGGCACTTTTATTTAGGATTTTTTGAACTAAGAAGAACTCCTGGTTTCTGAATGTTTTGCTGTAGGAGGTCAGCTCCTCCTGCTGCTCTTTCCACCCCCTGGATGCTCCAAGCTCCAACAGGCAGGCTTCAGATTTAGAGGTCCTTTTTAAAGTCTCTCAGGGTTTTGAATAGAAAACCATTTATAGGTAAGAAATGTTTAAATGCCAGCCCTGGGAACTCAAGCTGTTTATTCCCTGTGCTCATATAGGCTTGGAGTAGCCAGGGTTAGCATGGTCAGGGGAAATCCATCTCAGAGAATTTTAGAATTGATGTATCTGTAAGATCAAAGAATCCCAGAATCCCAGGCTGGTTTGGGTGGGAAGGGGCTTTAAAGCCCATCCACTTTCCCCAACCATGGGCAGGGACATCTACTAGCCCAGGTTGCTCCAAGCTCCATCCAACCTGGCCTTGGACACTTCCAGGGATCCAGGGGCAGCCACAGCTTCTCTGGGCACCCTGTGCCAGGCCCTGCCCACCCTCCCAGGGAAGGATTCCTTCCCAATCTCCCACCTAACCCTGCCCTCTGGCAGTGGGCAGCCATTCCCCCTTGTCCTGTCACTCCAGCCCTTGTCCCAGGTCCCTCTCCAGCTCTCCTGGAGCCCCTTGAGGCACTGGAAGGGGCTCTCAGGTCTCCCTGGAGCCTTCTCTTCTCCAGGTGAATATTCCCAGCTCTCCCAGGCTGGCTTCTGAGCAGAGGGGCTCCATCATGGAACCTTCATGGCCTCCTCTGGACCTGCTCCAGCAGCTCCATCTTCCAAGAAGGCACCTCATGGGTTGATTCTAAACCAGTGCTGTGTGTGCAGCCCTCAGGGTTCCCATTTCTGCTCTGCCTTTCAGAGTGGAGGTGCTGTTGTGACCACCCTCAGCCAGACTGGCTCGCTCTTCAAACCCAGCTCTGCTTATTTGCCCCAGGAGCTGCTGGGCAAGGTGAGTCACAGCCTCTTGTGGTTTTCCTTTTTTTTCCTCCTCAATTTGGGAAAGAAAAATCCCTGGTTGGGAGCCCAGATGCTGTTTTGGAAGGACAGCTCTGACCTCTGCTCTGTGTGAGCAGGGACAGCCCCCTGGAATGGCTGGAGCTGTGCCAGGGCAGGGTTGGGATGGACACCAGGGAAATTCTTCCCCCAGAAGGTGGTGGGCACTGTCCAGGCTCCCCAGGGTGGTGGGCACTGCCCAGGCTCCAGGGGTGGTGGGCACTGCCCAGGGTCCCCAGGGTGGTGGGCGCTGACCAGGTTCCAGGGGTGGTGGGCACTGCCCAGGCTCCAGGGGTGGTGGGCACTGCCCAGGGTCCCCAGGGTGGTGGGCACTGCCCAGGTTCCAGGGGTGGTGGGCACTGCCCAGGGTCCCCAGGGTGGTGGGCGCTGACCAGGTTCCAGGGGTGGTGGGCACTGCCCAGGCTCCAGGGGTGGTGGGCACTGCCCAGGGTCCCCAGGGTGGTGGGCACTGCCCAGGTTCCAGGGGTGGTGGGCACTGCCCAGGCTCCCCAGGGTGGTGGGCACTGCCCAGGCTCCCCAGGGTGGTGGGCACAATCCAGAGCTCCAGGGGTGTTGGGACAACGGGACACGAACAGGGTGGGATTGTTGGGGTGTCCTGGGCAGGACCAGGGGTTGGACTGGATGATCCCTGGGGGTCCCTTCCAGCTCAGGCTATTCCACGACTCAGTGACCGAGCCCTGTTTGAGCTCCCACGTGGCCGTGCCGTGGTCACTCACCCTTCCATCCATCCCTCCCTCCTTTCCCAGGAGGGCTTCGATGCCCTGGACCCCTTCGTGCCCATCCTGGTGCCCAACTACAGCCCCAGGGAGTTCGAGAGCTGCTACGGCTACTACCTGGAGCGCAGGTGGCTGCAGCACGAGAAAGGTCCGTGCCCGGGGGCACCGGGGGGGGGGTCTGCGGTGGGCACGGGGGTGGCATCTCGCCCCCCAGTGCCCGGGGGTGGCATCTCGTCCCCCAGTGCCCCTGGATGTGGCTCAGTGCCTGTCTCCATCTCTCTCGCAGCGCGCACGGAGGACGGGAAGGCGGAGCTGCAGTTCCTCAGCGGCTCCAACCCGCGCCAGCTGGACCGCCTGGCGGGGCCGCTCTAGCGCAATAAACGCCCT
>VWZG01008540.1:43187-60438 GCA_013396735.1 Grallaria varia
CTGGGGGATGCTCCAGCCAGGGGGATGCTCTGGGGGATGCTCCAGCCAGGGGATGCTCCAGAGGGTGCTCCAGCCAGGGGATGCTCCGGGGGATGCTCCAGCCAGGGGATGCTCTGGGGGATGCTCCAGGGGATGCTCCACAGGGTGCTCGGAGCTCAAAGGGCCTTTCTCTTCCCGGCTGTGCCGGCGCAGGAGCAGCCCCCACGGGGGTCCGGGACCCCCCCTCGGTGCGACTCTGGTCCCAGTACCTGAACGTGCCCCTGCACCCCAAGAGCCTCTACGTGATCCGTCAGTACCTGCACGATGGGTAGGGCCGGCTGTGCTGCCCAGCCAGGGGCGAGTTCTGCCTCCAAGCAGGAGTTCAGAAGGGATAGAATAAGCTCTTTGTCCCCCCTGTTTGTTCCATAGGGATTGTGGTTGTCTCGAAGCCTTCGGCCAAGGGGAGAGTCTCCTGCAGGATCCCACCTGCGTGGAGGAGCTGGAAGATCGGCTGCACTTCTTTGTGGAAGAGTGTGATTATCTGCAGGTTCCCAGCTTAGCCCAAACTCCCTTTTCTTTCAAGAAACCTCCCGCTCGAGATCGGGTGGAATCTGAGACACTGCCCTGGTTTTCACACAGGGCTTCCAAGTCCTCTGTGACCTCCACAACGGATTCTCCGGAGTTGGTGCCAAGGTGACAGAAATGCTCCACGATGAGTACTCAGGAAAAGGAATCCTCACCTGGGGCCTGACCCCGGTCACGAGTGACACGGGAGTGAGTAAACCCAGGGGAGGCACCAAACACGGGCAGTGCTGCCATGTCCAGCCTGGCTTTCCCTGGTTCTTGCTGCGCCTTTGGGATTCCAAAGGCTGGATCGTTCTCCCCGCAGGATTCTCAGAGCAGTTTTTACCGAGTGCTGAACACGGCCCTTGGCATCGCCCACCTCGCCCGCCACAGCTCCCTCCTCTGCCCCCTGTCCCTCAGAGGGAGTTTGGGAATCAAGCCCCAGCCTCCTGTTACGTTTCCATATCTAAAATACGATGTAAGTCCTGCTCTTGCAGCTTTCCCCCTCTCCAAGTGTTTCCTGCAGCAATCTGGGTTTTTTTCATGACACTCTTGTGCTCAGCAGAGACTTTTTCCTGCTATTTCACTGGGACTTACCTGCCAACTTTTCATTTTCAGAGCTCTTTTCCTATTTTTGACAATACTGCATTTCCTTGGCTGCTGTGCTTTCTGGTGCTATCAGTGTTGGCACCTAAAAAAAAGGCTTTACTGCATCATTCTCCAGGCAGGGAGTAACTCCAGCCTTGCTGGAGCCCCAGGAAGCTGCTGACAAGAAAACTGGCACCAGAGTGTTTGTCAGCAAAGAGCAGAGCTGGAATTACCGTTACCCCCTCCCTGGCTGCATATCCCAAACCTGGAATTACTGTTACCCCCTGGCTGCTTATCCCAAACCTGGAATTACTGTTACCCCCTGGCTGCTTATCCCAAACCTGGAATTACTGTTACCCCCTGGCTGCTTATCCCAAACATGGAATAACTGTTAAACACTGACTGCTTATCCCAAACATAGAATAACTTTTACACACTGACTGCTTATCCCAAACTTGGAATTACTGTTACACCCTGGCTGCTTATCCCAAACCTGGAATAACTTTTACACACTGACTGCTTATCCGAAACATGGAGTAACTGTTAAACACTGACTGCTTATCCCAAAACTCCAGTGACTGTTACACACTGACTGCTTATCCCAAACCTGGAGTAACTGTTAAAACACTGACTGCTTATCCCAAACATAGAATAACTTTTACACACTGACTGCTTATCCCAAAACTTGAATGACTGTTACACCCTGGCTGCTTACCCCAAACCTGCAATAACTGTTAAAACACTGACTGCTTATCCCAAACCTGGAATAACTTTTACACACTGACTGCTTATCCCAAACCTCCAATGACTGTTACACATTGGCTGCTTATCCCAAACCTGGAATGACATTTACACACCAACTCCTTATGCCAACCTTGAGACAACGTTGAAACACCTCTTTTAAAGGCACAAACAAGTTAAATACACGAAACTGGGTTAAGGACTGGGTGACTGTGACTTGTCCTGTACCTCTGCCCTTTGTCTCCTCCCCAGGCATCCCTGAACTACCACAGCAGTGCAATTTTGGCAGCAGTTCTGGACACCCTCACGGCTCCGTACCGGCTCTGCTCCTCCCAGGGCTCCATGGTGCACTTTGCTGACTCCCTCACCTTCTCTGGAAGGAAGGTGAGGGCAGCAAGGACAGCCATCCCTGCTTCTTCCAGCCCTGCTGCACCCACGGGCTGCTGTCCTGCACTTCCAGGAGCTCCAGGCTGTTTTGTCACCCCAACTCCAGGTCGTGGCTGCGTGGGCGTCTCTCCCCTTTCCTGCCTTTCCTGGCTCCTCACTCCTTGACACTTTAAGTGCCCACCAGCAGGATGTGCCCTGGAAGCTCCTGTCCTCGTGGAGGGAGCAAAAGGTCAGCTGCTGTTTTGCTCAGTCTGTTGTGCTACGAGGAGTTTGCAAAGAGAGGCCCAGCAGGTAAATCAGTGTTTGAAGTGCCCTTCTGCCTTGGCAACTCCGGCTCTCCCAGCAGTGATTCCTCCCGGGAGTCATCCACAACCCCTTCCCCCAGGAGAGGCAGCTGAATGGAGGGGCAGTCTCGTGACTGAGCCAGTTTAATCTGAGAGCAAACCAGCTAAAAAGCAGCTGAGTCAGTGATGTTTGCAGCCAAACTGGTTTCCTTTTGCAGCAGCTCCCCGGGACAGCAGCCCTGGACGCCCCTGCACAGTGAGAGCCCCGAGCAGGTGCTCCAGCAGTACCTTCACACCCAGTTCCCAGGGGCCTTCAGGTGGGAACAGCCTGGGGAGGGTTGTTTTTTAGCCCAGGGAACACCTGAGGGGGTTTGGGGTGACTTTATTCCCTCCTCCTCCTCCTCCTCCCAGCACAGCCCACGTGCTCCAGCAGCCCTGCGACACCCGACCTCCCTTCCCCCAGTTCTTCTCTCCACTCCTGACCACACAAGGCTTCCTCCAGGACAAAGCTCTGGGTCGTCCCTCGGCAGGGCCTAAAAGAGGTAAAAATTACTGAAAAAAACCCCCCACAAACCAGCCCACTCTGGAGGGTTTGCAGGGCACGAGCGATGAGCGTCGGGCAGCTCTTTATGCCGAGTCAAGGCAGCTGCTGGTGAAGCAGAACAGGGCTGGGCTGGGCTGGGCTGGGCTGGGGGGGTTTGGGTGGCTGGTTGAGTCCAGCTGTTTGTCCCCCCGTGCAGATGTGCAGAGCATCCCCGTGCTGGCAGCCCTGCAGACCTGCCCCGGTGTGCAGCAGCTGCTGGCGGGGCTCTGGCGGGACGTGCGGGCGCGGCACGTGCGGCGCTGCAGCAGCTTCTTCAGGGCTGGAGTGGAACAGGACGACTTCCAGGAGGCCCTGGAGGAGCTGAAAACTCTGTCCCAGTGCTACGAAAGGGGGTTTGGAGGAGGTGACTCTGAGGATGAAGCAGATTCAGACTAACCCCCCCCTTTATACCCAGGGATGGAGGCAGTGAGAGTGTCTTTAAGGCAGAATAAAGGCAATGGTTTTGGAGATGGTCCCGCTGCTGCTTCCTTCTCATTTCACCACAATCCTCTTAACAAAGGCTGGCCTGAGTTCTGCAGCTGCTCCCAGTTGTGTTGTAGAGGAGAAAAGGTGCTTTTGGGGGCTGTTTTTGTATATCTGGGTTTTTTTTTCCTTTCTCAACTGTGCAAAGTGGATTTGCTGCACCCCCTTCAAATGAACCCACACAATAAATACAGAATTCAGATTGTAACTTTCTCACATACAATCGACACAAGGGGAGAACTTAGAAAAAGTCATGTGTTTGTTCCACATGAAAACTGACATCTTAAGGTACAATATTTACATGTCCTGGTCAAAAGCTGCTGGGTTCAACCTCCACCCCAAGGCCAGAGGAGTGTCCACAAGTTGTTTCACTGCTGGAGCTCCCCAGGGAGGTCCTGGAGAACATTCTCACCCTGACACCTCGCTTGGTGCCTTCAGTTTGGTACAGGCTGGAAATGCAGCTCATCAGAAGTGGAGCAGAAAAGTGAACAAAAAACAGGAAAGGTGCTGTCTTAATACCTGTGCAAACATTTTTCCACAGCACCTGTCTAGCAGCAAACTGGCAAAAAAAACCCCCCAAAACTCCTGTGGGGGCAGTCAGTAGTTGATCACTTCAGTCATCAGGTTCTTCCTCAGAAAGCAGGAGGTCTTTATCTGACAACTGGTCCGTGTTACTGGTACTTGTTGCATCCTCCTCATCTTCAGAGCTCCCATCACAGGATGTGTGGAACAACCTCATGAGCTCCTGGAACCTGTGGGACACCTGGAAAACAAGGGAAATCCAGCATGGCCAGTGACCCTAAAAGGGGTCATGAAACTGGAATTTCGTACAAAGTTCAGGGCGTTTTGCAATGTTAAAAAAAAATAAAATACCACCATCACGTTTCATTTCATACAAGATTCAGTCATAAAGGAAAAGAGAAATGGAAGAGCACTGGGCTGTTGTTTTCTCTGGAAGAACATTCGACCGACTTGCAGGTAAAATCTGGCACTTTGGGAAGATTCAGAGGCAAAACCAGGCAGATTCTTTGTACAGAAGAGGAAAGACCTGAGTGGCAGCCACAGAAACAACCCTGGCACCAACCATGAGGCTCAAATACCTGTGGTCACATTGTAAGAAGGACCAGGGCACGCAGGATTTCTGGCACCAGGGTTTGTTTTCGTTTTGATTTCTTTTTTTATTTGCGATTGGGATGATTTTTTTCATCGAATTGAACTTTGGGAGACCTTAATATGACAGCAACCCCCCCAGCCTTCCTTCCCCATTCCCTGGGAGCCTTTTCCCAGGCCAGCCCCTCACCTCACTCGCTGTCTTGTTGCCCAGTTTCTGTGAGATGGCGTGGAAGGTGTCCAGGTGGGCTCCTTTCTCCTGGCAGGTGGTGAGGATGACTCTGTCAGCCTCCCTGCAAAACAAAGAGCTGGGAGAGCAGCTCCAAAACCAGGGGTGGAATTCCAGCCCCCACCCAACCCAGCCCAAAGCCTGTTCCTGGTTCAAGGCTTCTCCCTTTACTCCTCCTGCCACCTCCACTCATAGAATCCATCCCTAAGCAGAGATGACTCGAGCCTGTTTTAAGTGTCTTGAATGGGTAAAAAAGATTCTTTCCCAGGCTGAAGTGCTCCAGGAACACTGCCAGGAACAGCCAGTGCTGCTCAGGGGACTGAGCTCTGAGGGACTGTGGAAATGAGGCAGGAACGTTCAAAGGGAGGAGGCAGGAGACAGCAAAATATGGGAATACAACATGAAAATAAAGAATGCTCTGTAACAGGAGAGCTGGAACCAAAGAGTGAAGGCAGGCAGGGTCAGGCAGAAGTACCTCGTCCAGAGGACAACCTTCTCCCCCGTGGAGCTGACTTTGCTGTTCTTGGCACACACGGTGGCCTCTGTCACTCGCTGCTGCTGCTGCTGCTGCTCCTCTTCCTTGTGCCCCAGGCTGGCTGGAGCCACTCTGGGCTGCAACTGCTCAGGGTGTTGATGTACCTGGGAGCAGCTGGGTCCATCTGACTTTGCCCTGCCCTCAGGATCATCTCCAGGGCAGCCTGTGCCACCTGGCTCCAAAACACCACGAGGAGGGGACCCTGAGCTGCAGCTCCTGCCCGGAGCTGCTTTGCTGTCCCCTGTTATCCAGCCCTGCTTTGCTTCAGCTTTTCCCTCCAGAGGTAAAGGTGGTCCCTCAGGTTCTTTCCCACGTCCTTGGGAGGCCAGGCCAGGCCCCCTGAGCTGCTCTGCTGGCCCAGGAGGAGGCCCCTTGGTGTGAGAGGGGCTCTGTCCACTGGGGCAGCCCCCTGAGCCCTGGGCTGGGGCAGAGGCAGGAGGCAGCAGCAGGTCCCTCCTTGGCCCCAGGGAAGTGTCTCTGTCCCCTCCAGGGGGCTGGTTTAGCCCCTCACTGCCACTCCCCACAGTGTGAGGGCAGTCTTTGGTTCCCTGAGGTAGTTTTGGAGCAGCTTTTTGTGGCTGAGTCCACGTGGGGCCAGTGGCAGCAGAGTCTGTGTCCTTTGCAGCATTGGCACCTGCACTGGCACCTCCTGGCACCTGAGCATCAGGTGGAGCAGGTTTTTCAGAAGATCCAGGTCTGCTGGAGACAACCCTTCCTTCCAGGTGACATCCTGAAAAGGAACCCAAACACAGTGAAATAAGGTGTTAGTAAAACTCCTGGAGGCTTTAATCACTGACTTAAAGAGATTTTTACTTTACAGCCTAGTGCTGCAAATGAGAACAGTTTGGGAGCAGCTTTGTTATTCTACTTGCACTTTACCCACCCCAAAAAAAACCCCAAACAATCTACAGTCAATTTCCTTCACCACTGGGAGTTATTACAACCAGCTGCTGTGTGAAGTGGTGACATAAAAACCTCGAGTGCATTGCCCAGAGCAAAACTCTGCAGTGAAAGAGCCACTGGTGCTCTTGGCAGCCTGGCTACAAACCCAGACATGAGGCTGCACCACGTTTAAACCCCTGTATTTAACTCTGTGTTGTCCCCATCAGCAGCACAAGCTCAGCCCTGGCTGCTGGGAGGGGGAAAAGCTCTCCCTCAGGCTGTTTATCCTGCAAGAACTGTGTTTCTCCTTGTCTTGCACCAGGCTGAAGGAAAAACAAGCACCACAAAGGAGATCCTTTAAAGGCAGATTAGAGATGGTGGGTTTGAATTGCTGCGTTAAAAGGAAAACTGGAAAAGAACCAGTGCCATGGACTGGCAGTGCTGGGGGCTCGACTGGTGTCCTGGCAAGAGAAGCTGAACTGGACCAATCATTGTGAAAAGGGGAGAATATTCTCCAGGCAGGAAAGGTTTTGTTGGAGGGAATGCTCGGAGGAACACAAGAGTAAAAAAAAAAAAATCATTAAAAATTCTCATTTTTCTCAATAAATGGGCACTGGAGAGTCCTAAACCTCTGCTCATGGGTGTGAGCCAGTGGAGAGGATTCTGCCCCGTCTCTGCACAGGATTTTCACCCACCTGAAGACACAGAGTCCCCTTTCCTTGGAACAGGCTTTGTTTTGCTCTGGACATCCTCTGCCTCGTCTCTGCTCTCCAGGATTTCTTCTGCAGGTTCCTTGGGTGTTCCAGAATCCTTCCCTTCAGGCTGAGGACTCGCCTCTGGTTGAGCAAGGCTTGCAGTCAGCTCTGGAGAATCCTTATTTTTATAAAATTTGTTTTCACACACCTGCAAACCAACACATGGGCACAATCACACACGTGGCCTGTGCATCCCAACCTCTGCCTTTGCTTCCCAAGTATTCCTGGCCCTACCCAAAGGCTTCACTTGGCACTAGGTTGTTTATGTTTATTATTATTATTTATTATTGTTATCATCATCATGATTATTTATTATTATTATGAAGAAGAGGCACAGGTCTTTGCACATAGTGGCCACACCAGCACCTTCCACTCAAAATGCCTGTTCTTAACCCAAAAGAACATAAAAAATGACATTATTTAGCATAGCAAGGAGGGACAGTGGGAAGTGAGGAGGAGAGAGAAGGGACAAGGCTGGGCAGAGCTCCAGGGAGGGAGACACTACTGGGCACCTTGGGATTTGCTTCCTTCCCCAACCCATTATTTGGGAGACAGGAGGATCATCACACCAGGGGGACTCCTGGCAGGACTGCACTCCCCACTCCAGGCCTGCCCACTGACCTTACTGCTGCAGTGGCTGCAGCTCCTCCTTTTGCTTTTCTTTAGCTTGAGATCACTGCTCCCTTCGTGGCAGGAACAAGAACATTCCTTCACCCCTTCCACCCACTCGACCTCCTGGAACAGACACATTCCAGCTGGCAAAGACACACGGAACACGGAGAGGACAAGGGGGCAGGGGACCCACAGAGAGCTACAGGGGCGGTGCTGCTGGCAAGCAAACACAACAGAAACATTCCCGAGGCTCCTGTCATGCCTCCCAGTGTATCCCCACGGACATGCACCTGCTCAGAGCCCTGAGAGAGACACCCCAGGCCCACCTTGTCGTTGTGTTGGCCTCCAATCTCTTTCCTCCTCTTGCTTTTTGTGGCTCCGTGAATCTTGGGTGGCTCATCCTCCTCTTCTACATCTGGCAAAGACACCTCTTCGAACCCATCAAACTACAACAAAACAAACACAACAACTCTGCTCTCAGCTTTGTCTTCCCCAGAGACATAAATCCTGACCAGACTCAAAGGGTTTGCTTCAGCCCACCAGCAACTCTCCCACCCCACTGCTTCCCTCTCCCTGGAAATGCAGCCCCTGTTTTGAGTTCTTCCAGTTCAACCACGTCTCTTATCCCTGCTTTTCTCTTTTCTGGCCTCAGGGGAAGGATTTTTGCACCTCATATTCCTTCTCTTCTGTCCAGTTGATCTCCTCAAAGTCTCCCATCCTGCTGGCCGAGGGTCGTAAGTGATCGAAGAAAACGGAGAACTCGTCCTGCAGGTGGTCGTGTCCCTTCAAGAGCTGCCACATTTGGGTCTTCAGCTGAGGGAGAGAAATCCCGGGAAAACAAGTCTCATTCCATGTCATCACGTTGTGCTCTGAAGGATTCTCAAAGCAAGTGGAGCATCGAGGCTCGTTACACCTCCAGCACGGAAGTCTGTGCTCGCACTGGAGCTGCTTCCTGAATATTCTGGGATCCCTCCACACCCAGCTATCAAACCAGCATGGAAATGCCCCTCCAGAATTCCAGGCACTCTGCAGGACTCAAAAATGTCACCTGCAAGGTGAAGAAGGAGAGGTGGAGGTGGGGGAGAGGAGACAGGCAGGGCATCAACTGGGCGGCCTCTTGAAGAGGCAGCTCCGACTCTCCTTGAATGCAAGGCCAGGTTGGACAGGGCTCGGAGCAGCCTGGTCTGGTGGAAGGTGTCCTTGCCCATGGCAGGGAGAGGAGCTTTAAGGTCCCTCCCAACCCAAACCATTCCATGGTTCTGTGGATTGAGCTGCACTCCCAGGAGGGAGAACGTGCTCGGCAAACTCCGGAGGTCTCCAGGAGCAGCCCACGGGGACAAGGAACCAAACCAGCTCCAGGGGTCTGGAGAAAGGGGACACCCGGGTACCTCTGCAATGTCCTGGGGGACACAGTCTGCACAGCTCTGCAGGACCTTGATGATCTTCTGGTGGTGGGCAGGATTTTCAGCAAAGCAAATCTCCAGCTGCCTGAGGAACTTGCGGCTCTTCTCGAAGGCTTGTTGCTCCTCAAACTGCACAGAAGCAAAACGTTCACCCTCATGTTCAAGACCACATTCCCAAACATCTCGAGTTGGCTTAAACCAGCTGTAAAATTCCTGTCCTTTGGCCTTTGTTTTCCATGGCATTGATGGCCTTTGCAAGGCTGGGGGAACGTGGAGGAGGAAAAACAGCACTTTGTACAATCGGTACTTACACAAGCTATAAAGTTTTGCTTCAACCACAAGACAGGGAAATCCAGAGAGAATGGAAGAGGTAAAAACCTCTGTCTTTAAGTGGAAGGCTGATCTGGAGACCAGGGAACCACAGTTTGCTGTACCTACACACTGTCCCTGCAGTCAGACTGTGATGGAACTGGGAAAGGCTGGTCCTCCACAGTCACACCGGGCAGGAGATTTGCAACAACCACCAAACTTCCCAATTCTGATCAATAAAACAGCAAGTGATTGACCAGCTGTTTACTTTTCTTGCCCTAGGAAGGACTCCATAGCCTTTCACTCCCACAAGCATTCAGGTTGCTTTAAATGTGGTCTCCTCCTTTCCTTCTACCTACCAGGCCACACTCCAAAGCCTGCTCTGGCAAAAGAAAGGCAGCAAAATCTGTGAGCAACTGGGGCCAGTCGTGCAGCAGTTTCTGCAGGGTGGAATAGAGATCCACAGCTGTTCTCTTGTCTGTGCTGATCTCAAATTCATAAATAACACGAAGAAAGTCTTCGTATTTTCCTGGAACGTGCTGCAGGGTTTCACGGACCTGGAAGGAGCAACAGGACCTCTGAACATCCAGGAAGAAAACAAGCTAAGCCTAGAATTCCTTGTGTTGGAAGGGACCTTAAAGATCAACTCATTCCACCCCCTGCCACAGGCAAGGACTCCTCCCACTATTCCCAGGTTGCTCCAAGCCCTGTCCAACTTGGCCTTGGACACTTCCAGGAACCCAGGGGCAGCCACAGCTTCTCTGGCCACCTGTGCCAGGGCCTGCCCACCCTCCCAGGGACGGATTCCTTCCTAAATTCTTTAAATCTTTGCCCTCCTCCTGCTCAGAATTCACACAGTGCTTCCAGTTTTGTTGAGCCAACAGAGCCCCTTCCTCAAAGATAAACCTGACCTGCTGCCGAGGGAAGGGAACCCAACCAGGACCCCCTGAGCACCCCCAGCCCTCCCTCCTTCACTCCCACCTGCCCCAAACAGCACAGGGAGGGAGGAGGAAGAGCAAAAGCAAGGAAACTCCCAAGTCAAGACAATCTGGGAAGGCGTGTGAAGAAACCACCCCATCCCAGCCAGCCCAGTGCTCCCAGTTAGAACTGGCGGTTCTGTGGCTCAGTCAGGGGACTCCAAGTGCTCCTCCATTCCTGGGCTGCCTTACCCTGGTCAGGTAGGCTTGGGCAAAGGCCAGATCCTTCTGCTCCCTCAGGGGGTCCCTCTCCAGGATGTCCTCATCATACAACAGGAGCAGCTTCGAGGTGTCCTTGCTGGCACGAGCCCGGCCCCGCTTACTCCTGGTCCTGTGGGAGCTCCTGCTCTTCCCAGGGGCTTTCAGGTTCTCTCCTGGGAAGGAGCACAAGGTGAGTTAGTCCCAGGTCCAGCAGAAGGGCAGGTTCCAGAGGCAGTGACGAGCTCCTGGCTGTGCTCCCCTGCAAGTGGAGCAGCAACACAATTCCTGGCAGTCCAGCCAGGCCAGCACCTCAAATGGGCTGGTTATTTTCACAGCATCTGACAGGAAAAATCCCTGGATACACACACAAGCCCATCCCAGCCATTCCTCAGCTCCGACCTGCCAAGGAGTTCCAGACACAGCTCCTGCACACCAGCAGGGAACAGTCATGGGGGGCAACAGAGACACAACACAACGTTAGCACTCAAAATGACTCTTTCAGCTCACTATTCACAGAACAGAGTTAAAATCACAGATAAATACCTGATGTCACACAACAGGGAACAAAAAGAGTACTAAGGGGTTCTACATTGAGATCTTTATGGCTTTAGCATTAGAAACCTGTTGGTTCCATCCCCTCAAAGCCCTCTGCTCAAGCTCAGCTGCCACTTGCTGCATTCTGGTAAGGTCACGTTTTGTTTCATTTCTTTTTCCCCCAACTGATCTTAGCACAAAGATTTGATTATTTAATATTTTTCTACAATTGGGTATTGGATGACACAAACCACAAATGTGCCTGCAAACTTTTGAGGTGGGAATGCCTTACAACAGACTAAAGGGCTGACATGCACAAGGGCCCTGTGGTAGGATCTGCTTTTACAGGACTCTGACTGGGTCACAAAATTGTATTTCCAGATCGAAAGCATCACTTAGACACAGTCAGTGAAATGAAACCACCCCGAGAGCAGCCCCCTTGTTCTGCCTTCCATGCTGAGAGCAGCCCTAATTCCCCACTCCCTGTGTCCAAACAAACCCCCAGAGCTCACCTGCTGGAATTCTGTGGGTCTCCACCTGGGGGGAAGCTGCCTTTGCCAGCGTGAAGGCAGATTTAGGCTCCTCTGATATATCTCCACATATTTCATCGTCTTTCTGTAAACTCTCTATTCCTTCCCCTTCCTCCTCCTCCTCTTCCTCAGGCTCGGAGTTCTCTTCCTGGGAATTCTCTTCTTCAGAATCTCCCTCTTGGCTCAAACGTCTCTCTGTTGCAAGCCAAGTAAGTTTTTCCATGGTCTCCTTAGAAAGCGACAACAAAAGAACATCACAGTTTTATTTTACTGTTTGTTTTAATACCCCTCAATAACTCACTCCCCTCATCATGATTCTAACAGCCACTTCCACAGCTCAGCATCAGCCCAACCTGAGGATTCTAGGAGGGAACAGAATTCAAAACCCTCCAGAGCTGCCTGGTCTTGTATCGTGCCAAATTAAATTTCAGCCTCTGCCACTCAGCACATCACGCCTGGAGTCGGAGGGGGGACTCCTTAATGACCATCCCAGCTCTTAAAGGCCAGCTGGAACTGGGATCTGGAAAACAACTTCCACTCGAATTATTCCACTGTTAAGGAGCAGCCTCGCTGAGGAGTCCCTGCAACTCAGCAGAACTGAACTCTGAGTGTTTCCAAGCTATTCCCTTAGCCCGGCCCTACAATCTGCTCAGACAAACGTGGTGTCCAATTCCTCTGCAAAGGGCACAATGCCAATGGATTGGAGAGTTACCAGCCCACCTTTCCAGCTGCATTCCCACCGGCTCCACAGGGTGTTTCAGGACACCCACAGTTGGCACCACCAAGGCTTTTAAATATGTTTTTACCTGAAGTTCTGGCACCGACAGAACAGATTCCTCGGAGGCCGACGACATTTCTTCATCCTCATCTTGCGTGAAATCATCGAAGTCATCCTCCTCCTCCTCCTCCTGCCCTTCCCTCTCTGCTCCAGCCTCGGGGCCGGCCGGTGTCCCCACGGACTGGCCATCGACGCTGGATGAGTCCTCCAGCCTGCCCGGGGGGGAGCTGAACTCTGGCTCCAGCTCGCCGGGGCCCGGGGGGTTCGGGGGGGACTCGCTGCTGCCCTGGGGCCCAGGAACCTCCAGGGGCTGCTCCCCATGGGCTGGAGGGGACCGCAGGCCCCGCCGTTCCTCCTGCGCCTTCTCCTCGCCCGCCGCGCGTTCCTTCTGCGGCTCGCCCGCGCACGGACACGCCGGCTCCGCGCTCGGCTCCCCGCCCAGAGCCAGCAGGAATTCCTCCTTCCCCTCGGCACGTAAAGGGTCCCTCTTCTGGCCTGGGGTGGCTTCCTTGGGAGCTTCGTTTGAATCCTCGGATTCGATTTTCACCGGCACAGGTAACAGGTCCGTGGGCTCCGACGCCTTCCCGTCCCCTTCTGCCACCGCCCGGCCGCAGCGCTCGCTCGGGCTGCCCTTGTCCTGGCTGGCACCGTGGCTGGTGGCAGGATTGGCACCGTGGCCAGTGGCAGGATTGGCACCGTGGCCAGTGGCAGGATTGGCACCATGGGCGGTGGCAGGACTGGCACTGTGGCCAGTAGCAGGACTGGCACCGTGGCTGGTGGAAGGACTGGCACCGTGGGCAGTGGAAGGACTGGCACCGTGAGCGGTGGCAGGACTGGCACCATGGGTGGTGGCAGGACTGGCACCGTGGGCAGTGGCAGGATTGGCACCACACTCTTCCTTGGCCGGGAGGCCGGAGCAGGGCACGTAGAGCTCCGGGGGCTCCGCCTTGGGCTCCACCATGGGATACGCTTGGGCGCCGCTGCCAGTGGGAACCAGGGTCAGCTGCTCCTCACCCTCCCCGACAGCAGAGAGACCCACAGGGCTGGGGGACACAATGAGGGAGGGGATGGAGGAGGTCACCAGGGGCTGGTTGAGGGGACAGGGGAACGGGGCCGGGTTCACCAGCAGGGTTGTGACGGGAATGGCCTGCGTGCCCTGGCCCACGGCGGCGCCGATGGGCTGGATCATGTTGCAGCCGTTGCCGATGTTCAGCACCTTCACCGTGGTGGCAGGGACAGTGAGGATGACAGGGGACGGCTGGATTAGGGGGGAAGCCTTGACTGCCGGGGCACATTTTGCCCCTTTTTTCCTCTGGTACCCCTTGCGGACACAAGGTTTGCGTATCTTCGTCCCGGCCAACGCCGGCAGCATCAGCTTCTGCTGGCAAGTGGCCGGATCTGAGGACACCAGGGATGGTGGCACAGCAGCCGAGAAGGCTTGTCTGGAATCCGAATGTGCCGTGGAGAGCACGTTGGGCAATTCCAAGCCATCCCCAGCTCCCACCACAGATGGAACGCTCAGAGCCTGTGCCCCCGGCACCATTGGCATCACCGGCGCCAGCTGGATGGGCTGAGGAACCTGGACCAGAACTTTGCTGGGAGGAGACTCTGCCTGGGCCACCTTCACGGGCTGGTGGGTGTCACCAGGGCTGGGCTGCAGGCCGGGGTTGGGGCGGATAAGGACGGGCTTCAGCGTCGGCACCCTCTGCCTCCTCCACGTCCTCCAGGAGAACCGGTTGGCCAAGGGCTTGAGGGTGAGGACAAGGCCCTTGGGCATGAGCAGAGGGTACTTTTCGTCATGTTCTGGGTCTGAAGTTTCCTTTCCTGGCCCCAAAAGGGCAGATTCTGCAGCGGGTGAATCTGGCATCTCCTTGGCATTTTCTGTCAGTTGCTTCAGCTCCCTCTGGATGGAGGGCAAGCTTGCCTAAGGGAGCAAGAATTTATCAAATTTATTATTCATTATTTTAAAAATCATTATTCGTAGGCTATTCCTGTATTCCCACCTTCACGCTGTACCACAGAACGTGCCAGAGAGCAGCTTGTTTTCATTTACTTTATACTACTCTGTATTACTTAATATCACTTTAAATTCAGGAATTAAACTGTAAAGCCTTTAAAAGACACTGAGATCCTGAGAGAAACAACAGGACTAAATGGCTTTATAAAGTTTGCTTCAGCAAACACAGGATTTTGTGGGAAGGGAACTTCCCTGTGTAACAGTGGGTGGTTGTGAGAACTGGGGTTTATGGCATGTGAGTCCAATCCTTTGCCCAGACACTGGTCTTCCTCACTGACTCACAGGCACGCTCTCCATGCCACCAGGTCCTTGGAGGAAACCCAAGGGAAAAAAAAAAACCACAAGGAATCAAACCCAAGGAAAAAGCCATGAGGAATCCACCCGGAAAGGAGCACCTTGAGCCAGAAGGGCAGACAATGTTCTTCCCTCTCCACGGGTGCTTTCCACTCGTGGGGCTGGATTTCCTCGCAGCACTTCACCAGCACAGGCAGCTGCTTTGTCTTCTTATAGTGCTGTGAGGAGACAGGAGACAATTCCAGACTGTGCTCAGGTCACCTGTCCAGGCACTGCTGGGACGGAGGAGGGACGTGCAGCATCACTGCTTTAATGAGGTTGTACCCACAGAAACACTGAACACTAAAAATCAAAACCCGAGGCTGAACAAGAGCTCGCTGCTGCTCTCAGAGCAAGCCAGAGGTTCTGGCAGATGTTCAGGCAAACCTGACCTAAGAGCCTCTGGTTCTCACTCTCTCTTCAGCAGTGGGACAGGATTATTGCCCAGCTGGACTTTCACCTGCAGGCAGCACCTTTTTTTGGAGCTTTGCTACTCCAAAGGTTATTTATTATTTGTAGGGATTTTTTGTCAGGATTACTGAAGTGACAGTTGTACCAGAGCTCTGCTGGGCTCTAAACAGTCAAAACAAGTCACAGCACTCGCAAAGTCCAGGGGATAAAGTCTTTTGGAATAAATCCTCATTGCAAACAAAACGATGACATTTTATCTTCAGAAAGTGTCTTTACACTTTTACATTTTATCTAAAGGAAGATCTAGGGCACAAAAACGGTCTGGGCACATCTCCCCTGGTGTCACAACCCCAGCACAGGGCACATCTCCCCTGGTGTCACAACCCCAGCACAGGGCACAAAAAGGGTCTGGGCACATCTCCCCTGGTGTCACAACCTCAGCCCAGGGCACAAAAAGGGTCTGGGCACATCTCCCCTGGTGTCACAACCCCAGCCCAGGGTACAAAAGGGATCTGGGCACATCTCCCCTGGTGTCACAACCCCAGCCCAGGGCACAAAAAGGGTCTGGGCACATCTCCCCTGGTGACACTACCCCAGCCCAGGGCACAAAAAGGGTCTGGGCACATCTCCCCTGGTGTCACAACCCCAGCCCAGGCTGGCAATGTCCCCTTACCCTGATGATGTTGTCGGGGGCTCGGTTCATGTTGAGGTTCTTGATCCTCACCGTGAGCTGATGGGCAGTTTTTATTGGCAGGAGATATTTGCTGATCAGCAGCTTTGGACACTCTGTGCCTTCAAAATGTTTCAGACCTAAAGCCAATAAACTGAACAGGGAAAGAAGGAGGGGAGGAGATAACAAGCCTTCCAGCTGGGATGTGCCAGGCTCTCCCCCAAGGTCTGGACCCCAGGAAGGCTCCTGCCCACACAGGTCCCATTGGCACCCATTTTGGACAGGAATTCTGAGCACCTACTTGTCCTCTGCCATGGTGAAGACAGTCTTGTCCCGGGGAGGGTTTGCTCTCAGGGCACACACTGGCAGTAGCTCTGGGTACATGAAGACTTTCCTCGTCGCAAAAATCCAGGCCACTTGCTTTGGCAAACATGAAAATTCACTGGCTGGGAAAAGAAGGAACAGATAAGGACAGAAATGTACGTGGAAAAGTGTTTTACACCACCGGTTTCTTGAAAACAAACACTGTTTCTTTCACGCCCTTCACTGCAAAAAGAGACTCTCTCCCTGTTTTTTAGGATTTGTGTATTTTTTACTTTTCCTTCTAAGTTTCCCAACAGCAAAAGGTAAAATTCCTTTTCCTTTCCATCTTTTCTTTTGCTCTATAATGAAAAACCTCTGTATTTCAAGTGAGTTCCCTCTCTGAAGTAGCAGAAAAATCACAAACCAAAAACTTGAAACAGTTTGGGGCATTTTTCCCAATGAAAGGAGTATTTCCTCGGGGTGTGTTCACCAACACATCTGGAACAATTATTTCCACTTTCACTGTTTCTTGATGGACTTTTGCAGCTCAGAACATTTGCAGAGCAGGTCATACAATGGGCCTTACTCTGCTGCAAGATTAGGAAGCAAAAAGGAGCCAAGGGGATGGTTTCATCTCAAAATAACTCATCAAAAAAAAAAAAAAATCTAGTTACTACAATCCTGAAATGGTTTGGGTGGGAAGAGACCTTAAAGATCAACTAATTCCACTCCCCTGCCGTGGGCAGGGACACCTTCAACTAGCCCAGGTTGCTCCAAGCCCTGTCCAACCTGGCCTTGGACACTCCCAGGGTGGGACCTTATGGAATAAATAACCTGTGCCAGGGCCTGCCCATCCTCAGAGGGAAGGATTTCCTCCTCATCTCCCATCTAAACCCTTCATCTTCTACTTTAGTTGTGGTCCCTCCCCAGGGGCAGCAGCTCCAGCTGTCCCGGCACCACAGTCCAGGAGCTGAAAGGAACCAGAGCCTGGGGAAACTGGGGCTGAGCTGGGCAGGGAACTGGTGTGACTGGGGGTGGGGAGGGAGTGCAGAA
>VWZG01008541.1:0-45095 GCA_013396735.1 Grallaria varia
CGCGCGGCGGCGGTGAGGGCGGCGCGGCCATGGCGGAGCCGAGCGGGCACGGGGACGGCGAGGGGAGCGCCCCGCGGCCCGCGGGCGGCGGCAAGATGTCCCTACACAGGTAGGGCCCGCACCGTGACCCCCGGGAGCCTCGGCAGCGCCAGGGGGCGCCGCCCCAGGGAAGGGGCGGCACCGGGCCGGCTCGGCGGCGGTGCTCGGCCCCGCGCCCTCCTTTACCCCCGGGCGGGTAGGCAGGCAGGCAGGGCCACTCTCGAGGGGCCGGGGGCTGCGCCAGCCCGGCACAGCCGTCTGTGAACCGCTGGCGTGCAGCGGGCACTGCGGAGGCACTGCCGGAACGGGAAAGGGAGTCCTCGTCCGGAGTAGTTCCCCCGTGTTTGCTTTGTAGCGTATGAAACACTTTTTTCCGGTTCTTGCAATACTTAGTGCTGCCAGTATAGAGCCACCAGCCCGTCGGGATCTGATGTTGCTGAGCTTGTCCTTCACACCTTCCCGCCACCTGGCAGCAAGCACGTGGTGGGGAGAGGGAGAGAAATGTCTTGAGGCTGGCGTTTTTCCTCTAGCAGTTGAAAATGGTGGGTTTATACCATTCTAGAAAACTTTACTGATGTGGGGGAAAGGTTATTTCTCTCCCCTACTTCTCAGAGTTAAAGTAAATGAAAAGTCATGTTTATTTCACTTAATACATCACGAGCATTTTCCTAAGAATATGAGAAACGTCTCTTGTAATAGCCTAGTTAAAAAGCTTGGTTGTATTTGTAGAGGAATCGTCTTTTTGTTTTATTGATAAAATACTTCTTAGTTATATTCATAAGACTTTCACATTGTGCCTGATAGGTTCCCTGACTTAGAGCTTTACACTGCTGACACCCAGAAGTTGTTTGACTGATCGTGTTGTCATGGTCTTTCTGTTTCAGTCAAACAACCAGCTCACAAAGAGTAAAGCGATAAAGGCTTGCTGTTCTTCCAACTCTGCAGTTGGCATGGGGGTGGGGTTTGTTGCTTCCAGGCACCAGCACTGTGGTTTAATATGTATGTGGTGAAAGATATTCCCCTTATCTTTTATTGTTTTGTCTGCCACCTTTTCTAATCCAGGGCATTTGCATTTTCTCTTTCTTCTTTCAAGGCGCAGGTAGCTTTTCCTGAAAATGCCATGAATGGCCTAGTGCCTGCTTGTTGAGCAGGCACCTTCATAGGCCAGTCAGGTACAAAGGTGCTGCTTTATTAAGTCATGTTTTTTACTTCTTTCAGATGTGAAACCTGTAGCAAAGAGGAAGCTAAATACAGATGTCCACGATGCATGAAATATTCGTGCAGGTATCTGTTATCTGAATCAAACTGTTTAGGTTATTTTCCCCATTTATTTGCTAAGTGTGTTTATGGTTTTCTTTTTGTCATTTCAGTTTATTGTGTGTAAAGAAACATAAGCTTGCACTGAGCTGTAATGGAGTCAGGGATAAGACAGCATTTGTCTCTATAAATGAGTTTACTGACTTGAACCTTTTGAGCGGTAAGAACCTACCTTGTGCTTTTTAAGATTCTTTTGGTTTTACTAGGTTATCACTACATTTTTCTTTGTTCTTTTTTTACCTTCAGATTATCGCTTTCTGGAAGATGTAGGAAGGACAGCTGATGCTGCTACTCGTCTCTGTACTATGCATAGTCCAGCAACAAAAAGACTTGTAAGTTTATAATTATCTGCTTGGTCTGTTGGAGCTGGGGTTGAATACCTTTGAATTCCCACTAGGCAGTCCCAGTCCAGATTTCAGAGCTGATACCTTTCCTATGAAGGTGAGAATGACCCTGAATTTTAGAACTAGAAATCAAAAGAAGTCTCTAGGTTTATGCAGTAATAGTATTGATGGTTCCATCTAGTTGCTTAGAGGAATAGATTGCTAACTGTGTACATTATTAAAATTGATGTATGACCACTGGTACTGTTGAATAATAGACGTGTATTAATAAGGCCTCCATAACTTTTTTGTATTTTTAAGTACAAAATTCCAAGGTAAGTCTTATTAATTGCCTAAAAATGATTGCATGCTTCCCTGTATGCCAGATGTAGACACCTTGTGTTCTTCAAAAAACAAATCTATGCAACTGTAATGTAAAAGCCAGCCTTCTAAGGGTGAGGGGGCTTTCGTTGAAGTTCTTCCAACAACCAATCAACCAAACACACCTCCTAAAGAAAAAACAATAAACAAAAACCCAACCAAATCTGATACAAAGTATTTTGACTTGTTGATATGACACAAAAAGGCATCAGGACGATTGTTTCTCAGTCTTGTGAAAACATCTTTCGATACAGCACTAAACTCAGAGAGAACTCATATTGATGACAAAGTAAATTCAGCAGACTCCAGCTTTCTCTCAGGCTAGAGTCATACTCTGTATGTGTGCCTGGCACCATGAAGTCCTGAACGCATGCGCTGAAGTGGTAGGATAGGTAGTGGTTTTTGGGGTGTAGTACTGGGCATTTTTATAGGATTAGTGCTGCATTCACATCAGAATTTGTCAGTGGCTGAGATGGTGCCTGTGCATCTCTTCTGCTGACAGGGTTGTAGCCCCAAAAACAGCCACATGGTGGTATTGCACCCAAAGAGCTGTCCGTGACTTTCATGGTGTGTTAAAGAACTTTTACTGTGAAAAGGCCAGTGGTGTCTTATTTTTTAATCATAGAAACACTGTTCCTGTAAACATTTCAGAGAGTTTCTAGGCTTACTTTATTAACTTTCTCATTCATAATTTTTTTTTTCAAAATTGGAAGTATTGCATTATATATGGCCTTTTGCACAATTTTTTTGTCCACTTTTTATTGTTCAACTTTCAGGTTTTTAATATATTATTCAGGTTTTTTTAAAAAAAAACTGTTTGGTTTTTTTTGCCAGTTATATTGCTTGAGAAACAAAGCTCGAGGCTGTAATATTGAGCTGAAAACACTGCCAGTTGGATTTACAAAAAGAAGAGAAAATTCAACCACATTCAATTCCATGTGAGTCTTCAGTTGCTTGCAGTCAGCAATATTTCATTTTCACTAAGCATATAATGATGAGAATTTGAGTTCATATCAATATGCTTGCTTTTAAAATCTGTTGGCACAAACTGTGATTTAATATTTCATGCTTCAGGTTTTCGTTTTTTTATGCTCTTCAAACTCGGTTTAACAGCTTACGTAATTCATGCTTTATTTTGAAAAATGCCAACATTGTGTAAAAGTAGGATGAATCGGTGCTGTTGTGTTTTTTTCTTTTAATTAACATTGAGTTTTGTTGCTGGGAAAAAAAAATGCTTCTTCAAAGGTTTATAATAGGGGATTGATGCAGAAGGCTTGCATAAACTTCTCTCTCTGAAAAGGCTGACTTCAAGTCTGAAGAGGTGCTTCCAGTACAGTTCTGTGTTGCATACTGTGATGGGGGGTGTTGTTCTGGAGGATGTGAATGTTTGATACAGCACAGCTTGGACAAGTGCAGACAGACAGATACGAATTCAGGAAGAAGGCTTAGGAGACTTTAAATATTTTTCCCTTGTCTACTCTGTAGGTTTCCTCTGATATCGAGAATTTATATTTTAAGGTATTTTCACAGTAAAAATAAAATCATTTGCAAAGTATTTTATTGTGACAGGAATTGGGTCTAGAGCTCAGCTCAGTGATATATTGGTGCAAATATAAATGCCTTCTGAGCTTCTTACAGAACAAGCTGTGCTGGCTCCCACTGGTGGCTCCTTCACTTGTTTTCTTCATGGTCTTAGTTTGGTGGCAAGTTGTATTTTCAGGATGCATTTTTCCCTCTCCTCTCGGAGCTCCGTGGCTGGCCAGCAGGGGTCTGTCTCTGGTAGAGTAATAACCACCTGGAAACTGTTTAACAGACCCACCTGTATTGTTTAGGCTGTTCTGGGGCAAAAGTATAGGGTTTGGGTTTTGCAGATAGAGTAGTTTTTAGCAGAACATTAGGCTTAAAATGACTGTGGAAGGGTAAACTTTTAAAGCTATGTATTTTAGTGGTTCTGCTAGAGAAAACCCAGGGTGAACCAGTGGAAAGAAACAAAATTTAAGGTAAATTCTCCTCCCTCTACCCCAAATTAATAGATCACTGGGGCTCTCTCCTCAGAACAGACCAGGTGGTAGTCCCAACCCTTGCAGAGATTGTCTCCCTCTGCACTGGCATGCTTTCCCTTGACTGCATGCTCTACATTTTAGATACCTTGTACCAGTCTCCTGCTGTTGAAATATCTCTGGCTGAGTTTCACTTTCATAGAGAATTTTCTTAATGTTATGGATAAACCAACATAAATACCCTTAACAATCATAGAGTAAGGAGTAGTCTAAGCACAAGTGCAGGAAGGTCAGGGATGCTGAGGGCAGGAGCTAAGAGGACAGAAGAAAAGAAAGAGCACAGATCCAGGGAGGTTTGACAATTTGGGGAAGATCCTGGGCGTGGTACACTGCTGTGCTGGCAGAAATTTGCCTTCATGTACCATGTTCTCTTTCCTCTAGAAAGCCTGTTTGGGTACATCCTGAAGTGTGGCTTGTGTTGGAAACAAACTTAAGCTTTGGGCAGATTATGCTTTCATGTGTATTGTGTGCTTTTTGTTGTTTAACAGAAGCAGATTTAAAAATGGGGCAAGGAAGATGACTTCTTGACAAATAGGCATGGAAATATGTCACAGGTTGACTGGGAGAATGCCTTCCTGGTTTTTGTCAGTCATGAAGTCCTGGGATACTGTCGTTGTTGTGGAATGGTAGTCTTTCTGGGACTCTCACATCCCAGCAGAAAGAACCTGATAACATTCTGTATTCTGAAGAGGATAGGAAGTTACTGTTTTTTTCCTGTAGACTCTGTCAAGGATATGGAATATGCTTAGTGAGAGTTACACAAGGGATACATTTCCTCTCTATTGTTGCTGCTGTTACTCATGCAACAATGGGCTGTTTGAATTCAATGATGCAGATTTAAAGTTAACCTTTGTTTTTTTGGGTGTTCTTTTTTGGTTGTTGGTTTTGTGGGGTTTTTTTAATTGATACGTTTTGCTTACTTTCCTCTGAAAGAGTTCCTAAGGAATCAAGTTTGATTGAACCAGTGAATATCAAGCATTTAACACGTCCCTTTTGATTTCATGACACCCATAACATTTTATTGAACATTACATTCAAATTGGGTAAAGCTGTGTCAGTTATATGACCTTAACACCTGATAGTGCTCAGGGCTTGATGTGTGTTCCTCTTCTGTGGATCTGAACCTCTTCTCATGCTGTTTCTCAGTTGAGATTTGTAGACGAATGGCTCCAGGGGGTGGAGGTTGGAAGCTGCTCAGCATATGTGTGTGGAAAACTGAGAACAGTCTTCTCTGATGTCCTCTTCATGCTCTCCCTGCGAGCCAAGCTGTTGGGCTGTACAAGGCAGGAATGAGAGTAATCCAAAACTAGGAAGTACAGGATGTATTCTTTTGTCATCCCCTGCTTGTGCCAGCTCTGGAGGACAGATCAGTGTTGTTTCAGTGTGTTAACCAGACTCTTCTTTTCCTGGTTTCCATTAGTTTGTTTGCGAAATTTGATGTTGTGAAAGCATACGTGCCAATGCTGAGCAGCACTTGGATTAGACTAACTCGTGATACTGAATATCTAGATAATGAAGGGTGATTAAAAAGTATAGTCTGAGTCCAGTTTATGAACTCATGGTACATCTGACTTATTATTCATAAATTATTTTTATTGTGGTTCTTCATCCCACTTTTGCTGTGGTGCCCTTATTTTCCAGTAGAACTGAAAGTTTCCCACTGGGTGCATTCTGCCATGGAAGTTGGTGGAGTGACCTGCTGGGATAGGAAGCCTTTAGGAAAGTGGTGGAGAATGTGGCCAGGCTGGGACAGGACCTCGAAAAACAGATGGGAAGCCCCAGCCAGCAGGTGAAGTGGGAAGAGTGGAGGGAGCTTGCAACTCCATGGCTCCTGGTTCCCTGACAGGAGATGATGACAGTAGTGAGAAACTGAAATGAGGCAGTGCAGCTCCCTTAGCTCTGCCGTTTGGGCTGCCCTGCTCCGACCCTCCCTCCTGCTTGCACTGTCTTAGATATCTCCACCAAGCTTCCTCCCTGCTGCATTCACAGCATCTCCCAGACAAAATCCTTTTTACCTCTTCTCCCCACCAAGAGGGGCCAGAGTGCTACAAGTCTCCTCACTTGTGGAAGGCATGCCTGCAGCTTGAGAGCATTTGATCAGAGGATATATATGGGAGAAGGAGGAAGCTTTTGCATCATCTCTCTTCTTTGATTTTGTTGTGAGAACAAAATACAGTGTGGAGATTTGGCATTAGCATAATTTAAGAGAACAACAGTGTTGTAGAAGTTATTTGTGAGGTATACCTGAAAGCCCTAAAATGTCAACTCTAATCTTCAGATAAGTAGGAATAATTAAAATTAATTGTTTGAAGTATTGATGATCTTGAGAATCTAACAAGGAGTTTTCTGAGCTGAGTTTTGGCCTAATATTACACTGACGGAGCTGTTAAACTTGAATTTAGCTGTTGCTTAGTACATAGTTTGCCTTGCTTTCTTAGACCCACCAAACTAAGTTCTCAGGCAAAGAATGCTACTCTGGAGTAGTCAGAAGGCAGGATGTTCTGGAATTTCAGTAAAGCCGTAGCTTTTCAGGACATCCCCTTGTGAAAACAAGTACTGACTGAATTCTCTACCTGAGAATTATTTTTGCTGCTTTTTTGCAACTGAAATGCTTCATTTTCATAGTGAATCTGACGGTAATTTGGGGGTTTTTGCATAAGAGGACAGTGGTTTTATTCTTTAAAGATTATTACAGTTTGGGTTACTCTGCCTTGACAGTGTCCTTTTGATTTACACAGGGCTCAGTTCAAGCCTGGCGTGTTTGATTATTGCAGCACACATGGTTAGTAAAGACCATATGTGTTACAGAGGAAGTGCACTTCAGTGTATTCATTGATTGTCTGGCTGTTTACTGTAACTAGGAAACATACAAACTTCCAGTAGAAATATTTCCCTTTTGCTGTTTATATTTCAAATTCAGGAATTAGCTTGATGAAGTTTCAAGAAAACTGAAATATCCTCTTTTTTGTGCTGTTGTTAGAAATGCAACAAAGTCAGTTTGGCACTAGGAACACAGAGTTTCACGGGACCAGGGGAGGTGAAATCACCACATCTCTTCATGTTCGCCTAATTTTTTTTTTAATTCACAAGAGAATCTCATCTCTTACTTGGGCTAGAGCTTCACTGCTTTAAGAAAGTTAAGGAAGGCAATATTATCCAAAAGTACACATACTGAACACCCAGTGCTTCTATTAAATTTCAGTGTAGTATGTGAGAGTACTGGGTATCTTCAGATAAAAAGCTAACTGGTCTGTCATTAAACTTCATGTTCTTTTAATCTCTTTTATGAATTCGAAGTGACAGAGACAGGAAATACTACAGTATTAGTGCTTTGATGGAAGATGACCTGTGTACTATAGTAAAAACACTTTAAGAATATTAGTTGCTAAATAGAAGCTATATCACCAGTGGATCGCTGTCTTTCACAGGCTGGAAGTGAAGTACTTCTGCAGAGCCAAAACTGCAGTTGGTATCTGAAGATGTGATGAATTTGAAATTTTTGTCAGTATATATTTTAGTTTGCATGTGTACATATATATATATATACACACACACACATTTTAAAAGGTTTTGTATATATAAAACCTTCTACTGCATTCTAGGCAAAACTGAGAGGAAGTGTTCTGAGGAAACCTAGATAAGAAAGTTAAGCTTTATGAGATATTTCATAAATGTTTTAAGAAATACATAAATATTAGAAACTTCTAAAAATCTGCCAAGGCACTTAACAGGTACGTCGAAGTCCCAGAATCCTTTGTAGATCTGTCCTTTAATTCCTAACAGCTGTACTGCCTATACCTACAGTACTTTGAGCATCTTCCCAGATAATGCAGTAACTGTAAAAGGTGATGAGAATTTCTGCAGTTGCTCTGAGAGTCAACTGGAGGTAACAGCCACTTTATATATACTGGCGCTGTCTTTGTAACATCAGAAATAAAAATCATTCCATTATTGCTTTGAAAAATTTAAAAATCATTCACAGGTAGTTCAGTGAAAACTACAGTACATTATGGGAAATAAGTTTTAGGAGAAATGAAAGGTAAGTGGTTACTTTGCTTTAGAAGAACAGCGCTTGTGAAACAGCCCTTGCAGTTCTGAATGTATTTTGCAGCTACATCTCATGCAAGGAAGGAGGTACTTGGCTCTCCTTTTTCCCTCTGATCAGTTTCCGTGCTTCTGAAGTAGCCAGAATTGGATGTGAAGCCAAGCAGTGCAGGGATGGGCTATGATGCTGTTTTTACTGACATCAGTGATGTGCTTGTGCCTCATCCAGATCTCTGGTTTTGCTGGTTTTATAGTCAGTGTCTTGGTATCCAAAAACCCATGGAGTGGTGTTCCATGGCAGCTGAGCAGCATGGAACACTTCATGGAGTGAGCTGTTACTCAACTACAGATGACTTATTTGATTAGGCATTTTCATTTAGAAAATGAACATAGTACATGTCTGTTGTATTTGAAGGAAATACTACCCCAGTGAGCCATAATGGAAAATTAAGTCCATGAGATCTGAGGCTAGGATATCTAACTTTAATCAGAACTTGTAACGCAGCTTTGTTAGCATCTACAGTTGACAACAAGTTCTCTAACAGGGCACAGATCAGTGGTGGTGAGGGATGCTTCACGTCAATAACAGGCACTGAGCACATTGTTTCTTGAGACTTCATTCTACAGTGAAGAGTATGAGGCTGTTCCAGTTCTAAGCTTCTCTTTTTCTTGCCTACTTCCACCCTATTCTTAATCTGTTGCCTCCTTCTGCCTGCCATTTATTTCCAGGCAAGAGTACTTTGTAGAGAGATGAAGTCATTAACCGCAGTTTCACTGTTAGCTTGCTGGGAAAAAAAAAAATCAACATTTCTGCTTTTCCAAAGTGAAACTCTTGACAAGGAATGAGCTTTTTAACTTCAGCTTTCCTGATTCGTAGCACTTTCTGTGAACTATTCCATAGACCAGAGTGTGACTGGAAGGGGAGGGAGAGCGGAAGTCTGAAAAGAATTCTCTTAAGCTGGTTTTACAGCTGCGGTGATGAACTGAGTCTGCCTCAGTGAGCCCACAGGGAACTAGTCTTGCATGTGAAATGAGAATGTGCTTTGTGACAACTGTTTCTACTGACACATGAAGAGTGTTCCTAACAACAGGTAGCAGATAGCTAGAAGTACTTTTCTGGAACATTTCTTTTTCAAGTGCCTGTGTTAGAGACACCCCTCTAGTCTACATACATGTTTCTGTGAGCTGTGTCACAGTTTGTCTGTTTCCTCTTGGGAGAGAAAGATCTGAGTACACCCATTGCTCTAGCTGTCTTGGTTTAAAAATTTGACAGAAAGTCTGTATCACAGTAAGGGTTGGTCACTTGGAGTAGATAAACGTGGCCTGTTCGAAAAAATTGAGGAAAATGAAAAAATGCTAGGAAGGCTCACTGTTGTTAATAACAGAGCAAAAAACTAATCTGAACAGTCCTCATAAGCATTTTAATAAGTGTGCCTCTCATTAGTGTTTCCTGTAGCTAAATATGGTGACCTTATTTCTGTATCTAAAGCTTACTAACTTTTACTAAAGTCTCTCTGGGAAATTGCTTTGAAATAATACCATTCCATATTAAACACCAGATAGTAACATATCTGAGAGGAATCACTTGTTAATCACAAGTTAACTGAACTGGTTACGTAACCCTATTGATATTCCAGTTTGCTCTGTGTGTACGGTAGCTGTCAAGATAACAATTGTAAAACCTTGTTTGTTTCATTTACCTTGCAAAAAAAATTCTGAAATTCCACTCACTGATTTTGCTTATTTCAGAACCTTTAGCAGTGTGGTAATTTCAGACAGTATCACACAAACATGCAAAAGATCATAAAATTCATGGGGCTAGATAACTTTGCCAGCTTCTGGGTATACATCCTAAGTGATTAATAATGTTTTCTGTGTTATCCTTCAGCTCTGATTGTACAATCTTCTTACTTCTTTCAGATCTGATGTGTTGTTAATTTCACCTACTCATTTAAGGAAGGCATTCTCATTCTCTACTTTAACAAACATGAGTAGAGAGAAGGGAAGAATCACAAGGCACACTGCAGAACTCTGCTGAGATACATGTTGCTTTGGAGACCTTTGCCCTTCATTAGTTCTTTGTATTCTAATTATTAGCTTCTTGGAGCAAGGGTTCCTGCTTGCTCTTTTTTTCGTGAATACTAACGCTTCTGATTTTGCTTATACTCCCCAAAGTATAGTTCAGCTGTAATGCTCAGTTTCCTCCTAGGAATAAGTTAGGTAAGGGGTTGATTCAAGCCTGCACAGTGGATTTTTTTTTTTTAGATGAGGCGCAGAGTGCACAGAACTGGCCCCACCCTTTAGTCCTAAGGTTCATCTGCCAGGGCCTAGCAAGCTTGGACGGTTGCAGTGAAGTCCTCAGGATGTAGGTTTAGTTAGAGTATCCTTCTCTTAGATGGGGGGCCTTACAGGGTTAAGCGAGCTCCATCTGCCCGGGTTTGGAGTTGGAGTTGTCCTTCTCCTAGGATGGTTGCCGGGAGGCTGGTGAGCCCATCCTGCCCATGGACACACTTTGTCTGACCCTTCAGCTGAGACCTGACTAGCATGGGAGACCCTACCGGAGGCACAACCACCGCCAGCATAGATCACAGCCTCATAAGGGCACGCAAGCTTCTCCGCTGCGACAAGGGGGTGTCCATGGAGAAGAAGGGATTGATTACTAAGTTGATAAAGAGCACTTCATAAAAAGTGCTTGCATTTTAAAATTGGTATCGTGCTTAATTAAACTTAGCAGCGAAGTCTACTGTTTTGCTACTGGATGCATGTACACTTGTCTCTGCAACCAGCTAGAACCTGCTGGATAATGTTTCATCTGCCTGATAAATTAAACAACATGTTGGAACAACAATGTGTTTACTTTTAATTGTAGTACCAGAATCTTTGCATAACTGATGGTGATTATCCTGGATACAATGATTCATTGGTCTTAAATAGTGTTAAAAAAAAAAAAAAAAAAGGCAGGGGAAAGTACTATTAGACATTTCTATGGCTCATGTAGATGTTTGACCTCTGATTTCTAAATCTTTGCTGTTTGTCATGTAAAATTCTGAACCAGAGCAAAGGGCCATAAACCTACCTTTTTAGACTGCTTTCTTTTAGGGGGTTCCTTTAGAAAGGCATTGTTGCACTCACCATACTGAATGGGAGAATTTGGGACAATTAGGGGAAAACTGCTTTGTCATAAGTCAGTATTGATTTCTGCAGATGTGCAAAAAGGCAAGAAGAGATTTCATGATCTAGCAAAGTATCCTCTAGATAATACTTCCTTTCTTAAGGTAATACTGCTCTGGAACTATGCTTCAGTAACTTCTGTTCTCAGATATTAACTATGCTAGCTGGAAACAGAAGATGGGTCTTAAAACTAACAACTGTCTCTCAGTGTGGCATCACTTTTGGTCTCTATCAAAAGCCTTATAGTCTTTCTGTAAAATAGTTATTATTTCTGGCTTCTCTTACCCATATTATGCCAGAATGCCACTCCTTCCCTGGCCATGATACACTTTCTGTTGAGGCCATTACTGCTGTGAAAAATCAGGTCCCCTGTTTTGTATAGATCCTTAGCTGGAACCTCTCGCTGTTACTGGTGCACAGGTTTGGTAATCTGTCCTAGGTGATATGCCAAAAAGCAGTTTCCTTTTCTGAAATTAAAGAGCACGTGGAATATACTTTTAAAATGTGAAATACTGATGGTCAGTTAATTGGTGATATTTTATCTGTATTTGTAAGGAGCAGATTTTCATCCCATAAGGACTTGAAATTCAGCAGGATCTGGAAGCGTTGAAAGGGCATCTCAATTTTGTTGCATGCGCCTTCTATTCTTTGAAGCCATTCAAAATCTTAACTATGTGTTTTCTCCTGCACACAAGCTTTAGGCTACTAAGCTTTGTCATAGGAAAAATAAGTAGCAGTTATGAGCTAACACTAAGAATAAGCATTTCTTTTTCTTTTCAGGGAGAACAAGTTCTACTGGCATTTGAAGCTCGTATTTCCTCACTGTCATGCTGAATACACTTTAAAAGGGTACAGAGCTTGAAAAAACAGATTTTTATAAAGTTCAGATTAATTTGCTGAAGTTGAATTGCAAAACATTTTGATCAGTTCTTATCTGATTCTATTACACAAGATAGACTTGAGTATTAATTTTAATCTTAATTAAAAGGGCATTTAAATGAAAAAAAAATATTGAAAGTTGTATAGTCTTTTCCTCATTGAAAGCTAACAGGCTTTTCAAATCAGTCAAAATGTTTGGTTGTTAGTCCTTTTCTCTTTGTAAACAGCAGCTTGTATATCGTAATAGTAATAGCCATATACCTAACATGCTCTATTCTCATGGAGCAGATGTTCAGCAAGAATTGCCATCCCTCCTTGCCTGCACTCTGTAGCTGACCTTCATATAGGGTGAAATGGTTGCATTGTTTGCTTTGTAGGAAAGCCCACAAGCACATTCTCAAAAGGCTGAAAAATAAGCTTTTATTGACAAGTCTTTCTCCTTTTTCCTAGTCTGAAGGGAGGCGGGGGTGGTGGGGGGGCGGTATGAGAAGTATCTGTCTGTAGGGACAGCATGTTTCTGTTGCAGGGTTAGAAACTAGAGATACGTCTGTTTACTCCTGGTATATGCCGATGGAATCCCAGTGCTAAAATTGACATAAAGCTGTCAGTGTCTTTGCAGTATTGATACACATTTATGATCCTCCCATAAACTATTCAGTTGTGCCACTGTAGCGTGCAAATATACAGCTGCCTCTAAGTGACTCATAATAGATTTTTGTGTACATGATGAACCATGTCTCACATATCTGATTTTTATCTCTGGTGAAAGGGTGCCTGACGATAAAACACTCACTGATATCCTTAAGCCATACATTGATCCAGTGGAGTCAGATCCTGTAGTTTGTCAAAGGTGTGTATTGAATAACTTTTCTGTCCATTTCATCTAATGCACTAATAAAAGAAGGGAATGGTTCTAAATAAATACTTTAAATTAGCTGCACTTTAGTCTTTCAGAGCTGAGTTCCCAGTCATCAGTATATGTTTAATTCCTGTGATGAAAACCATCATAACATTCACCAACCAACTAACCCCGTGGTACAGCCACCAAATTTAAACAAGGAAAAGCTTAAGAAATTGACTCATGGCATAAAGATAAAATGAAGCAACTGTATTTCTAAAAAATGTAACCATAATTAACCTCAGTCAAGGGGACAGTAAATCTTTTCTTTAGAGTAATTGGAAAAACATATTAGTAATTACAACCCTCATTTATAGGAAATACTTAGTATGTGGCAGATTGTCTTCATGAAAAAAATAAATTCTTTTGGCTGTTGTCATGCAAAAGATATCCATCTCTTTTGGATGATAGGAAGAAAAGTTGTCGTATATAATTGTTTCTTCATCTTTACTGCACTCTTTTTTCCAGATTAAAAATCTATACAGCATCTCCTCAGTCAGATGTACAAATATTAATGAAAATAGAAAACAGGAACCGAAATTCTGTCAGGTAAGATGGTTCTTCAGTTTGTGTGCTTACTGATTAAAAATAACAGAAAGAAATAACACATTTCTTAGTCTTTAATATTATGATTGGAGATTATATAATCTCATGGACTAAACTTCAGGGGGTAATTACTAGCTGTCTTAAAAATTATTCAGTAAAAATGCTATTTCTTTGTCTTTTACTATGTCAACATTCAAATTTCAGTGCAATTATTAAGTATGGTTCAGCAGCACCCCATGCCAATGTAACAGAATGTAGATTTGTGTTAAAATTTTAAATAACTGTAGACATCCATTCCCTTCTGCAAGTTCCTCTGTGGATATGTTAACCTCCTCAAGACAGTTGAAGTGATAGTTGAAGAGACTTGTCTTTTTAAATCATTGCAGCAAAAACTGTGTATACCGGAATCCAGTCACTGCATTTGAAATTACACATTTTTCTCAAAGTTACCGGCTCATCACTCTTCATGTTACTATATTTCTGGGTGTGGGCTTTTATGTCTTCAGAATTCAGACTTGTGCAGAATTGTTTTCTTTGTTTCCAGAACAGACAGTAATCTCTTGAACTTCAAAATTTAACTTCGAAGAAATTTTTTTTTTCTGGTATAAAATACCGTTTTGAACACTCCACCCTGTTGTCATTGTTACTGGAAAGGATATGTATCAGCTTAGTATCATAGCCTATTGTGGTTGACTAGTGATTCCTAGTTAGGCATCTTAAAGTACATTCTTGTCTTCAAATGTAACAAATGTAAATAATATGTTTCCCTAAAACATGATATGTTATTTCTAAGGGAGGAATAAAAGTATAATAAAAGAATTTTAATTGTGACTGAGCTTCCTGTTTGTGCTGTATTTTTCCCCAATAATACTAAAAAATGTGTAATGTGCTTTGAAATTCAAGCCCAAACTCTTAATTATTTTGATTCTTTGTTGTGGTTTTGGGTTTTTTTGTAATCATTATTTGAAATATTGTTGTAACATTTGCCATGAGAGTTGCCAGCTAGAAACCTGTTGGTTTTAAGTGCATTTGGAGATACAGAGCCATGGTTCTTATATGCAGGAAGAAAACATAAAAGGCTTTTGACTGCTCAGTACCCTGTGTCTGAGGCTTGCAAATGTGGGAATAGTGCGTTTTCATTTGTGGACACTGAAATAGGGGAAAGAATCAGAAAAGAAAAAAGTAAAATTCTTGTGTTGAGAGAAAGACGACCTAATAGGACAGAAAAGGAAGTGATGATAATAATAAAGGAATTCGAATATACTAAACAAGTGATGCATAATGCAGTTGCTCACCAACAACAACCAGTCCCCAGCCAGTTTTGCCCTGAGTTTATATACTGACCATGCGTCCCATGGTATGGAATGTCTGTTTGGCCAGGTGGGATCAGCTGTCCCTGCTGTGTCACCTTCCAGCTTCTTGTGCCCCCCAGTCTGCTTGCTGCTGGGCTAGTGTGAGGAGCTGAAAATATTTTTGACTGTATTAGTCTTCACATTTCCTTTTTTAGGAAACAAGGAAAATTTGGTTTTGTAATAGCAGGTAAATTTTACCTTTTAATCTCCTTTTTTTGGTCTTTTGAAGTGAAGTGTTGTAACTTGTGTAGAAGGCTTGGAAAAGAAACTAGTTTAATATCAAAGTTGACTATTTCTTGTGCTCCTCAGTTTTGTTGTTACTCAACCATTTTCCTCTTCTGAAGTCTATATAACCCTTCCTTATTTCATAGATTTGAGCAAGAATTCTTCTTCATGAAGTTAAATTAACTTAAATATTCTTAAGCGTGAGGCTCATCTGTATTCCCAGAATCAGCTATGTTTGTTGATAACAAAGTTGGAGTAATTTGTATTTATCCCACTTAGAGAATGTAAAGTTTAAAGCATAAAAAGAACTGTAGAAAATAGAAGAGTGTTTTGACTTGAGAACTGCAATTCCTTACTTGGAAATTATGTGGATCTCTTCATATAAGTTGGTGGAGCAGGCCCAGCTGGGGCAGTGCAGACAGGTCAAGGAAACATTGGAAGAAAATTCCTCCTGTGAAAGGAAAGAACAAGTTTGTTTGAAATGATGGGACTGCTGTGTCAGCAGAAAATCGTCTTCTGTCGACATAAGCTGTGTCTGTGCCAGCAGGCACTCTCAGCACAGTTGTGCTAGTGTAGTTGTTGTGACAAAAGCTCTAGGAGGGACTTCAAAATTTTACTGCAGTTGCATTAGTGTTAAGTAAGAGAGAATTTGTTTTTATTTCTTCTCCTTTTGGTTCCCCACCACCAATTAAATTAATTGGGAGGTAATGGTTCTTATTCTATAAATCAATACCTGGAACTGCAGTGGAAATACTTGTGATTCAAACATGACCAGCTTGCTGCTTAGTGGTCTTGGGTATGGAACAAAAGCTGAGTGCAGATAGTGCTGTCTCACCTTTCTTTATCCATGTTTCTCTAACGGGGGGAGCTGTTAACTGCTGGTTTGTGTAGCCTTGGATGCCACTGTCAGCTTAGAGCAATTTATTCTGTGACTCCTCATTCTGCGTGGGTTTAGACTGGGTCGTTCCTGTATGGCAAAATGCTCTTCTGTCACTTTGTGGGCAGGCTGAAAGAATAGATTGATGTAGGCTACTAATACATGTAGTCGACACGAATGTTGTGTTTATTTGCAACTTCTGTGACCACCAGAAAAATTTCTTCTCCACAAGCACTAGATAGTAGAAAGACTGTAAACATACATTGTTAAATCAGATGTTGGTTTTAGGCTTAGCAGAACCTTTTGGAAAAAAATACTTTTCATAGTTAAAATTGCATATTATGGAGGAAATGCAGTGGTGTTTTGTAGAGCATATAAAAGGATTATTATAGGTTATAAAATGTTAGTCTACTAGTTTTAAGATAAGTATGTTGCAGAAGGATTTTAGTATTTCCTGCAATTGTTTATGAAACGGGAGTTTGTGGTTTAGTTTTGGCTGTTTTCTGTTTCACAGCAAATCGCCCTTTTAGTTTGAAGGTCCTTTGTAGAATGCTTTAAATTTTTTGGTTTTTCTTCTTTTCTTTCTCCAGAAATACAAATTAGCCACATAATACAGATTTCTGCTTTCGCACAGGCATTTTCTACAGAACTTCAGAAAACCACTGGTGTGCAGGTATCATGGACAGCTGCCAAGCACAGTGCTTGCTCTCTTCAAGAGACATTCTTTTATCATCAGTGGGGACAGTTCTTAAGAGAACGTTGTGAAAAGCTCTAATTTCTGTCTTCTCTAAAACCAGCTTGTAAGAATTACTTTCAGTATGAATTAGTAGCACTCCACACCTACCTGCAGTAACCTAAAGCATAATCTCTCCTTATGTCCTCTCCTCCCTACCTGTCATCTAATACTCTGTAACTGCTAGTTACACTTGATAGTCTTCTCATTAACTGTACTTACTTTATGAGGAATCTTATGAAGGAGGGTTTGAAAAAATGAGTGTTACACAATTCTCTTCTTCGTTTAAAACCTTTTGGTTTTAAAGGAAGTTTGGAAAAAATCTGTGTTTGAATGGGTAAGAATAGTTTTCCATTTGGTACTGGTTGCTTCTATCACCTGTTATGGAATGTTTAGTTGGTGGTTGGTATCCGTTCTCTCCTTGGCTGTAACTGTTCCAAGAAAGGTTTAACTGCTGCCCCTTGGATGATTTTTACAGTCTACATTCTTTTATAAAGTAGTATTTTCTTTCTTCAGGATAAATTAGTGTCCTGACTGTCTTCAGACCTTTATTTGGGATGCCTTCAAAGTGACTTCATATGGTAAGAGTATTGGTTTTTCCACTAAGGAAAGGAAAGGTGCAATGGCCAAATTGTACAATCTGGTTTGGGGAATACATCTTTTAATTTTCCTGAGAATAGCCTTGTCAGGCTTTGTTTAACAAAAAAAACCACCAAAACGTCCATCAGCCCCTTCCAAAAAAAAATTCCCAAATCACACAGACCCTTAGTAAGTTAGTAGTCAAGAGCTGAGGGGGTTTCATAACTACACATTCTTCATGAAAACTCTCTTTACTCAGCCTTATCATATAAAATGATCCTATTTCTAGAAGAGAAATAACTGCAACAAACTTAATTTACAGTAGATATTTTGAGATGATTAATTAATTAAACCTTAATGAGGTTAAACCACAAAAATGAAATATCTCTTTTGCTAAGTTCAGTAACATCTTGCATGAATCTAGTTTAGATAGTGTACTCTAATCATATGCATTTAGTTTAATAGAATTAAAAAATAATGTTTTTTTAAGCATCAGTGTTAGGTTATAGTAATGTTCTTTTTTGCCTATTCAGGATGGCATGTGAATGTTGTTTCAGAATAAGTTGTTGTAGAAACTTTTTGGGAATTTGAAGTTAAGAGTAGGCACTGACAGAATATTTAGGTGCCTGGAAAATATAGTCTGGTTGGCCTTAAGAGCTTTGCAAAGCCCACTGCTTTCAGTGGACCATGTCCTTGAAGGAACTGGAGTACAGAGCATTACCAGACTGTATCCTGTCACTTTGTTGTTGTAAGACTGCCACATCTTACAGGGATGTATATGAAATCAGTTGTAGAATTGTTTTCTGTATCAGTAGTACCGGTGCAGCTCATGTTTCAATTACTGAGAAAGCAAAAAATACCGAAAGAATTTTTATGCCAATTCCAACATCAAAGGGCTTCTTACTCTGTGGTGACACTGGTGCACATGAGTGTACTGGCGTGTTTGCCACTTAATTCTTGTGGACCACAGAGAAGATCTGCTAAGCAAGTATCGAGAGATTCTTCTCTACTGAATGCCATTGCTTTATGGTGGTGAACACTTTGCTTTAACTGATTCAATGCAGTTGCTTTCCCAGAAGGCTGGATGATGTTACTAATTTTGGAGCCCTTCCCTGTGTCAAGATCAGCTGGCAGAAATGAGAGTTATTTCCTTGGATGACTGAGTTCTGTGTTAACATAGAATTTTCTCTTGTAGTTTATTGTTTTTAAATAACTAAGGGTTAGAGCATATCACTAGGTCACAGTAATCACAGTAATAGATTTAGGAAGGTGAAGCTTTTTGCTTTAGTATGTGCAAATAAGCCAACAGACTTTTGGATAATCATCTTGGAATTCAGAAAGTAGTAGAAATGTAATGGAACCAAATCCTTTTTAATGTAGTATTTAGATTATTTATTTCCCTATCTTTAAAAATGTCTGTTATATACCTGTTTTTTCAGTGATTTTATGAGTATAGAAAAAAACGTTATATTGAAATGCATTGAAGGTAGCCTCAAATATTGATGTTAGTGTCTTCCTTATTTTTTCATACCATCTTCCTAGAGCACCTCCTTCTGCATTAGCATTTGTGACTAACTTCATGTAAAACCAAGACAGTATACAGTCTTTGCTTTCTGCTTTTTATGCATAACTCAGTTTCTTTAAAAAGTTGCTGCTGTTAGTCCAGTGCATGGATCAATTCTTATCACCTTATTACAACCTTGTTTCAAAAATACTCCTTCATCTAGCAAAGCAAATGTGCTAGAATTGGCATGTTTCAGGCATAATTTACTCCTTTGCCTTTTCTGCAAATGTTGAAAAATGTGGGATGATGTATTTAAGATTCTCTAGTCTTAACTCTGGAAGCGATTTCTTTTCACATTTGTGTAGTATGTGGTATACATGAGACTGGAATCAGGGATACAAATCCCTGGCTGAACTGCTGGCCTTGGCATGAGTTAGAACAGACCCCAAGCTGGCTTTAACCTATGCCAGAAGATTGACAGTAGAATTCATTACTCCTTTCTCGTTTGCAGCAGCTGGCACAAAAGGAGCTCTGCCAGCTTTACAAAAGCTGGGAACTAGCTTATAATAGTCATTCTTCACTGCACTACTGTAGTCAGGCATTGATGACTTTGTGCTGTTCGAGGGGAAATAGAATTTGGTCTGTAGTTTGTTTCTTAAACACAACACTCCTGTGTATGAATACTTGCTGCTGTTTTTCCCCAGAGTGGGTTTGTGGGGGTTTTTTATTAAAACTTCAGCTTTCTTTACTGAACAGTTGGTTACGTTTTCCTGTAGGTCATTTCAAGCTTTCTAGTTTGTTACTGCAGCCATTTCAGTGTCATTTTTCACATGCTCCTTCTTTATCTGAAAATCAGTCTTCCTGCTGACAAAAGTGATGCAGAGCAACAGATGCCAATTACACAGCTTTTACTGTAAAAACACTCACTTTTCCTTCCTAGCTACTTACGTTTTTCATTGAAATCCTGTATTACACAACATAGATGGAAAGCAGAAAACTAGTAGAAGTATGTGTGGTCTGGATCTGTAGCATGCATAGCTAAATATTTCAGATGTCTGACTATAATTACTTGACCTTTCAGAAGATTTTTTGGGATGATTCCAAAAAACCCAGAGTTTGTCCATCTTACTATCTTGAGCAATCATTCATTTTTTCTTGAAAGGGATTCCTTTATGAACCAGCAGACGCCTGTTTTTTTAAAGTAACAATCCAGTGTTTTGTAATCCATGCTGAATTCTTTTGGATGAACTGTTTTATAATTAATAGTATTGCATTAGAGTTTCTAGAGTGTTGCTGACTGAGACATTTATTGCTGAAAGATTTTTTTGAAATCATAGCCTCCACTCCAAAACTCTGCTGTCTGTATTGGAGCAAGTTAAATTCAGACAACTTGCAGAGGCAGAATATATATGTAAAATGTGGGAGATGAGAGAATAATAAAAGTGTTACAGTTGGCTTCAGACAGCGATTTGACCTGTCCAGTCATATTAGTGGTGTTCTGTAAGCACCACAAGCAGACCTTCAGACCCTTCCTGCTTGCAAAGCAGGTAGGCAGACCCCAAATTCTAAAACATAAAGAAAATTGTACACAGTATCCTCTTTTCTGCATCATAACTGAACATGAAGCATGGGAGCAGCCTACCTGGCACATACAGAGGCAGATTTTCTGTTCACTCTCTTAAGAAATGTACATCTAGGAAAGGCTATTTCAAGAACAAATCCTGCAGTTTGCTCCAGCCTGCCATCTCTGCTGGGGAAAACTGGCCTTGTATGTATGTACTATGTAACATACGCATAGTGTGGAAAAAGCCTTCATGGAAGTTCATGTACTGTATAGCATGCACATATAAGGCAGACCTGAAAGCAAGAAAACAGGCTATGAAATTCAAGAAAATACTGCAGTTGGAAAAACCCTGTTGAATAACCTGTTCCCCCTTGGCTGAGGGAAGGAGCTGGTAAAAACAAGCTGTAGAGCAGAAGTAGCATTCAAACTATTTGTCCTATTCCAGTCTAGCATAAGTGGAGATTTATTGAGGGGTTTTATTCACCTGTGTCAGCTGCTGTTAAAGTATTTTTTCTGAAGGAAGAAGAGGATTTGCTGCTGTTTTCTTCGAAGAAAAAGACATGATGAAATGCTGACTTAGTTTGCAGGGTTTCTCAATTTTAGGGACCAGGAAGTAAGCGGTTTCTAGAATCAAAGGTACACACTCCTTCCTGGACAGTTGAAGTGATAGGCTGAACGGGAATCTGCAGCACTGTGAAACATGGCATCACAGCTGTCAGTGTTTTCACAGAGGCAGAGTAGAGGAAAACTTCATGTTCTTGTCAGGAAGGAGAAAACCTGTTATTTCCTCCTGATGCTGCCAAAGGGGAATCCCTCTGTTTTTTGTCTTTCCTGATGGAAATGAGCAAGGGCTGATTGTTTCAACATTGCCAAGGGAGGGAATTGACCTTCCTGCTTGTTTGCCAAGAGAATAATTTGTTTTCTTTATTTCATAGCTCTTCCTTTTCATTGTAAAGCATTAGTGACCCATTACCTTAATGGATGGTTTATGGTGCTGTGATTCCCTTGCAAATAAGTATAAATTTGTTTGTATGTTTCCACTATTCAATAAGGCACATTAAGGGTATTCTAACTCTCCATATGAGCCAAATTTGGAAGTTAATATTTGCTATCTAGAGATTCAGACTAATAGAAGTATTAATTCTTCCTGAAGTGGTGGTTCATTAGATTAACCCAAGCATAATAGCAAAAGTATTGCTGATTTACAATGACTGATTTCTCATCAGTTTTGTATTTCTGTTTATTTTAGCAGTGCACAAAGGAGATTTGACCTGTTAGTTTTCTGAACTTGAGACATAAAGAGTTTTTCGTTGCATCCTTTGATATTCCTAGGTACAACCTGTACCTCTTAAAATTATTTACAGCTATGTTTCATGAGGCTGCGTAACAGAATGCTGTAATTAAACTAGACTTAGGACATTAGCTTTTTCCCTGTGATCATGCCAGTATTGTATTAATGATACAAGTTTCATATTTTGAGTTCCCTGTGTTTTTGCGGAACCATGCACATCTTTTACTTGTACTAAATACACTACTGATACCTTTTCAGTTTTTGAAACTTGAGGCATTCTTCTCTAGTAGTCAACTCGCTCTCTTATTAATAAGGACTATTCCCTTGTGAAATTTCATACTGGCTTTAGGTGTTCTGGCTATCATTATCTCAGGCTGTTTTGTTTCTTCATCTGAGTCATATAGTAGCCTTACATGATTGTGGTTTACCCTTTTTCAGTATGTCAGCTCGATAACATAAAGAGTTGTAAACCTTGAGCTTTTGAGCAATTTGTAAAGCTGCCTGGCTTCACAAAGCAAGTAAATTCCCAAGTGTGTAAGGACTGTTGCCGTGATGCACTTGAATTATAGTAAATTTACTTGATGCTGGATTTTTGTTACTTCTTTTCATTATGTCTTATGAGATAGGGAAAGTATTTGCATTCTTGACATTCAGTATCACTTTATTTCTGTATTCTTTGAACCAAATTCTGCCAAATGCAGAAACTGACATTTGCTGGTTTCACATATTCCTTTTGTTTTGTTGTACTTTCTTTTATAACTAAAAGATGCAGAATGTTCTGTACTCCAATTAATTTTTAAAACATTATTGTGCATCCTGAATCCTTTTACCACATCACTCTTAAAGCTCAGTCTGCTAAATTGTTGCAGCAGTTGCCTTATCTGCTTTATGCGTTTTGCCATTAATTGATGTATTTTTCCATTATTGTCATTAAACAACTTTTACTCTAGTTTTTTTATTTTGTCCAATTGCCTCATTCTCAAGAGGTTTAAACAAGAACAGCCTTTGTGCTTCTCTGGTGACATACTTGTAGTCTTATTTTGCTTATCTCTTCATTTACTGTTTTGTATATTTTCTAGGGTAAAAGTGAACAAACCATTAAATCTTTCTGGACATCTATTATTGTGTCAAATAGTCTAAGTGACAATTGGTGTTCCTGCTGTCTTCACCTGTGCTTTTTTTTTTTTCTTCCAGGATGTTTTAACTCCTTGAAATATGTTTGTAATAAGAGGAGTTTTGTGAGTTCAGTTTTTCTTTTCCCCATTTTACACTTGAGTTTTTAACAGTTTTTAGATGTCTCTAGTGGCTGAGCTTCTTACAGCCCATAAAAAAGAGGAGACAGTGGATTGTTACAGCTGGTCTTAATATGGTCTTTGAGGATGACCTGTGGCCAAATTATGGCAAGGAAAAGGAACAGCTTCATGATTTTCTCATTATTTGGATGTACCTTTATGTATTCTGTGTATGTAGATGTAGTAAGGAGGTGGTGATAATGTCCAAGATGCTTTCCTGATATGCTGGCAACTTTTCATACTGTGGCTTTTCAGTTGGTTCCTAGCAGGACTTGTGGTCCAAATGGTTTGTAAGAGAAGGTTTCTTGCCCTAATTTTCCTTTTTTTTTCCCCAGAAAAAGCACATTTTTGATGAAAACGTTGTGGGCATTTGACTTGAAACAGGATTGGCCAGGCATCTGGTCTATATTAGTATTGGTTGAGTTACACAAGTATCAGTAGTATAGAGGAGAGGTTGGTGAACATTTGCTGAGGCAAATTATGGAGGTCCTAGACCAGGAGAAGAGGCATGACCAAAAGTGGAGTGAGGAGCTAGCAGGTTTTAAATATTTATGTAAACCATAGTCTCTTTTTTTTCATAATAAAATATCAACTCAAATTGGGTTCCCATCCTCCTTCCTTAAAAGAGTTTTCAGGCAGAGTAATCCTTCATATTGCTTTGCTGTGGATATGAGTTCATTATAAAGGAAGTCTTTTGTTTGTTTCAAATCTCTGATGTTTTGCTCATTGAATTTTCTAAGTTTTTTCATGTATATGGACTAATAAAATTCACAGTTTTAGACTTTTTAGAATGTCAGAATTCTAGTGACAAAGTTAAATATAAAAAATGTGCATTGTTACAATCCATTGTATTTATTCTCTGCCATACAACTTTCCTTTCATACCTTGTTCAAGAGTGCATTTCCCTACTACCATGTTCACCAAATCATAACCACACGAAGAAGTTATTCACCACTTAGGAATGAAAGTCCATCTGCTAGTTATTATCTTTGCTGTGCTGCAGCACTTTAGAATGAGTGCTTGGGAGAGACTTTAAATGCTGTACCCATTCTTTGCCCTCTTCTAGGCAAATGCAGATACTAGGAAATGCTACTCTTGTTTGATCTGGGCAAAAAAAATCCTTTGTTCTTCCCATAAATTAGCATAAGTTTGGTTGTGAACTTTTAGGACTAGGCTCAAAATAGATAGCATGATTTATTGTGTCTGAGTTATGCCAAGTAAATACCTCGATGTTTCCACTCAGTTCTAGGAAGAAAAATCATCTTTGTTTAAAATATGTACAAGGGGCTTAGTTGATCTCTCTCACAGGAAAATCATGAACGTCATTATACAAATATGCATTTTAGTAATATTTACTGTTACTTAGATGGCTAAAACTCGTTTGTTCTCTTTTCAGTGTCTAGAAGACTAAACTAAAGAAATAACATTGTTGCAATTTATCTTCAATTCCAAATTGCAGATTTTTCTTTATTATTATTAAAATCAAAGTTCCAGTAGATGACATTCAGGAAAACCTGATCAGCAGGGAATTTCCTGCTGTCTGAATTCATGGAGACACGTTGCGCCACTGCAATGATAGCCACAGGCTCCATTTGAGGGAAACTTGTTGTGATGCAGTGACCTAATGCAGCATTCCTGCCTGTGGGAGACAGATTAGGAGGCTGAATTATTGAATTCCTGGAAGGTGGTGGAATAACTATAGATAATGCCTTTGCAGAAACTCACAGATACTGTCAGAAGTGCAGAGCCACCTTAATTCCAGTATTTTCTGAAAGGTGACAAAGCTGTTCATAGAGCAAATGTAGCAATTTATATGGGAATTGATGTGGGATTGCTGAATCTTGCTAAATTTTCCCAATTATCACAATTTTTGTAGACTTTTAAACTGCCTACTGGCAGGCAAATTCTATTTAATTTTTCTCCTTCAGAAAGCAGTTATTATTTTGTTCCAGTTAAAATCAAAAGCTGTTGTCTACTAAGATATCTCCTTGTAGTCCTTATAAATGGAGTCATTTCTTGTTAAGAAAAAATCCAGCCTATTTATTGCTTTGTGACATGGGCATAAAGCCTTGCTTAGGGCAAGAAAATAATCAGGAAAGTGTATTATTAGATGGTGGGTATAGTTCAGGGAGGCTGAGGGAACGTATGGAAGGGAGAGAGAAAATATGTGGAAAGTAAATACCATGGAGGAAAGACGGTTGAGAGAGAAAGTGCCAAGAGAAATCCCATTGAGTACAGGGATCGGGAAGCCATAATGCAGACAATTTTTATGAACTGGACAGTGGGGAAAAGAGAAAGCAGAGGGAAGGTTTAAAAGAAGGCTGTGAAAATGGGTGTTAAGGCAATAGTTCTGTTGGTGTGGTCTCTTTGGAGCCAGGCTTATCTCAAATCCATCGTGGCATGAAGGGCTGAAGGAGCTTGTTTAGGATGACAGTCTGGTTAAGTTGGTTCCTGTTGCTGGTCTTGGGGCACGGAAGAGTCCAAGTGAAAGGATAGACTTATGCTGGTTGTTCATTTTACTGGGTTGTTACTTGAAATGCACAGTGAAAAGAAGGGTCTGAAGAACATTGAAGCTCATTGTGGATTCTTATTGGCTATTTAGTCCCAGTGATAGAAAAGTGATGATAAAAGGATATTTGGTAATACCTGATTGCAAGGTTCTCCCTTCTCCATCTCCTGCCTGTGGTGAGAGCAATTTGCTGCACATACAGGGAAGGACCTTACTCTACATCCTCAGCTCATCCTGGTGAAAAATCATGACAGGAAGTTATCAGACTTGTAAAAATGCCATTTCATTTCTCTCCAAACAGGTACAGTCTTTTCATAAGTAAAAATTGAAACTGTGTGTATGTATATAGGCTCCTGGAAAAACCTTACAGGGAAGTCTTCTTTTACCCATAGGTCTCTGTTGTTCGCCCTTTGATGTATGCCTTTGTTCTAGTTCTGGGATAAAATTGGGAAGGTTTTTATCATGACAAGGTCTTTCAGAGATAACCTGAAAAGTCAGTCTTGCTCAGGAGCTGTGCTTAATTAGACTCTGGAACTGATGTGACAGATACTAGTGTTGTTTTGAGATCTCTTAAGCATGCACGGTCCAGGAAGAGGCTGGCAGGTGGATTAGCAGAAAACCTCAACTTGCCCTTGTGTATGAAGCAGGGAATGTGGTAGACTGAGGTCTTGGATAGCACAGACAGTAAGAGCCAAGTTTAAATAAGAGAAGCATTATCTCCTTTGTTATATTCTTCCTGAAGCTGACAACCCACATTATGCACTAAAAATTTAGATGTTTTCTCTGTCACTGTCGAGCAATAAAATTTACTTTAAAAACAATAAAGATAAAGCTCTGACTCAGTGATCTAACACTTCAGTAATTTACTATCATAAAATAATTTTAAGTACAAATGTTTTATCTTATGCCAAGCTGGACGCTAAATATGTTTTGTCTAAAATATGAGATAATGGAAAGTGTATTGTGGCATGTGAATTACTTTAGCCTCTTTGTGGTAAATGTTTGCTTAACCAGAAAAGAATGTGTTGAGGTCCTTGCCAAAGGAAAGGTATTGCCATACTTTGCATTTAGAGTACTGTAAATAAAGCAGTAAATATGTTTCTGTTCATGTATGTTAATTCACAAGTTATGAATGCATTCATTCAATAAGAAATATACTGTTATCCCTTTTAACGAGTTTCAGTATGAAGAGGTTGTAATCACTTTGGCTTGAGTGAGACATGAAACCAAATATTTTCATGATGATTTGAAGTTGAATATGAGAGAATTTTTACTCAAACTAAGTTTCCCTTAAATCCCAAGAACTCAAATCCTGTTTTACCTTCAGGATTCTTTGTGTGTGCTGACTCCTGATCTGCTGCTCTTAATCACACATAACTGTAAATCATAAAGTATATGAGTCCTTCACCTATCCACTGTTGTTTTTGGAAAAAGAGGTAAAGCAGCTCTGGGAAATACTCCATGTACTGCCTACAGCATATTTTGGTTTTGAACTTCATTTACCTTTAGCTGATACAATAGCTTAGTGGTAATTTAATAATACTGATTACAGAAAGAATCGCATAACTCAGATTGCAGTGTAATAATACCAGACCATCCTTTGGATTCTGCACTTACAACAAGTGAAAGCAACAGGTTCCCTCTTTCAAGAGGCCTTTGAAATACCCCCTCCTTGCCCTAAAATCCCAAGTCCAAGTTTCTAGCTAGAGAGCTGGGAGAGACTATTACAGTGTGAGAAAATAATTGTGGGGAGGATGCTCGTTTACTTTTTGTTACTGTGGTATCATTTGTTTTGTGCCTGTCTTCGCCCTCCAGGGTGAAGAGCAGCCCTTTTTTGGGAAGGGACAGCGCATCCGAATCATGTACCTCTTGTAGCATACGTGTATGCAGGGACTTCTAGGGGGAGTTTGTTGCTGATGGTGTTGTAAGCAGAGATTTACTTGGGCATAGCAGGGGTATTGTACCATCTTTTAGAAGTTATTGCTGAAATGTTCTTGTATCAGAACAAGGGAATCTATCCTACAAAAACAGAGCTCCAAGTGCTTCCAGTGTACCTGTGCTTTAGTAGTTGTGCAGATATACTTTTTATTTCATCTTCCCAGTGCTTCACTGATCTTTCATAAGCAAACATGACAAATAAGGTACACTGCTAACCATGTAAATCAAACCTGTAGCATTAAACCTGTAAGTAGGATATTGTTATTTTTAATTTAGAATCTTGATATTGATAAATATATCAATTTTGATAACCCTATGTCCATATCTGATTTGCCAAAGATAGTCTTTATGACCTAATAAAACATTTCAGCCCTTAGAGAAATTTGACTTTGATTCTTCTCTTGTTCTTTTTGCATAGATGTTAGCAGGGTTTAAAAAAGTTTTGTAGTTGGATAATAAGACTAGATGTGTAATTTGAATGATAAAATAGTTCCTCTGGACATGGTATCACCTGAAAATCATGTGAAATGCCAGAAAGTTTTTTGATGTTTTCTTTTCCCAGAAAATATGTTATGTCCTTGCTAGTATTAAAATCAAAAAGAAACTTCCTGTTATTTTTAAGGTACAACAAACTGGATGCCAGTAGAAGCCTCTTAGACAATTTGAAAGGCAAAGTAATAATTGAGTATCCAACATTATTTGTGGTCTTGAAAACATTGAAGAATGACATGGTGATTCTTGGCCAAGGTGAGCATATATTTATTTCCTGTTATGCTGTCCTTAGATATTTTAGTTATATAAACAGTAATTAAGGATATACCTATTAATAATGCCAGGAATGGACAGTATGTCTTGTGTTTTCCCTGTGAATCAAAAAGATTGCTGTGAGAAAGCTATTATGAATGCTTTGTCTTAAAAATGCTGGCTGGTGGCATACATCCATAAGATGTGTTATTTGTGTTTTTTCTAACTTTGTTTACTGGTGTTTTATTATTTCTTTTCTTTTTTTTTTTTTATCCTTTAAGGTAAAAACTCTTCAGTCTTGTGCTAATTTTTTTATGTAGCAAAGTTTGATAGAGTTGATTCTTTCTAAAAAGTCAGGCTGTCTGGAGAAGATGAGTTTGAAGTAAGCCTGCTAACCATGCAAAGGAATCATTCCCCCTTATTTTCTAGCATCGTTCCTAACGTTGGACAAATAATTGTGAATTGCTGGATAGGTGTTAGAAATCCTAATGGCAAAGTAGTTTTTTGAATGGGTTAACAGCACAGTGTTATCTTTTGAAAATTACTTTGTTGAGGGAAAACTTTCATCTTGGAATTAACTTGACAGTCCAGGTCTAGCAGGAATTTATATTTTAGTTTTTAATTTAAGTTCCATTTTTCTCCCCAGTGTAAAGGCTTCATGTCCCAGCTTCATGTTCTGCAGCTGCTGAAATAGGCAATCAGTTCTCATCTCCTAGTCTCCCATCTGGTCACCTTCATTGTCAAATTCCATACTTTTCAGTGATAAGCCAGTCTGTAATTTTTACAGGTTTTTGAGGAAAATCTTAGAAATATATTTGCAATTACTATTTCCCTGTGGCAGCTCAATCATGGCTCTATATGTGTATAATTTGAATAAATATGTGACTGAGACTGTTGGCCCAGTGATATTGAACTTTCATAGTTCTTGGCTGTTCTGGCTATATTACACTAAGGGATCCACTAAAAGAGAACAACCTACTCTCCAAGGTATGGGCATGGAAAATTTCTTGTGCTATGCACTGCAAGGGTTTCTGAGAGTGAGATAGCATGCCAGGGGACAAGGTAGTGTTGTCTGAGTAACTGGGTCTACTGATACTCACTGTGGAAGTGCACATAGAAACACTGGAGTACATGAAACTAGGCATTTTTTGCTTTTATCCATTATTCTTGATCTAGGTCCCTTGTTTTTCAGTAATTAGCCCTACCCCAATGATTCCAAGGTCAGGAGAGAATTACAATTGATTGACTTGTACTGAATCGGGTTGCTGCCATTGTTTCCTGAGCTAATAAGGAGGTTGTCCTTTTAACAGTATAGTAAGTGTGGATTGAACAACTATTTTTTGTGGTCATGCTGGTGCAGCACCTAGCTGATTCTGTAAAAGGCAGAGAAGGGGAAGGGAGAGACAGTAATGGCTGGGAAAGTGCCAACAGCTCTGTCACAGAGCAGGGCAAGTGTGTATCTTAAAGACCGAAACGATCCTCTGCTGCAGGGATCGTTGGGTTAGCAGTCATCCCTGCAGCTGGTATTCTGGGAGCACTGACAGCTATTTCAGATTTTGAGAACTATTAATTTTCTTTATTTTTTTTCTTTTTTTTGTTGTTGTTTCAACTGTTCCTATAGATTCCATTAAAATGGAATTGAGTAGCTCTCTATTGAATTTTCTTGGGTATAGCATAGCAAACATTATAGCTCATGGCAAAAATATCATGATTTTCACAACTTTTATCATAACTTATTTTTGTCATCTTCTCAGTTCAGCTGACAAACTCAGCCTTGAGTTTGGATCCTGTGTTCTTGGAATTTTTTCTATTGAGTGAAAGCCTGCAACACTAACTTCAGATTGTTTCAGGAAAACCATGTTTAGAACATGAATATGAAAGTAGGAGGGCTTTTTTGTTGCTGTTATTGTGCCTGAAGACAAAATACCACTTTCGTTGAAGTGTGTCACAATCATTGTACTCTTCTATTCTTTACGGAATATAGGAGAAAAAAAAAGTTTTCAGTTTGCTTTAGCAGTTACATTTGCAGATAATTGCTAAGAGTGCAAATCTTCGGTTCACCTCCAGACTGTTCAGGGAGAAAGTCTGTTGTAATCTGAGAGGTATTTTAGCCCCTTCCCATCTCCAAAGAAGCAACCTTTCTGCTGCAGCATCTTCTGTGCTTCTTGCAGTCCAGTTTCTTTGCCATGTACGGCTTTTTGTATCCTAAGCCATCCATCCTGTTCTTGCTTATCCTGTTTCTACCAATACTGCCTTTCCTTTCTGCCTTTCTTGTGCCCTTGGAGGGACAGTTGTCTCTCTCGGAGCGCCTGTCCGGCTGACCTCCCTTTGCATTCCAGGCAAACAGCTGCCACATTGATGAGTGGATGTGTGGCAGGGTGTCTGCTGCAGCATGAGGGCTCAGCTACCTTAACTCTTCCGACTCTGTTGGCAAGGGACCCAGGCAAGAACAAGAAACAAAGCCTTGTGGGAATTTAACTGCTAAAATACTGTTTCTTTACTGAGCAGTCTCAGATCTACCCCTTCCTCGGGAAGTACAGAGGGAAGTTTTCATAGCCACAGCAACAGGCACCAGCTGGGGAAAGATCACCATTCTCCCTGTGATTCAAGGAGTAATCTGCAAAGACCATGGGAGTGCTAGAGCTGGACACCACCATTAAAGAGAAACTGCTAGAATTTAATGAGTATAAAGCCTATTTTTCCTATAATTTTTTTCAGAAATGGCTGAAGTATTTTGGCTGCAACTTTCAAGTGAATAAGGAAAATAAGGGTTGAGGAAGGAAACTGCCACTGAAAAACTTAAACCCAGAGTTTAAATTCTAAATTATAAGTGAACTGCAGACAGTTTTATGGTGGGAAAGATATTTCAGTCTTAATTTATAGGCAATGCTATCCACACCATGCAAATATATTCTTGTTGAGTGAAGACAGTCTATAATTCCAGTTAAATGAAACTTACTGTAACAGACAAAAATAAAGCTAAAATTTTTCTGTTGAGCTTTGCTGTGAGTCAGAAGATTGCCACATTCTTTTATGTGATGTTTTGATGCTTCAGTTGCTTAATAGCAAAACCTACAGGTGCTCTGATTTCAGCATACAAGGTCAGTCATGGCTGAAGATAGTAGGGGATTATAGAAGCTTTCACAGGACTTAGGGGCAGAAACAATCCTTACTTTGTGCATTACTCAGTACATATCTGGCATATAAATGTTAATTGATTATACACTAGATTTAATGTAGACAAAATGTGACCTCTGATGTTTCTGGGTGAAATGCTTCTATTTTCTTGAACAAATTCCTTGGAAACTGTACAGGTGCACACTGTGTCCCATGTATTGTCCATGTTTGCCGGCTGTAGAACTTATCTTGACAAGACAGTAACTATACTTCATCAGTTCCCTTTTGGTAACACACTCAGAATGAAGCGTCTGACACTAAATGCTCAAAAATGTCTTTAAATTCATAGTTAGATCAAATACTGAAAATAACAATGAGAGCAGAGTGTGAATCATGGGCCTGATTTGCTGTAGTTTATTTTTGTGCTGCTTGAGTGTCACCCACCAGTGGCATTTGGTGACCTCACCGCAAGGTGACCAGGCTCAGTGCTTGTTAAAGAAGGATCCATGGGGTGTGAGGCTGAAGACCAGTTTTGGAAATGAGTGCTTCACCATATGATCTCAGCAGAGCACAATTGCTGTGCCCTGAAGCACAAGTTGTTTTGCAGCTTGAACCTCATCAGCCTTAGCTCATGGATTCACAGTTTATCACCATCTTTGGGATGCTGGAACATGTGGAAGAAGCACATAGGCACATCATTTTAATTTTCCATTTTCATTTTGAATTTCTCAGTAGTTCTCCATCTTAATTGAAATAACCAGTAAAAGTGTAAATCATTGATAATTCATTACAGTTGTAATATATATATGTAGCAACCTAGAAAACAACATTTAAAACAAACAAAGAGATTGATTTGGAATTTTCAGTGGGTGAGAGTTTTTTGCTGTCCTACTTGACTGAAAGACCAAGATTTAAAAACTAAAAAAAATTCTCAACATTCTTTTGCTTTCTCGTTCAACAACAAGGTCCTACCCAGGGCTTTATCCCATCTTATGAGACTGGTTATGCCTTATGAAATAACTGTCCGCAAGGAAAGTGTGATTAAAAGGAAGACACGGAACTGCTTCTGTTTGATGAGCAAACAACGTTGCTGAAACTAATTGCATGTTTGTTTTTTGTGTTCTATATTCTCAGATGGCAGTGAACCCACAGAGAACACGGGCAGTGAAAGTTCATCCCTTTCATCTATGGAAGAAGGGGAAATTCGGGACAGTTCATGATGGTTCTTTGAGAGAAGAGGGTGGAATAGCTTTTTGGTTTTTTTAATTACTGAATTAAATGCTTTTGATACAACTGAGTTCCTAGAGGTTTGGTTTAACTTTCTTCGCTAAAGGCAGCACTCCGAAAGTGCCTGCCTATTTTTGGATTTAGTAATGCATATTAAGAGACGGGGAATTGCTGGTTCCAGAAAAAATTATATTCTTATTTAATTGCACCATTGTTTTTCCTTTTCTTCTATTGAGCTCAGTGTCTAATTTCCAGGTTTAAATATCTGATCACATCTTATTTTTATGTGGATTTGAGTCTTAATGCTTAAACTTACTGAAAAAAAAATGGAATCTAATTCAAATGAAACTGGTGTTTCATTTGATTAATTTTTAGGGTATTTCTGAGTAACACTGAGCTGCTGAAGAGGGTCTTACATTACTTTTGACTTTGTTCTTCTGTGGTGACACTGGGTGCTCAGTGCAATACTTTTTTTTTTCCTTACTTGGTTGCATCTTGTGTTAATGGGCAGGTGAGACTGTTTCCAGGGTGGCTTGTTGCTGTATGTTTAGTCTTCTACATTAGCATGGGGCTTAAAATCACTAGAATTGGATGCGTAGAGTGGCACTAATGCAAAGACACTGGACTTCTAAATAATGCTTGTGTTATGCACCTCACCTTCCTAGTATACCATCTGAAGTTAGGTATTGTAAATCCTCACTGGCATATCAACTCAATTTACCTACTTTAAAACATATACTGTAAACAAAAATTGTAAAGGAAAAAAAATTCCTGTACCATATCGTCTGCTGACAATAGAAGTTTGTGGTTAACTTCTGGGAAGATTTCTAGATCACAGGCTACTTAATCCCTGTATCCATGTCCCCCATGCCTGTGGGGTCTCTTGGAGGATAAGAACAGCACATGGTACAAGCAGTGCAAGACAGACAAGCCCTGGTCCCCACTTGCACCACAGCATTCTCGTGACTCAGCATCAGCATTTGGGTTAGTTTGTAAAGGTCTAGCCAAGTTAGTGTTTGTAAAGTCTTCAGAACATTACCCCTCTGTAAACAGCTCTGTGAGGTTGCTGCTGCCTTTGTTATTACCCCAGTCTCTGTCTCCTGCCTGAGACTGGCATGTTAGTGACAAAAGTTGGTGTCCTGGGGTGCATGTTCTATTGCCATGAAGGGGATATTTCAGTTGTGTTTTTCCTGCCAGTGCAGGCACTGTAGGTAGAAATACAGCAGAAAGCAATGAAGGAACTTGTGGAGGTAACAGGAGGCTGTGGGAGCAACATAGGAGAGGGCTCAGACTTCCGGACTGGCTGGGTTTCAGGGCCCCAGGCTGCTGCGTCCTCACCAGTCATGCTGCATGGAGAGGATTTTTGACATGTTCAAAGTTTGAGAAGTTTGGGCTTTTTAACTTGTAAACAAATTGTTGTTAAAAGATTGTTCACCAGGACATCTTACTACTGAAGTTTGGACAGACTGCCAGACCTTTGCAGTCACATACTACTTTCTCTCACAGTGGTATTGCGTGTCCTTTACCTTGTGTGTTTTGTAAACCCTGGTAAAATGGGGAAGTTTTTCTTCTTGCCTGGCAGTAGCCACCTGTGCTCTATTTTTTTAGTCATTGTTGGTCCCCTGCCCACCTCTTGTTTGAATGTTTGTTTTTTTAACCCTTTTTAAAGGACCAGGATTCCTAGCTATAGGTGCTGCTTTCATATTTTTTCAGTTCATTGAAAGTGAATAAGCTTTTCCTAATCAGTGATTGCTGCACACTGACTTGGTAGCCACAAATTACTTTAAACCAGTCTTGAACTCATTCATAGTAATAGCAGTAAAAGAGCAGAACAGCAAAACTGCCACAGTTCATTTGCCAGAAAATGTTTCATCTGGAGTAAAAGCGTGGCATTTCTGTTGGATTCATGGCACCGTGGAAATGAGTGTGTTAGTGCTGATCTGCATGTGTGTGTGATTAGTCTTTGGCTGAGGAGTGCAGATTTGTAATTTGCATTACTTTCTTATGTTCTTGGAGGTTTTCATGAGTTGTACAAAAAAGTTTGCCTGTGGCTTTTTTTCTTATATAAATCTAGCTTCCTTGTGAGTCAAAACACAACATAATTTAATTTTAAATGAAGATGCTGTTAAATCTATCCTTCATATTTAAATCCTTCTCTACCATAAAGAAGACTGTAAAAATGATTAAGGAGCATTCCTGTGGTGGTTACTAGAACTGAAATTTCCCAGACAAAGCTAGAAATCATCTTTCAGAGTTCAATCAGATTGAGAGCCTTGGTAGCATTTGCCATTCATTTCTAGGTTACTGTGTACCTATTTTTGCAGTTACAGTAGTTTGAACAGTGGTGACTCATCAAATACAAACCCAGATTCAATTCAGATACTCAGTTTGGATAAGCTTTTTCAATTTTTCTTTATGATAAGGAATCAAAATTATGGTCTCTGGCTAAAAAAACACAGCAACAGCAGTGTTGTAGGAACTGCAACAGTTGTTAATTCTTCATAATGATGTTACTGATTTAATCAAAGTTCATGCACCCTTTGGCTAGGCAAATGTTTTTTAACATTCATAGGCAGTTAAGGAAAGTTTTTCATTTGTTTCTGAGTGACTTAACCTGGAACAAGCACCTTGTATTAAGCTTAAGAGAGAAAGAGGATCTTCTGTATTTTTAAATTTCTGGTCAAGCACTAGAAATTTAATACATGGAGCCAAGGCTGCCTGGAAGACTTCACTTCTGTCCATTTTGAAAACATACTATTGTAATCATATACAAGGATCCCTACAGGACTCTGCCTTGATTCAGAACAGATCATGTCTGTGAATGAAAACTGTGTGATGTTGTGTTAATCTTCATCATTCAACACCAGCTTGCGTTGAGTGCTTGATTTTATGCCTAGTATGCTTACTCATTTATTTTCCTTTATAAACTACTTGTCACAGAAGGAACAAGCTATTTGTGTGTAGGTTGTTACAGCATTTCTTTTAATGTTTAGACTTTTCAGGTTTCAAACTCTGGACCCTCGCAGCATGCTTGAGCTGAAGAACCATCAGCTTACAAAGAGTAAGGCTCTTGTCTTGAATGAATGCACTACTTAAAAAAATTAAAAGCTTATTGAAGTCGTCCCTTTCACAAACCTTAACAGACAAAAATAGAGCATAGCTAAGCACACAGCAGTAGCTGTGAGGTAGGACTGAGTCAGCCATAGGAGAGAACTTGGTTCTTTTCCTTTTTTGTATAACTTCCTGGGGGTATGCGGCGTAAGTTGCTGAGTTGTCTTGGGTAAACAAAGTTCTACCCCCTGTCAGTGTAACAGCTAAGTTTGAATGAACACATCTGAATTCTAAGTTTTACTGCATTTATCTTGGCATTAGGAATTGTTGATCCATAGAGGAAAGGAGGGTCATGCCTCAGAAAGTGTGGCTGGCACTGGTCCTTAGAGCCAGGCTGGACCAGTTTCTGTTACTCCAGTCAACAGTGCAGTTTTAGTCTGCGTTAGGGGTAAAACTGTTTACAGTGCAGAACATGCACTGTAGTCTAAAACAGTACATCGATTTCTAAGTTCGTGGTAGTGCTGCAAGTCCCAGCTACACGTTGTGTATTGGCATAGCTGGGATTCAGTCCTTGGCCTGCCAGATACAGCTGTTCTCTGTTGACATCTGTAGGAGCTGAGAATGTGTAACACCATGCAAGAGCAGGATTTCTAAGGGTAAATTTACAACAGTGATGAAGTAACTTCAGGCCCTGTTTGGTCACAGACATTTCATTCTGCCTTCTTAAGTCCCACGCTCTTTTCCTGAAAACATTTATTCTTCCTCCCTGCAAAGGAAAAAATATCTTGAGTTTGTGTTTATGTTGTTACTATGACATTCAGTTAAACTGTATGCAGATGCAGGTTCTGTTAATAAGAGAAAAAAATGTACTGTGTACTTCAGTGAACAAAGATTACCCTGTGTTTGTATTAAAATGTTGCTATGGCAGTGCATATGGTTTTATTTTCTGGAAAACTCTGGTGAAATGGAAAGAGCTCACATACATGCAAGACAAGAAATGTCAGCAAAAACGACTCAAATACTGAAACTGAAAGGGAAATTGCAGATGACAAGTAAAAGCAGGAAAAGACAGGGATAGTTGTTTTGCTCTCTGTCTGTGATTTGATAATAGAAGTGTGTTCCCACTGTGGCCCAGCAGGTCTCAGTGACCCGTGGTACAGGGACTTAGCTCTAATGATGCTTTTATTGTGAGAACTTCTTCCCTCAGTGGCCCTCTGCATTGTAGCTTGCTTCTTTTTGCTTTAGAAGCAAAGTTCCCCAGACTTGGCCTGATATCACCACTGCTAGCTTTTCCTGGACAAAAGCATTTCCAGGCTGTCTTAATATAGTAGGCTTTTTGGCAGGAAAAATCAATAGAGTGATAAAATATGGGAAGCCACTAGAGCCTTGCCTACCTCTGGGGCAAGAGAAGTCTTTGTGAACTCATGATAAAAACAGTGGATTTATTTTAAACTGGCACGGTAGTCCTTGTATTTTTCTGATTCATTTGCATGAGACTTTTTGCATCAGCTGCATCAGTACAGCTGTTTGTGTGGTTGCATGACAAATCAGAATGAGTTCAAAGTAATCTGCCAAAGAAGGAGGGATAGAAATGAAAAGGGAGAGAGGGAGTTGTTTTTTAGAGAGTAAGTGACCACACTGGGAGCTGACTGGTTCCTGCATCATTCCAGCTGGTAGAAAAGCGAAAGTGTTTTTAAAATCATTTTGCTACTTTCTTCTGATCATCCCTGTTCTGCCTCAACAAGGAGGAGGAAACAACTGTGAAAGCTGCTGTTGCCTTTCCACTCCTTACTTCCAGGTTCTCTGTTGGAACTATGTTCTAGCTCCAGAACTTGTTCGTTTTGCCAAGAGTACCAATAGGGAGTAGAGCTGTGCTCAAGTGAAGTAAGAGTTAAGTTGGTGGATGAGGTATAGATACTAGTGAAAAAGAATGGGTGGGTGGCATTAAAAGCTTGTCAAGAAGTCCTCATCAGTTGCACACAGCCAGGAGGGCCAACTGTGTCCTGAGGGGCATCAGGCACAGCATTGCCAACCGGTCAAGGGAGTGGATTGTCCTGCTCTGCTCTGCACTGGGGCAGCCTCACCTTGAGTACTGTGAGCAGTTTGGGGTGCCACAATATGAAAAACATTAAGCCATTAGAGAGCATCCAGCGGAGGCCATAAAGGGTCTGGAGGGGAAGCCATATGAGGAGCGGCTAAGGTGACTTGGTCTGTTCAGCCTGGAGAAGAAAGGCTGAGGGGAGACCTCATTATATTCTACAACCTTGTAAGGCAAAGCAGAGGGACAGCCACTGAGTTCCACACTCATGATGAGTAACAGGACTTGAGGGTGCATAAAGCTGAGTCAGGAGGTTTAGGTTGGGTATTAGGAAAAGGTTTTTCACCCAGAGGATGGTTGAGCACTGGAACAAGGCTCGCTGGGGAAGTGGTCATAGCACCAAACCTGTCTGAATTCAGGAAGCATTTGGACAATGCTCTCAGGCAGTGGTGTGATTTTTGGGGTGTCCTGCATGGGGCCAGGAGTTGGACTTGATGATCCTGTCGGTCCCATCCAACTCAGCATATTCTATCATCTAAACTCTCAGTGGTATCTCTTTGTTGACCTTTTTTTCCCAGCCCCTATTTTCAGTTGTGCTTGGGCATCCCTATTGGTTTTAGTGGGATTGTTCCACTACAGCACAAATATCTACTTCTGTAGGGAAAAGTATATTTTCCTGTTTCAAGTTCTCGTTAACAGACTTGCTGGTTTTACAGCCATGACATCTTGATGTCTGATTTTGTCAGTTAATTAGCCAATAGTTAATTAGTTCATTAGTTAATGAACTAATTAGGGTATAACCTGGTTGGTTTGAGATGCTGAAGGAAATTAATAGTTTCAGGGAGACTGGTGTCTTTGACTTGGCCGATACACTGGCCTTCTTTTGATCTGGTGTTCATTGTTCTCAAAATATTGCTGAGCAGTACTGCTGAGGTGAAGTTGTTAATGTACACATCCCAGCTGGATTCCCATCTGGGCAAATCTGTGTATCCTACCTTTTTTCTGTCCAGTAAGTGGAAATTTACAAAATACTGTGTAGTCTTTTCCTCCTGGATGGTGGCTACATTCCATCCTCTAAGTGTTTGTACTCCAAGACAGATGAAATTGCTTATGTGACTGGTGCCTTGGGGTCTTTCAGGATCTTCTCCAATATAAATTGTGTACATAGAAGTCATAGCTCTGTAGTTTTTATGGAGGAAAAATCGTAGCATAGTGAATGCCATCTATTCGATTTCTTGGTGTTTGAACTTTACAGGATAATAGACAGACGTTTATTGTGTCATTTTGTTGGTTGAAGTCTTTTTTTACAGGATTTATATTTTCTAGACATCAAGTCTCACTGCAGTTCAATGCAGTTTGGCTTTCTTGAGTTGAAATGCATTTATATGTATCTCCAAAGCTGGCTGTATGTTATTGCTTTCACTGTGACACCTTGGTGTTTCTATGTGCTGTTTTATTTGTGGCTATGGAACATGGAGAAAAAAACTGTGAAGGTGAAAATAGGGACGTCTGCATGAAAAAAAACTGGCTTGAGGCAGAGCAGCTCATAGAACTACACAGCTTTCCTTGCTGTGTCCTGAACACTCATAGCCCTGTGTAGAAATAGTTTTACTGACTAAACAAGTGAACTAAATTGTGCACATGCATTTCTGCAGGATCTGCTCAGAAGGGTGAGCAAACCTCTGGTGTGACACCCTGCTTCTGTGTAAGTGAGTAGGTTTGACTTCCAACCCTGAATGACTGCCCACTGCAAACTCTTGTTTCAGTCCTCAAGACCTGTGAGGATTTATGTGGTTTCAGTGGACTGGAAATCCTCCTGCCGCAATCCCCCTGATCCACAGAGTCTCTGCCTGTCCAGCGTAGCCACCTGTAGCAGGGAGATGTTCCTGTTCCTAGACAGTGTCCCCTGGAGGGTCAGGCGGCAGTGGGGCTGCCCTGCCGTGGGCTCTGCAGTAACTGAGGGATTGAGTACAGAGATTCTCATGGCTCGGTGGCTGTTCAGGAGCAGCTTGGTCGTCCCACTGTCAGTGCAATGTCAGCTCCATCTGCCACTGCTTCAGGAGAGGGAGTTTGCAGCATCCACGAGAGAGGATTTAATGTAATCATGGAAGTCTGCTGTCTGCCTATTCCTGATTTCTTTGGTTTGGTTTTGGTTTTTGTTTTTTTTTGCTTCCTGTCATGGAGCACTTAAGGCAGCTGAAACCTTGTCTTCACTGTGTTGCCTTTATTAGTAGGGAAGATTTTATGTGTGGCCCTGGTGATACAGCGGTTAGCACCATCGAACGAGGTAAGTGCATGGAATACAAGGCCACGCCTTCCTTCCATCCGGAATGTGTAGTGTGACCAACGCTCCTTGTGGCGGCAGCACAGGATCCGGCCGAGTGCCCCCGTGCCCAGTGCGGCGTGACAGTCCCGGCGGCCGGGAAAGGAGCAGCCAAGGGACCGGGGCACACGGGAGAAGGGAGAGGGGACATGGCTGGGGCGGAGGGGACAGTGCTGCAACCTGCTCTTCCTCCTGGCACGTCCGGACCCTCCCAGCTCTGCCCTGCTCCAGGGAGCTCCACACGGCGCTGGTGGATTTACATTCACTGCAAATGTACAGCTTCTTGTCATGTACATTATTTATCATGTTCCTAACTCATCTTCTAGTATTCCTCTTGAAGCAGGATATTGGTATTTTAGTTGTTGACAAGAAATAACATTATTGTTGTGCTCATTACCTTACCTGTAAGCCCTGCTGCTGCACTTAATGAAACCTGAGCTTTTATCCTTTATATTTCCACACCTACTATTCAGGGGCTTTTTTTTTCTGCTGGAACAAGAGGGCATGTAAAGATTTCAAAGCAAGTGTAAAGATGACACACAAAAAAAATGACACTTGTAAAAGTAGATTTTTCATGGAATTGTGACATGTGAAAAAGAAGAGAGGACCTCATGGATGATGATCAATTAGTGTGACAGCCCAGCTTTGGAAGACTTGTAGTTCTTTTCAATGGGATTAATTTCCTCTCTTTATATCAGGATAATTTCTCTTAGTATATTTAACTCTTATGTTTATGTGATCTGCTCCTGCAGCCCTTATTCTCCCAACACTATTTTTATAGTGAGCAGATTATATAGAACCACCCCTCTACCTGGGGAAACATGGAAAAACCAAAGTGCAGGTTGTAAAACCCAGGGCCTGGTTAGAGCCACACTTCAGACAGGAGTCAGGAGGGCCACTTTTGTTTGTATATGGTGTGTGGGTGTGTGTGTGTGTGTGTGTTACAGGCGTATGGTCTACATGTACAGTACAGTTACATGTATATGTGATTTTTTGGGGAACTGTTACTTACATTGGTGTGAAGGTGGATGTCATTCGAGTGTAAGTGACAGGGGGGATGGTGTGGAATGTGCCTGCAGCTGCTGGGTGTCTGGGAGCACTGTATTCCTCTCTCCACACAATAGCCCAATGTGTAAACCTGATGGTTTCTCAGTGAGCGGCCAGTGTAGTGAAGTGTTCCCTGCTGGATCTAACTAGAAGCCAAACAAAAGTGCTTCCCTGCTTTTTACACTTCTACTGTCAACAAATACTGTACAGACAAGTTTAGGTACAGCTGAGACTGGTGGCCAGGTGATGAATTCCAAAACAGCTCAAGTTTTGAATGCCTTTGGGCAGGGAACTTGACTGAGCAGAAGAGGGAGGGCTGTAATTTCTCAGGCAAAGCATTAGTTGCCAGAGATCAGCTTCTGAGATATTTGGCTCTTTATTTTATGGATACATTTATGTCTAATTAATAAAAACTTGACCCTTAACCAATTCTTCTAACTCATGACACTGGATGACACCCCTTCACAATTCTAAAACCTCAAAATCAGTCGCTGTTTTTTATCAGCAGTATCTTTCTTACTAAAGACTGTGGGAAAATATTTTGCCAGAGAAATGTCCACACAAGAAGAAAAAAAATACCCCACCACAGGTTTCCTTTCACTCTTATCTATAGCTAACCAGAAGAGTACAAATGTTTGCTGCGTTCTCAGACCCTGCTCTAGTTTGGTTTTTTAAAATGTCATTTTCTTGCAGCGTGCCAGCAAGCTCTCTTACAACTCACTCCGTTAGCCAAATGTCATCTGTGTCCCACAGACTAAAGTATAATTGCATATTTAAAAAGTGGGAAGGAGAAGTGAGGAAAAGAGTAGCTGTTTTGCCTTTTACTCTATTGGACAAGTACTCGAAATTCCTCACATTCTTCTCCTGTTAACAGTATGTTTACTTTTCATCACTGAGTTATTAGGATTAACAAAAGTCATTGCTTCAAGCTCATTTAATTTGAATTTAGTGAAAGCAAACTACCTCCTGCAGACTGTAGGAAGCATTCTTCTGCCACAGAAATGTATTAATTTGCAAAAAGCAGCCACCAAAAAATGGAGACTTGACGACCACTTCCACCCCAATGTTCAACATCACCGTGCATGTACTGCATTCTAATTAAGTACCTTATGTTGCAAACCAGGACAGTTTGAATAATCTAACAGTCTAATTAACATTTCAGTCTATAAAAGATTTCCTTTCAATGCCAAGAAGCTCTTTCTGTATATACTTTCTAGAGTGTGTAGCTGTAGACACCACTTCAAAACATCATTTACCCAAAGAATAAGACTCTGATTTCTAGTCCCTTGCTGTATCTGTAGTAGAGCTTGTTTTAACTTTCAGAGTCTCTAAAAAAGCCTCTTGCATTTGCTGTATTTACATCTGTTGCCTATCAGAATGCTCTACTAAGAGTAGTTAGGTAAATATTTCTTTATTAAATGATTAATTCCATAAATAAATTCTTTTAATTCATTGAATATAAAATTAAAATCATTTACAACTTATTCCAGTATTACAGGGGCTGGAAGGGGTAAAAAAAAACTCAAAGAAAAAAAAAACAAAAAAGCTACAGGTTGATAAATAAAATACTCAGCTTTAAAACAACTGATTTCTGTTTGCCATTAAACTACAGTTGGTACATAATAGCTGCCACTGTGAACACCCCGTTAAGTGCCCACCTCAGGAAGGAATGTAACTTCCAGCTTGGTTTGGAAAGGGTAGGAGAAGATTGGAGGAATGGGGAGAAGCATAGTGTTAAACTGAACAGGATAGAAAAGTTTTCATAACCAGAATGAAACATTTATCTGATCACTTACAAACAGAAAACAGTATATAATTATATAAGGTGCTCCAAAAAGAAGCAGTAAAGTTGCTCCAGTAGTATGAAGCTTTAAGTATGCTTAAATCTCTGTTGCATTAGTGTCCAGTTGCACAGTGCACTCCTGTAACATCTTGATGTTGCCCTCAAATGGGCAAGGCACCATTTCCATCAGAGGTCCTTTCTCCATGGCTGGTTACTTCAAAATTCTGTTTTAGATCCCACCCCCAACACAACTTAGTCCCTAAATTTATGAATGTCGTTGACTAGTCTGTAGTAGGGATAAGCTTCATTTGCATGCGGGCAGTTGTAGTTGCATCGGCAGGACTGGATCATCATCACACTCTTGGTGAAGGTTTCCCCATCATCACAGCGGAACCTGACCTTGACAGTCCTGGTCTGCTGGGGTGTACAGCACCTGCCATCCACGCAGGAGCCACAGTACTTGGGGCGGTACTTCTTCACACTGGAACATCCAGCATAAGTAAACTTCACTGAGGATGGGGACTTCCTAGTCTTGGTACATTTTTTTCCCTTCTGTAAAGTAAAGACAGTAATATTATTAGCAGGGGATGCTTCTCCAGCCTTTAACCCCCTACCTCAAGCAGCTTAGAAAGAAAAGGAACGCCAGGAGAGCCTGTATTTACCTTTAGGGAGGCATAGCTGGGCTGGCCACATGGCCTCACTTCACATATCCTGGTCTCTTTGATGAGCTTGCAGTCAGGATTGTCATTGGTCACCCTAGTGGAAATGCCAGTTCCACACGTCTTTGAGCACTGGGACCATGAGGTTGTTTGCACAATGCATTTGGGATTCTCAAAAGCATGGCTTTGTGGCTCGGATCCAAAAACTGGAAAAGAAAAGGAGGGCTTAGCCTAAATATATTCTCCCATTGTGTTTCTTTCTTTCCATTGGGGTCTAAGGGGTTATATAGCCACTCTCTGGCCTCCCCCCCTTAACTGTCACCCGGATAAACCCACACTCACCAGGTAGCATTTTCAGGCCTCCCTTCACAATGGCAATTAGTTCGTTGTTCCTGGTTAGTTCACCTTCGGAATCGTCCAGACCGAACTCTTTGCTGAAGAAGCCTTCCAGCTCCTCTAGCGCATCCTTGCGTTCATCGCAGACCCACTCCTCGCAGCACTGCCCGGGGACTTTGACCAGCCTGGGGCTGGGACAGCCCAGGTTGGGAAGAGAGAGCTCCTGCGGACAGAGCGGGATGCAGCCCACAGCTCCATCTATGCACGTACACTGGTGTTTACAATTCGGTTGGAAGCTCTCGCCGTTCTGGTAGATTTTGGAGTTATATTCACACGGTCTTCCCTCGGACTGTGCTGCAGAGATCAACAGGGAGGGAAAGAAGGGAATCAGCGGCGGGAGTCGCTAGTTTAAGCGCAGGTCTGTTAAACTCAATATACGGCGGAGCTCCCTACAACCCCCCGGGGACGCGGGGCCAGAACAATAACTTAGTCAGGAATCACTTTTCCTTATGTGCGTTTAGCGGAGCCCAGACATACTGAATCGCATTCCAGACTGCTGAAGTCATGTGCCTTTCTGCCAAGCTACCGACAACAAAGCATAACCATACATGGGCTCGAAATTACCGAACCCCGGCACTGCGGGACGCGGGGTCCGTCCCGGGAGAGCGGGGTCGCCGCTTACCTCTGCAGATGCCCTTGAGAGCGGCGGGGCTGGCCCCGAAGTTGCACTCCAGCCCCTTGGTGTGGTCGCAGGGCTGCGATCGGCTGCAGTCCTCGTTCAGCTGCTTGGCGCAGACCTTGCAGCAGCCGCAGCCGTCCGGCACCAGCCCCACGCCGGGGGCGCACTGCGGCGCGGCCGCCGGGCACTGGCACACGTCGGGGCAGGGCGAGCCCAGAGCCTGCGGAGCGGAGAGGAGCGCACGGTGAGCGCCAGGACCGCAGCGGAGGCGCCCGACCCGCCTCCCCCCACCCCGCTCCCGGCCGCGGGAAGAGCCGCGGCACTTACCAGGCGGGCCAGGCAGAGGAGAGCGGCCGCCAGAGCGGGGCGGGTGCCGGCGGAACCCATGTCCTGCGCCGGTGCAGCGGGAGCCGGTGGGAGCGCAGAGCGGGAGCGCGGCCGGCGCGGACTGAGGCGGCTCCGGGCGCCGCCGCCTTATATGGGGCGCGGGGCCGCCGCGTGCGCCGCGGCGCTGACGTCGCGCGTTCCGGGCCGCGGCCGCGTCCAGCGCTCGCGGCATCCCAGGAATG
>VWZG01008541.1:46242-83644 GCA_013396735.1 Grallaria varia
CCCGGATGTCTCGCCGCCCGCCCGGTGCTCTCGCCGCCCGCCCGGTGCGCGGCCGAACGGGTGACAGAAAGGACCGTTTCGCAGGGACGGTGCACAGGGCTCCGGTAAGTGCCGCTCCGGGGGCCGCGGGCCCGCGTGCTTGTTCCCTGTGTATCCGCACACCAGCGGGAATGATAAGACACCTTGTCGGGCCCTGCCGAGGTCGCGGGCAGGAGGGTCGTTGCTGTCCGGAGCGCGCTGCTCGCGGCCGGGCGGNGCCTCTCCATCGCGCACCTGTCGCTGGCGGCCCCGGCCCCGGCCCCGGCCCCGGCCCCGGCCCCGGGTGGGCGCGGGCCGGTGGGGACAGCCCAGCGCGAACCCCCAGACCCGCGGGCACCGCCGAGCTCCGCGGGCAGCGCGGGGTCCCGGGGCCCGACCGGGCCGAATGGGATGGGACGGCGTGGGCGCTGTAGGATGGGGGCAACCTCTCCCCGCGGGGGGATGCCGTGACCCCGGCGACGGGGCGGTGCGATGGATGTCCCCGTCGCGGGGGGCACCGATGGCGCTGCCGGCCGAGCCGCGGAGCCCGGCCCCGAGCTCCTCCTCTTCAGGGATGGCCCCGCGGCGCCGGCCGTGCCCGGCAGAAAGGCTCGTGCCCTCTGCACGGCCGTCCCTCCTCCGGCAGCGGCCGGGCCCTGCCCAGGCCAGTCCTCATGGAGAGGCCCCATTGTAGGGCTTTTCTCCACCGCAATTTATTCTCCTCATGGTTTTCTTTTCCTTCAAGTAAACTGGATTTACATTTGACTTCGTGGTGGTTTGGGGAGTCGGGGAAGGTGATGGGATGAAAGCTCCGGGGACTCTTTGCCCAGAACATGTTCAGAAGGCAGCAGTGGTTTCCTTCATCACTTGGACGCCTCAAAATTCGATGACAAAGGACAATTACTGAAAGGGAAGACCAGTCTTTAGTTACATGCAGCTACCTCTGGAGACTGCCAATGTGTACCACGTAGCGCCATTTCTGATGACAGGAGTTATTCTGTGTGTCCAGTGAGAACTGGAAAGAGACGACCAGCAAGCTTTGAGGGCTGCCAGTAATGGCAGTAACAACTTTCACCCCTACAGATTTAGCTGAGCCCCAGCTGGTGATGAGAAGTAGGGCTCAGTCCCATTTCCAGACTCCAAGCTATCCATTCTGTTGGTCTTGGTTTGGTTTCACAGGCGTATGGGTTTTTACTTTAGTTTTAAAACTCTGAAGTGGTTTTCAGGTGGGGAATATAACTGGTACTTTTTTCCCAGGATGACTCTTTACACAGCAACATTATTATCAGGAGGAACAAATTTGTGATTCAACACATGATTAAAGGAGAAACACCTTGATTAATTTAAAAAATTTTGAAAATGCTAACACATTATTGCATTGTTAAATTGGCCAGTTTTGCTTTTCAGAGATTTATTCAAACACTTGTTTATTTGATTACATCTAACTTAAGGACACACACTGAGCTCTTTGCTTTGATCTGTGACTTTCACAACATTCATCAAATTCCACAGGAAAAGTCAATGAATAGCGCCTGTTCTCACTTGGTTTCATGTCTTACTACACATTCACACAACTTCGATGGGAAACTGTAATTGAGCCTACATGTGCTTGAGAAAAGGTCACTTCAGAAGCTTTGAAGCACCTTTTAACAAACCTGTCCTGAATTTCAAGTAGTTGTCAACACTTGAGATAGGTTGAGTTTCTTTGGAGTTCAGGTTAGACTGTGACCCTTTCCCTGCACACGTTTCCCTGTCACAAACTATGACCCAGTGTTTACCCTCCAAGCCGTGCCTACATCTCCTGTCTGTACGTCAGGAAACCGGAAAAAGTTCGGAATATCTTCCTTTTTTAGATTTTGTTCATTGTAACGTACTGTTCCAGACCTTTATTGTCCTAAGTGAACAGGGAAATACACCCTGCTTCATGTAGTCAAGAGTATTTTACTGGTTTCTCACTTTTTGTGCTGTGGGCAATCTCTGGGAGCTCAGCTAATGCAAAGCAGGAATTTGAAACAGTTGGCTTACATGGCAGGTATTACAGATATACTGAGTGTATACTGTCATTTTCACAGGCCTATATCCTTCCAGCAAAAGGACTTTCCAGAGAAACGAATCAAGATAAAAAAACTGGCTTAATTTCCCTCCACCCAACATCATTTTTTCACAGTTGTGCACAGGGACTATGGAGCAGCATGAGGAGCTGTGTCGGACAGGGGCTTCTCTGGGTAGTGCTGCACCCACTGACTCTAAGTATCCAGCACCAAACTGGAGCTCACCAGAGGTTGACACTATGTGGGTTCTGGAGAAAGATCTTATTAAATCTCATGTCCAGCCCTTTTTTGTACTGTGTTTAATTTCCTCTTTCTCATTCTCTTTTTCTTTTGCCCATCCTTTTGCTGTGTGTTTCTTTCATCTCTCCTACTCTTCCTTCTCTTTTTCCCAGCTCCAGTCTTTTCCCTCTGCCCTTCCCCCTTACAGTGTGTCCTGGTTTTGCCTGGGATAAAGTTAATTTTCTTCCTAGTAGCTGGTACAGTGCTGTGTTTTGGATTTAGGATGAGAATAATGTTGATAGCACACTGATGTTTTAGTTGTTGCTGAGCAGTTCTTACACTAAGTTGGGGAATTTTCAGCTTCTAGCACCACCCCACCAATAAGTAGGCTGGAGAGCGCAAGAAGCTGAAAGAAGACACAGCTGGAACAGCTGATCCCAACTGGCCAAGGGGATATTCCATACCATATGACAGTATATAAACTAGGGGGAAACTGGCCAGGAGCCACTGCTTGGGAACTGACTGGACCCTGGTCAGTGAGTTGTGGGAAACTGCATCGGACATCACTTGTTTTGCGTGTTCCAATTCTACTGTTGTTGTTGTTCTTCTTCTTCCTCCTTCCTCTTCCGTTCTATTAAACTGTCTTCTCTAAAGCCATGAATTTTACTTTTTTCCCATTTCTCTTTCCCGATCCCACTGCGGGGGGAGGGCGAGGGCAGTCAGTGAGTGGCTCTGTGGTGTTTAGCTGCCTGCTAGGTTAAACCTCGACAGTGTTTACCTACCTTGGGCTGGGCCTCTCCCGCAGCCCCTGCCAGGCCACTGGTTCCTGTTGCACTAAATCAGTCCTCCCAGAGTCAATGGCCTCTCTCAGTCACTCACAGGAGGTGCAAATCCAGTGGGGCAAATTAAGCATAGCAATGCAGACGCAGAGCAGCCGAGTAGCCAGAAGGCTTTGGCAGCTAAAATTCAAATGGGTTCAGAAGTTTTTCCTTGCTTTGATTTGCTCAGTTTATGCTGAATACTTTTGAGTATGGCATTTCCTATTTGTTTTCTTCCTCTTCCCTACTGCCCTCCCTTCAGCTATGCTCATGCCTGTCAGTTTTTGTACAGTCTGTGTCTTGCTTGTGGTTTCTAATGTTTGGGGGGTTCTGCTTTGCAGTATTTGTGCACTGAGAGGTACTGTGCTTTGTAGGTGCACTGCATTTTCCTCTGGCTGTTGTCAAGGTGTCATAGAACTTCTCAGTGTGTGGAAGTGCTAGTGGGACTTTTGAGTCTACTCACCCTACAGGGAAACAGAGAAGAAAAATTTGATGTAGTATTCAGCTGTGCTTATTGCTGCTTTGATGTGTGAACTGCATAGCTGTACTGCAGCTCACGTGGATATAAGGGACATAGCAATGTAATAGAGGCAGGGAGCATCCATGCTGACGGTTGCGGTCGGCATGTTCCTGTTGAATGCTGACAGGCAGTACATACTGAATGGCTTCCTCACCCCAAGCTGGATGCAGAAATGTGGAGCAGTTACAGCCAGCTCCTGCTTAGTTCCTCCTCACTGGTCAGAGGCTCAAAATACCTTTGTCATGGTCATTCAAGAGTCTAACATTAACTTTATTTTAGTACGAGCCACTACCATTTCCTTAGTGAGACGGGTGGATTACTTAACACATATTCACCTACTCTCATGCAGGTGCACTCCAATGCTAGATGACATCCAGAAGATGCAGGTTGCATCAAGTGCATCCCTATAGCTGAAGTTTCCAGTGGAAAGACTATTATGGGCTTTGGCTCTTCATGCCACAAAATAAAAATAATCAGGTGGCTCTAGCTAGCACCTGGCTGCACATGGATTTTCTTACTTATGTCTATCATTTTCATCCCATGCAGTCATGAGGCTTGTCAAAGATAGCAATATAGCCTGTAATCTCTATAAATTCTAGAAAAAAATTCACAGGTGTGTCTCATAACTCTCATGAAGGAGGCTGATGCATCAAGGCAATACAAAGGTTCTTTCCCAGCATCCACTGAGATGAAGGTCCTGGACAGAGATCTCTCTCCAGAGAGTTAATCATCCCAAGTGACCTCAGTAAAAACTTCCTCTTAACTTTAAACTTTGGTCTTCAGGAGTGCAGGATTTCCCAGTGGAGCAATGCATGTGAACTGACACCTGCAAAGACAAAATGAGCAAGCTCAGAAGATAATTGCTCATGATCCCAAGGAGTGACTAGAGCCAGGTGAATCTGAGATTGCAGTCAATTGGACTGTGCCTGAGAAATCCTTGACAAAAGCACACTTCCAGGCTGTGGTCCATAATGGTTGTCAGCTGCTGTCTGCTTCTATCTACAGCTTAACTGCATCTTGGAGACAACTACCTCCAGCTTGTATCTGTGGTGCCTGCCTAGAATATGCTGTCTTTGGTAGATACAGGTTTGTTTGTTTTCTTTTTCTACTTTTTAAATACATGGCAAACTCTTCCTAAAGCTGGGTTTTTTTCATTATAGTTAATAATCACTGCTACATTTCATTAAGTCTGTGTCAAAGCTAGGGGAACACTTTGCCTTCCTGCTGATGCTTTCCCTCCCTCCCTGCTGTTTGTGACCTGGTGGAATAGTTTGCTGTCACTGATCTAGGGACATTGAAACGATTTGCCTAGTCTTTGATTTTAACAACATGTTTTTGTAGCTATTTTCTTGAAAAAAAGAAAAGAGTGTTGATTTTTTTTCTTTTCTTTGCATGCAAAGAGGAGGGAAGGTCTGCTCTGGCAGGATGCTGAACATGCTCTGCCACACAGCGCTTTCTGTCACTTACTGCACTTTCCAGGCTAGTTGCTGGAAATGTCACAGGATTAATTTCAGAATCCCCTGAAATGCCTATTGGCTTTGTCCAAAGTCATTACTCATTCTCTGCTATGTACACAAACTTACTAAAATTCTGTGAGACCTTAGTTGTGTTTTCTGTGTTACTGTTAATTTCCATTGTGTTCCATCTGGGCTCTTACCCTTTGCCTGCCTGTATGTTATGTGAGCACCTTGCAGCAGCAGCTAGCCATCTTCTCTTGTGCGTGCTTATTTCATAACTCATACGAGCTAAGTGATGCCAGGAAGCCAGCCACAACCTGCTCCAGGGATGTTTTGCTGCTGGAGATATGTTGCTTGTGCTCCTGCTTCTAGTCTGTGATAGCGCAGTGAAAAAATCATTAGCAGACAAGTAAGTAGACACGATGTCTTCCTTGCAGATAGGGAGGACTTGCACACAGCCAGCAAATCGTGAGAATGCTTGTGGGGGTGGAGTTATGGTCCAAGAATGTATGAATAGCTGCCCAACCCAGTGTTACCTGCCTGTGATCTGGGAGAAGTGCTAAGCCACCTCTAGACTTGATTAGCATTCAAACCTGAAGGATTTGTCTTGTTGGGGGTGATTTTCTAGGTGAGCAAAGAAGAAACTATATGAATGAAATATTTTCTCTACCTTATCTGTGCTGGGGGCTAAAATAGAACTGGAGGGAGCCAGCTGTTAAGAGCTGGTGGGCAGCTCTGAGAAAGTGTCCTCGATAGGCTCCATCCAGCAGCAGTGAGTGAGGAGCACAGTGAGCTTGCTCAGAGCCTGAGGGAGAAGGACACCTCTGAGTCAGCCAGGCAGCCCGTCTGCTGCCTACTGTTTTCCCAAGGACCAATGTCCTCAGGAAGTAAAAGGTTAGCAAGGGCTATCAGCAGACTACTTTGGTGCAGAGACTTTTTTATGATTGGATTAACGTCTCTTTTCCTGTTGTTGTACAGAATTTTTGACTCCTAGTACCAGTGTTGAGATGAAAGCAGAAGCTCTTCAGCGTGAAGCAAGCATTAAAAGCTAGCTGATAGATTAATTGTAAAAGAAAATTGGTACTAGCTGGTTGTTCTACTTTCAGAGGAGTTTTTTAATTCCTTTAACACTTTGCACCCAACAGTATCAGTTTGCCAACTGTACACAGGCAACTATGTGTTTGTCACTGTCCACTCTCCCTGGCTAACCTGGAGTATGCTTCTGAAACACTCCATAAGCTCATATTTCAGGCTTTCAGGGTAATTTGGGATCAGAGCAGAAAAATGATGGACAGGATGGATCTTTCAGGTAAGCACTGTATGATCACACAATAATGTTTGTAACTGGTTGTGAGTGGAGAGCCTCTGGTTTTGAGGATGTACCGATGCAGCCTTTAACAGTGCCATGTCAAAAAAAAAAAATCATTGATTAAAAGTATGCCTTGCTTGTGCTGCTAAAAACACTTCTAGATTATACATGCTGAAAACAGTAAATATTTAACATACAGGTTTACTTTTCCTGGTTTATAGAGAGCTCAGTGGGCCTGACAGAGCAGCTAGACAGATGTGTTTATAGCGTGCTCCCCGGGCAGGCACAATGCTGCAGTGTTTGCCTGTGAGCACCGCAGGGACATGCTTAAAAAAATAAAAGTGTTCCATTTACATTGGGGGGAAAAAATCCTGAGAATGTTTCTGTTACTATTAGCTGGTGTAAAATCCCAAATTCTACATTTCAGGTCATACATATTTCAAAAATAGAGGACTGGATGGGGGGGATGTGGGGTAAGAAGTATTTCCTCGCTTACATAGCCAGTGAAAGGGACTGTCACAGTGGCAGTTCTTCTGGCTGGAGAAGACAGTTGTTGCTGAAATGCCCTGGTGAAGGTGGAGTGTGAAATGAGGAGGTCAGGAGCGAGCAGAGAAGGGCAGCAAACCCTTTGTGTGGTTAGGTGGGGACACGGGCCAGTGTGTGGTGCTTGTGGTTTTGTGCACACACGGAGCTGCTGCTCAGGATCATGTCTGAGATCCTGAACGTTTATCAGAGGGCACGTTTCTAGAAGGTGAGAAGGACCAGGTGCTGTGGGGAAAGCAAAATGTGCAGAGCTCTCTCCGCCCAAAAGGCTGGATATGCCTCCCACACATGTGAGACGCTGACAGAAATGGTGAGAAACCCACTTCCACCTTCAGGGAGATTTTTCTACACATTAGTTTTGACCTTGGTTGAAGTCTTATCTGAGGACTAGCTTCTCTTCAATTATACTGACATTAAAGCTGATTTATCTGGTCAAAATTAACGGCATTAATTAATTAGCAGACATGAATTAACTGAAACTACTGACATTTGGGTTTCCGGAGAGTTCCCAAGGAACGAGTGCTGCATCTGCCTCTCTCAGATTTCCTCAGAAGTTATCCTTGGTTGAGAAGTGAGTTTATTTCAATAATCTGATTAGATAGTTGGCAGCTCTGGAAGAGAAAAAACACAGCTTTTAAAAGGGGATCTTGAGATGATTAACTTCTCAGAAAAGTTTTCTGATGAAGAAAAGTAGAGTAAGGATGCAGAAGCTTGTATTAGCACTGGCAGAGTGCTTTTTGGTGTTAAGTATATCGCTCTCTTAAAAAGGAAAAATTAATAGTCGTCTCAATGTGTGTGAATAAAGCAAGGAGCCTTGCTGAGATGGTTTTGCTTTCTCACCAGCTTCACCTGCAAGGGACATCTTTCCCTGACTGCAGGTGGTCTGCCATCCTGGTGACACAAGGGGATGGGGCCATCCCGTGCGTACCTGTTCAGTGCAGAACAGCATCAGCCTGGTGAAAGCAGCTCAGCACCTCTCCTTACTGTGGCCTTCCAGCACAGGGGTGAGGGGCTGCCTTGGCCTTTGAGCCCTGGCTGCAGCTCACTTGCCTGCCAGCTCCTTTTTGGACAATGGTGGTGCAGAGATCGCCCCATTGCACAGGAGGGCATCAGGAAAGGAGGGTGCCGAGAGAAGGGGGTCCTATTGCTGAGCACTGGCATTGCCACAGCAGTACTCGGGCCACTGCACATCCAGGAGAAGGGACAGAATAACAGAACCTTTTCTTTGCAAGCTGGACTACAGGCTGTTTTTCAATATGGCCTGTTTGCATCTCCTTACTGTGCATTAGTTGTGAGCATGGACTCAAGCAAGCCGAGGCATCCTGGACCCAAGCTGGAATTCATTGATTGCAGCAGCCCTGCTGGCCTGAGGCGCCCTGCTTGGCTGTGGCTGCTCCCTGGTGCCCCATTCCTTGCATTTATGACCCCCCATCTCCTTGCTGCTGGAGTGGCACACAGTGCTGCAGCAAAGCAAAGGCTCCATCCCTCCCAGGGGTAGCAAACAGCACGTGAACCTACTGAGCGACCTCGCAAGGACTTGTGACTCACTCTAGGTTTTATGGCAGGATACCCTTGCCTGAATATCACAGGTTTAGGAGGCTACACAGTTGATGCACAGTCAGCTCCTGAAGGGCAGCTGGCATGGTGACAGTTGCCTTAGAAAATGAACTAATTGTCAGCTCCAGTCTGGATGTCACCATCATTTTAACGCGAATGGACTCTTTCCTCAGCCAGCCTCCTGTCTGAATGGGGAGCACAGAAACATCCCAATATATGTGGGATTTTAACTAGATTAGTTACAAACCTATAAAGTGAAGAAAGAGACAGTTCATCCAGTACTGGGGAGGGGAGTGTTAAAAATGTCACCTCAGATAAAATATTATGGGAGTTGAGTAACTGTAAATAAGAACTTTGCCTATGAAATAGCTTCTTATGTGAACTTGGGATGAGGGCCAAGAGAATGTCTAGGGCTCAGGGATATTTATTAGCCCAGAGCAACAGAATTTCAGGGACTCCGGAGATGGGGTGGCAAAGAATTTCCCTGTTGGAGTCTGCATTTCCTCCATTCATGCCTGCAGCAGGAGTTTCACTTATAAAACTTTCAAGATGGTTCATTTGCATTTTTCAAATTTTCTTGGTTCTCATTAGCAGCTGCAGTTCTGACCTGGAACTGGGGAGAGATGGGTTCAAGCTCTGGGTTTCTGCAGCCTGCCAACATGGTCTTGGACAAGTCATTCACCTCCCTGTCTTCAATGTCTCTCTGTAGAGAGGAGATGAATGTTATTTCCTGACTCCTAGGGACGTCAAGAGGGTGTGCTAAGGACCAGGGAGCATTCAGGTACCTGAAGCATAAGTGAGAGTACTATGGGTGCTTGCAAATGACAAGAGCATATGCAGAACAGCTACAATGCACAGGTTGACCCCTCTCCAGGGGAGGAATGGTATTTTGGTGGGGAACAATGGCCTTTCCCTTTGATCTCATTAATTTTAGTTACTGCCATGATTCTCCCTATTCAGGCACCTTTATTTTATACCCTCTGCCAGTGCAAAACTGGCTGTCCTCATAGGGTCAATGGTGTCCTGATGATATCAGGGTCATCTCGGCTATGCATTTATTTTATAAAAGGGCACATGTACATCAATAGTGCACAATTTGGGAACCCACCACCTTTTGTCCCCCCATTTTTTATCTCTCCTCCCCATTTACACCCTTCTACTGTTCCTTCTGCCATTTCTACCTGTATTCAGCTTTCTGTCTGTGTTCTAGCACATCTTCCCCTCCACCTTCTCTTTGGTATTTGTGCCTCCACCTCCATCCTCACTTCCATATTTTGTCTGTGGTTTATTTTTCTTATCTCCTTTTTAGACCCCATCCTTAGTCTCTCCTATGTATTTTCCTTTTCCTCCCTCTAGTTCCAAAAGCTTTTCAGTAAAGGGCATCCCTCTCCCTTCTGACTCATGGACCACTGACAGTGGAAAGATTTAATCATGAAAGTGATGTAAAGATCTCCCAGTTTAGAGTGCAGGGTAGGTTAGGATGACCTTGCTCTGCCTCTCAAGTGAAAAGCCAGAGTGTCTAATTCCTCAGCCAATGTTTATTTGCCAGTTTATCTCACATTCAGTTGTTCTTTGTTCCCACATCAGTATGAGTACCTCAGTGTGCTGTGGGGATGCTGTATCATGCCCTGTATCATCCCACTCTGTATGGTGGCCAGAAGCAGTGGCTGTTGGTAATGTACTTAGCCAAAGTGTGGGAAAACTCTCAGGCTTGAACTTCACTTTGTATTTCCATGCCATATGAAACTCATTGAATGTTTGTCCTTCCCTTCACGTGGCTGCTGCTCTTGGATTGCACTGACATATGTGAAATCTATTTGGTTCCCTTTTTAATATGCTGCTTACAGTATAAATACAAAAGCAGACAGTGCTTCTGAAAAGGAATAAATGTAATTGTGGTGGTGGTTGTTATAAATAGTGCAAAGGACTTCAAAGCTATTTAGTCTTTTGGGCAGGATCCACAAGTGTTCTGTGTATTATAACCTTAAAGCTCTTGTATTTAGCTATTGAAGTCTTCCTAGTTGTGATTGGCCCCGTTCACTCATTACCGTTTGGCTCCTGTGCAGGATGAGGATGCTCTGCTCCTCATGGGAATGGGACTTAGCCTCTAACCCTGGGGGGTGCTAGATCATATGTTTGACCTGTACATGCATATAGTGCCTTAATCATGCAAATCATGCATATGCATGTGCAACTGGTCTATTTGCATAAAGCACCATGGTATTGACACACATGAATTTTTGAGGTTGGTTCCTCAAATCAGTGCTGCATTTTTCTTCTGCTGGATTGAAATGCAAATATTTATTTATTGACAGAGCAGGAGCTGGAGCTGATCTTTTTCCCTGTCCAGGTCTGAGCTGTCTATTTTGTCACAAGAAAACAAGTAGTATTCTGATTTATTTTTAAAATGCATATGTTCATAACTGAATTTAAAACAATTAGTGCCTGCTCTCTGCCAGTCCCAGTAGAGTGCTATATATATATATATATTTGTGTGTGTATATCAAAAGGGGCTGAATGCCCAGAAATTCTCTTGGCAGCCCTCCTGTCTGGTTAGAAAAGGAAGTGAGCTACAAAATTTGAACATTCAGTTCTGAGACTTGAAAGCTTTCTGGATTTTATTACTGACTCAACAGGGTTTTCATTATGTATGTGGCCAAGAGGAGAGGTTTACGCAAGAGAAACATATTGTAGTTGAATATGTTTGTAATTTTACACATTGTTAAATAATTGAGATAGCTAGATGTCTCCTGAATGGACAAAATAAATTGGGTGTTAGCAGCAGCGTCACTGTGGCACAGACAAATCCATATGAAGGTACGTCCAGCCCCATCCAAAAGCTGATTTCCAGTGCAGAGGGGACTGATTCAGATGCTGAGTGACATATTGCTGTTCATATGAAGGAGAGCCATCGTTCCCTCAGCATGTCTGGAAGTCTCTTGCTGTTTCTCAGTCAATTCTCTTCTACTTCAAATGATAACATCTTCAGAATGCTTTGTTTTTGGGTTTGTTTGTTTTAGTAACTCAGTGCTGTTTAAGCATCAGTTTGAGCCTATGTGTCTTCTGTCCTCATTTTCATGTTAGTTTTAGGAAGAAAAACATTTTGAGAAGCAGATTATCATGCAAAGAGAGAAGGTGTGGGATGCATGGACTAAGCTGTAAATGCAGACCAAGGCTGTGTCCCTCTGTCCTGGTGGGCTCCTGCAGCAGGGGATGTGCTGTTGGATCACCCCCTGTGGCCAGTAGCTCTGCCACAAACCAGCTTGACAGCAAAGTGAATTCCTGTTCCACAGACAACAACATGCTCCCAGCTAATTTTGCACTTGATCATGTGATGGGTATTTATTCTTCATTGTCTTAAAAAGGTATTTATTTTTAAACCTCTGTGGTCGCTGGTGCTGTGCAGTCTTTAGTGCATGTGTTCTACTTCAGTGGGAAAAGCTAACTATATGTGCCTTTGCATTTTACACACGGGAAGCCAAGCCACATGGAAAATATAAGATCATTGGTTAATTCGGGCCAGAATTCAGAACCTAATCTGAACCTCTCTCATTCCTGTTTATGCCTAGTGTGCACCACTGTTAGCAGCAGGGTTTTGCCTTATGGATAACACTCCAGAGGTGCCAGGGCCTGCTCTGAGGCCATTGCTTCTCCACAGCAACAAGCCTCCTTCCTTAGCCCAGCAGACTGATGGGCACCTTTGCTGGTGGCTCATGCCTGGTGCACACACGGGAATCCTTGTGTCTGCATCCCTCGTCACCCCTGTTGCAGCCCCCGAGTGCAGGAGGGGAGTTAATGAGCCCCTTCAACGGGCACCGTGATGGTGCGCCAGAACTGCACTGTGGTCCTGCCGCTGCCTGTGACAGCAAACTCCATGGTCACTGGAATGTGCTTGACTTCAGTTTTGGTCTCTTTTAAAAACCGTATAGCTTTGGGACATATGACACCTCCAACACTGTAAATTGAGCTGGATAACCTCTCCTTCCTGCATCTGATTTGGTCCATTTATTTTGTCTTGTATCTTCATGTTGAAACATTACTCTTACTGCCCTTGCAAGAGGTGCATGTGAGGCAGTGCTTATCACAGCGATAGCCAGTCTGTGCCACTGAACCATGTGCAGATCAGCAAAGCTCAAAGGTGTGTCCTTGCTAGTGCTACAAAATTAGTCTCACAGAATAAGCACAGAAGCAAAACAGATCCACTTTTAATGTGGGAAATGCAGTGTGTGCCTGCCCAGCTGTGTGTACCAAACAAATGAGTTTACCAGCTTTTTTCCACTTACCCTGTGTTGCTGTGCTGAGTGACCTGTGGCAGGGCTGTGAAGCAGTTGGGATGCTCACTGATCCTCGCACCCACAGCAGGAGGTGGAAGAGCAGGGACTGCACTGCTGAGCTTGCTGGGGATGCAGGGGGAGCTTGGGAAGGTAACTGTATTGATTGATGCTCACGGAGGTAACTGGGACCTCTCATCACATCTCTCTCCCTCTCCCTTGTTGCCCTGAGCACTCAGAGGTGTCTGCTACAGGTCTCCTGGCCCTGATAAAGTTCTCATGTTTGGCTTCTAGACTCAAGGATATGAGCTGCTCCTGCTTTATATTTAATGTTTACGTATGGTTGTTATGCTGGCTTTCTTACTAAAAGCGTTTTTGTTCGTCATTTCTGCCTGCTAGTTTGCCCTCTATTTTTGAGTCCACTGGATCTATTTCAGCCAAGTACACAATGAAGGAATTTGTTTCTGAGAGACTAAGCCAGAGACAGATCCCAGGAAGGTGAGCAAGTGGGGAGAGGAGGGTGTTGCTGATGCCCCGGGAGAGCCGATGATCTGAGCCCAGCTCCAGTTAGAGACTGGAGGAGGAATCCAAGGTGGGGTTGCAGAGGGAGAGGCCGTGAACACCCTGGCCACAGAAACTGTCTCCTTGGTGCTCCTATGGTCTTCAGACACCAGAAAGTCCAACCACAAAACACAAAACCATAGGAAATGAGGTCTCATTAGTTCCACTGCCCACAACTTGCTCATGGCTCCACCAGGGCTTCCAATGTTTGGTTTGGTAGAAGAGCTTCTGGAAACTGGGCACATGCCTTCTCTGAGTCACCCTACTTTTCCACCTCCCCAGGGTCAGGATGCTTCATGGGCCAGGTTGCTGCTAGAGAAGGTGATGTCCAGCTGTCCATTGCTATTCAGGCATCCAACCTGCATCTGGTGCGCTGGCACACTGAAATCCATTTGAATCGTCTTCATGTTTTTGCCAGAGGTTTTACTAACCAGAAAAATTATAAGAAGGCTGTACCAGCTTGTTATTCCTATCTTTTCCCTGGCAAGAAAGAGCCAGAGAACATGTTTTAAATGAAGCCCATGCTCAGGTGGTGTGGCAAATGCTGGAAGCCTGGGATGGTCTGGCAGAAAAATAATTTCCCCTTTTAAAACCACTGAGCAGTCCTTGTTCCTCCACACTCCAGCTGGTTAGCTTGGCTGCACAGCCTGGGCATGGAGTCGTGGCTGGATTCACTCCCACTGCCTTCCAGCACCCCTGGGTGAGCCTTTGCTGCTGCAGTTGAGGGAAGGCTCTGCCCTGCTTTCAGCTGCCAGAGAAGAGACACTGGGACAGGGGCTCCCAAGGATATCCTTTCTGTTTCCCTTGCTGGCAGCTTTGCACCCGGTTTGTGATGCAGAAATTGTGGGGGGTGTAAATGTCCCAGCGGTGGGGGGGTGTGCTTGCACTGGGAGCAGAGGCAGTAGGGCTGGGTGGGGGAACGTGGTCGGGACATTTGCTGTCGTGCAGTCCTGCTGTCCTGAGGGGAGTGATGGGAGGCAGTAGTGGAGCACCTGGGAGATGTTGTACAGCACAACACACGGTTTGAAAGAAAAAAAATAGCCCTTCAGGAGCATCACTTCAGAAAAATTACCTGAATGCTTGGGCAACCACTGTTCAGTTCATGCTGACAGCAGGTCAAATCTTGTGGAGCTGAAAGCACTGCCAAGCTTTCTCCTTCTGCTTGTGTAAAGCTGCACCTCCACTTCCCATCTCTCTGCTCCAGAAACACAACACTTCTGTGACACAGAGTTTTCCAAATGTGATACATTTCTCTAGAATTGCTTTCAAATGTTCCTAACAAGAAACTGTGCTACTCATTTTGCCCATGGTCCTCCAGGGCCACCAGCGGTGTGGGTGAGCAGGGCATGGCTGTGGGTACAGCCCTGGCTTGGCCACAGGGAGCTGCCAGCCATCATAAACACAGCATCCCCCAGAAGGGAGGTTATGTCTGGGGAGGTGCCATCAAATGCCCTTCTTGCACTGCCTGAGCTGTCCTCTCCAGCTGGTCACCTCACGGCTGGTCTGAGTGCTGTGCCCAGCTGGAGCAGGCAGGCAGCAACTTGGTGGCCAGCTGCAGTCCAAACACGTCCCATCTGGATGGGGTACGTGAGCTGCTCCTGGGGAGGAACCCATGTGCAGCCCTGGACCGAGCCGGCTCACCCCTGCTGCAGGAGGGGTCCCTGCGAGGGTTTGCGTGGCACATGGGAAAAGATGACAGGAGTGGCTCCACAGAGCTAAGGAGTTTGAGTGAAACGCTAAGGTCATCCTTGATGCTCCAGCCCTGTGACACCTCCTCCTGCCCCGTAAAAAGGCTCCTTCTCAAATGGGAGGGAAAGGCAGTGCTTCAGTATCATATCTAGTCCATTAAAAACAAAGTGATGGAGAGACTTTCCTCCTCTGAGCCCACCTGTCAGTGTTTGCAGTTTTACTATCATATTTTCCAACATCTTCCCAGTGTTTTTCTCTTCTCTGTTGCCGTACACAGAGGCAGGGGAAACTTGCCTGTGCTGAGGAAAAAGTGAGGCACGTTTTCTTAGATGTTCTAATAACAGCCTGAAAAAGCTCTTACACATTGATCCCATGCCATTTTAGTCATCAGAGGCCTTATTTACAACTGTGGCTTGCTTAAAAAAAACCAAAACAAAAGCACTGTAGACCTTCTCTAAGTAAGTGCAGCTCACCTGGCTGCTTGAAGAAAAAAATCTCCAAAGAAAATTTTGAGTAAGTTCAAAACAATATTGTTTGTCTGTTTTTTTTAAAAAACCTCAAACATTGATATTGTGTTTAGAAGAAGGTGGTACCTTTTAAAAATGCTAAATGAGTGTAACCTTTGTGGGTCTCCTGGCCTTGTTCCATGGTGGTTGGAAATATTTGAACCCTTTGTGTGTTAATCCTTTACAGCAAAGCTGTTAGCTTGGAAGTGCTGCAGCCATCCGGAACCACACAGGATGGTCTGATAGTTCACAGGTAGGGATTTTAGGGGGTGAGATTTTTAAAACTTTTTTGTTGCTAATGGGGATGAGTGCAGGTGGATGAGAAGGTTGCACAGAAGGTGAAGGTGCCAGCAAGGCATCGTGGAGCTGCCTGTCTTTAGCAGGTCTCTCCAGCTGTCCTCAGAAACTGAGTGGGGAATTTCTTATTTAATTCACCTGTTTGAAGGCAAAAATTAAAACCACTTCAACAGAGAGGACTGAGAAGGTGGGTTCTGATGGCCACAACAGTGCAGCAGGAAGGGCTAAGCACCTCCTGGGGGATTTGAAACAGCGCTAAGACTGCTCTAAATTGTTCAAGCTATTAACAAATTGTAGGAGTTGTCATCCTAGAGTGCACTGGGGTCCAGCCAAAATCTTCTTGTGTCCACTGAGTTGCTGGCAGGTTCTCTGCTTGGTGATGGCACAGGGTTGTGTGAGGTAGAGCATCACCCTGGGCCAGAGACACTGGTCATCTGTTTTGGCCTGTCCCCAAACTCTCTGGTGTGGATTGTGACAAAGGTATTTTTTGGAACAGTTTTGTTTCAGTTGGAGGAAACAAACAAGGTCAGACAACAAGAAGGTGAGGTGATTACACCATGTGTGTAACCAGCTGTCATGCTGAAAAGAGCCAGTGTGAGGCTCTGGGCTCATCTGGAATACGGAACAGCAAAGTTAGATAAAAATGTTTTATTTCATTAGGAAAATCAGCACCTAATCTCTGTGGGAAATGGTAAATTTTCTTTCTGCGGAAGTCCTGGTTTTTAAAATTTGTTTGTTTGCCATTATACACATTGTGTTAGTGATAGAGAAACATTTAAGTCAAAGCAAATGTGACGCAGAAGATTCAGGGTGCCATTTGATAAACAATGGGCTGCAAGTTGTTAAGGGAAAAAAAAGCAGCAAGTCTGCCAGATGCTGAATCTTTTCTGTGCAGGAAGAAACATAACAATTTCTTTCCCATTCAGCTGAACTCTTTCACAATCTGCATTGCTCTAAGTTCAATACTGGCCAGCAGCAGTAGAAGTGCGTGCCTGCTGGGATGACCCTTACAAGCAAAGGTAAGTCCAGGGGGACACTGGCAGGCTGTTCATGACCCTGTGGCTGATAGAGGGTTAGAAGCAATATTGGCTGCATCTTGATACAGGGTTAATTAGTTTTCCCTGCCAAAAAGCAGTGGTCAGCATCTGAAACACACTGAATGGTTTTCTGTTGGAGCCAGGTCTGCTTACAGTGTTGTTTCAGCCAAAGGTTGTTTATGTGCCTCAGATGCCTAAAATGATTTGTTTTACAGCATTACCAATTACTGACTCAAGATGGTGATACAAACAGTGCAAAGCTTGGATCTCATCTTTCTGACTCGTGTTGGCTGACAAGTTACTCTTAAAATAGCAATTATCTAATGGGGAAAATCCCAAAGGTCTAGGCAAATGGATTGTAATAATAGCCACCATCACTGGTAAAAGTCACAAAGTCATTTTCAAACCATGCTGTGGCTAAAGGCTGTGAACATATTCCTGTTATCAAAAAAAAAGGAGCAAAGGACTGGCAAGAATTCCCCTTTAGTATGCCAGGCATCAATAAGTACATGCAGGTCAGCAGAAGATGTATTTATAGTTTTAACCACATGAAGCGAGAAAGCCTTATGCTTGCCCTGTATTTTTCCATGAAAGAGGTGAAGTAATTCAGAGTTAGTGAATAGATCACTGTTCTTGGACCTTCTTTTTTGACCCTGATTCCCTTTATATAACAGTCTTCTGTTCCTCCTTTGGATATGTTTTTTTTCTGTGAAAGTTATTTTTGGAATGATGGTTTATAATTGATGTTGAAGCATGCAGTAAGGCTTTTATATATATTCTGCCTGCTCACACTTGTTTTATGTAATCACCACCAAAATTTGATCCCCTAGCTTTCAGTTTTCTTCCCATATTTACGTCTGATTTTGTTTCCTTCCCATTATTAAGTTCTTCAAACACGTTGTTGGATGTCAAAGATTCAATTCAAAGTCCAGAGCCATAATAATATCTCTTTTGTTCGTGCAAAAGTATTGCTGCCTTAGCTAGTTAATTGTCACCTATTGTTGTCTGCCTAGGCTTTTTGTCTCGGGGAAAGCTGGTGAGCTATTATAACGTATTTATAAGCACTCAAAAAGACAAGGGAATGAATGAGTGCACTTTTAGGACCTATTCTGCTTCCCCCTTAAACACAAGATGGGAGGGTAGAGAGGGGAAAGTTTGTGGAAACCTAAATCTGGCCTTCCTACAAATAAAGACCAGCAATCCCAGTCTTAAAATGCTTATGTATTGAAACAGCAGAAATTTTACCAGACAGTGACTTCATAGCATGAGGCTTCATCAGGATGACGTAGGATCACTCTGGCCATCTGCATTTTGAGATACTTTCAAAGCTCAGGGATGAAAATACCTTTTGGCAGAAGGGTGGGGACTGGAAGCTTTTGCTGGGAGAATGCTGTTGACTACCGGCATGTTTTCTTTGCATCATTACTTCTTGGGAAAAATCGAATAAACACAGCTAATTTTTCTAAGGGAACAGATACAAAGGCTTCTTGCAAAGGTTCTTTTTTATTGTAAACTGCACTCAGACTGGGATACTTGCCAGTATTATTATGCTCCTAAAATCTTGCTTTGCCTTTTGGAAGTATTGAGTATGTAGGTCTTCCAAATACAAAATGGGCTTCAAAAGCCTTAAAAGTCTTTGAAATTCTTAACTTCTGCTTAAATGCCTTAAGACCTGAGTCTGTAAATTAAATGTATGGAAGGCACCATCTTGTTTGAAGTCAGAGGAAGGTCTGTTTTGAACAAAATTGGGTTTGATAACCCACATTTGAAAAATTCCTGGACGCTTATGATGTTTGTGACTTGTCTTGGGGGGTGAATAGTGCTGGGTCTCACATTGGTTTCCTTTAAGGGACATTTTTACACTCGGTTTGTTTCCCAATTCACAAGCTTTTTTGTGAATGAGTTTGTTATTTTCAAAACTACTACTAGGTACTTTTTAGCCTGTTGATACCCAGATCTGAAGAGATACTGTCCAACATGTGGTAAAGCAATTTTGTCTCTAAAGTGTGTATAGATCATTACAGACTGCATCCCAGAGCAGGTGTCCATGGATGGGAATGACCATTTTCCATCTGTTTGTTTTATTTCCTGTCTTATTTGTCACTATTAAATGATTACTGCAGTGACAGAACTCCCCAAGTATGCATTACTGAATTTCTATTTCAGCCAGGAAGCAAGATGATAGCCCCGTGGCATGCACACCACCAAGGGAAGGCAAATAGGAATAAAGTGGGGCTCCCCACTCCCATATCTTTGCAAGATCTTTTCTTTAAGCCTTACAAGGTTATTTCAGTAATGAACTTTTGCCAATTCAGGCTCAGCTGCAAAGACATTCAGGGCAGAGGGAAAGCTGAGCAGAAAATGGGGCAGAAGAGGGGTGGTCAGGAGAGCTCTGCAGGTGATGCCGTGCCCAGGGACTGGGCGGGGGGACGGATGGACACGGGCTGTGGCAGGTGTAGGACCTGCCTCCCATGTTGCAGAGGTTCTCTCCAGCCAGCATGCCATGTTGTGAGGAGCAGCAAGCTCTGTGAGTGTGCTGAGGGAAAGTAGGGATTGTGAATCACATTGGCAGGGGAAGACAATGAGCACAAGTTCAGAGGACCAGTTAAGTTTAACTTAAGCTGGACTGATCAAGCAAAACTATATTACCCCGTGCTTCTTCTTTCTTGGTTACCAGTACTGAGTCAGTTAATAGCATAAGCTTAACTTATAAAGTCTATTTTTATTCCACTGCTCAGATCCATTTAACTATAAATATTCCACACTCTTAAATAAATATCATCAGAAACTGAAGTGCTGCTGTAAAAACATGGCATGTCCTTAAAAGCATCTGGTGCTTCCAGAGTGTAGGTAAGAAGTAAACAAGTTATCAAAACATGTATCAGATGTAAAGTACAAGCTTTCAGTTAACAGTGTGACACCTCATTGAAATGACAGAGCTACAGGTCACAAAAGGCCTAGGCAGGCCAGCACCCAGCTGGCAAAGCACTCCAGTGGGTCAGTTCAGCATCAGGGACATGAGATCAAAGAGCACAGGGACTGGGACTGGCTGCTCGTATTTTTAGGGTCCTGACTCAGTGTAGCCTGGAACAGTAAGGACTGGGAGGTTTCCCATTGACAGCTGCAGGCTCCTTGTGGAAGAGCTGACTGCTCCCCTTGGGCAAGGGCTGTCCTACTGGGACTGAGGCTGCAGCTTGTTTTGAGTCCAGAATAAAGCAGCTGAGAGACCCATGAGCTCTCCCGCATCCTGGTACACCTCTGGTTGCTGGTGCTGGTGTTGTAGAGTGGTAGGAACTGCTGGCTTCTGACACCTGTCTACAACTGCCTGGTGTATTTCTGCCTCCAGATGTGTATTTTAACTAATCTTAGATTTTTAGAAATTGCAGCAAAAAGTTTGATTTCTGTTCAGCAAATTCCTTTGTGACCCTCTTCCCTGCACCAATGAGTGTGAAAGCCAATGGGGGGTCCCCCCCAGCAGATGCGTGGGGCATCAGGAGGGCTCTGGACCTGGGAGCCAGTGGCAGGTCAGCCATCTCACACCAGCAGCCAGCACACACCCCTGCCAGGAGAGCAGGGAAATGAAGGAGCTGAGCGCTCTGGCACAGCACACGTGCAGAAATGAATGGCACTGAGAGAAAACTCACTGGGAAAGGTGTTTGCTCCAAACACCTAGAAGCCTTTCACACATTTTTTGAGGTAGGGACAGGAAGGCATTGGGGAAAAAACTGTGGGCTGGAAATGTATTTCCAACTATTTTTAAAATAAACAAATTCCTTTTGAAGTTATGGGTTTGTTGCATAAATTGTCCATTTGACAGAGTAAGTGGCGGGATGTTATGGTAATTACTAATGTCCCTTGAATATTTGGTTAACCATTGCATATAATCCCACATGCAGTAGTCTTTCCAGGGAGAATTTAGATCTGCCCCTTGGGCAGGATTAACTGTTACTCTCTTGTTTCAGCAGCTTTTCAATTATTTTATTCCAGCACAAGGAGTTTTCCATTTTGGGAGTAGAAAGGTGTCCTTTTGACATCTGATTTCTAAAAACAAGTTTCATCCTGTAGCTGTGTGTGCTGAACTGTGAGGTGACGGCTGGGTACTGGGTGGCAGGAGTGGGAGGACTGTCCCAGATAAAGACCCTGATTCTATTGCAGAAAGGGATTTGACTTCTTTCCTGCCTAGATCCAGACATACACAAAATGTGTTACTGAGATGCTGAACTCTGCTTTTCAGGTCAGATTCTTGCAGAGATACAAACACTTGAGAAGATACCCATCCCTAACCTCCTAATGGAATCCAAAACATATGCACTATGTCTTCACAGATTTTCTTCTGCATGTTACTTTATTCTCATCTTCCTTCTCAGCTTTTTGTAGGAAAGTTTCCCTTGGTTCAGCACCAGGATGTGTAGGCTCAAGGCAGAAAGGTGATCTGCTCTTCCTAGGCTGAGTTTTTTCCTGTGGGGAATGACATTTCCTTGGGCTATCACATTGCTCTGCAAATTTAAAATATTGCTTGAAGATACAAGCATATGCACTTAGGTAATTACTTAAATCAGAACTTTTCTTTTGGGAAAATGTCAGGCTTTGAACTATTCAGTAAAAATAAAAATATCTAAAATAAATATATCTAAAAGAAATTTGAATCTACTTTCAAAAAATTACTTAAATACAAATGAAATATATATTTCACTAGAGATAGGTATTTTCATAATCTGCAAAGGTTACAGGCTCAGACTTTACCAAGCTGAAACATAGAAACTATTACAATAGCTTTGGTGCCTTTTTGGGTGTAGAAACAGGGATGCAATACGGTGTGAGGAATAACAGCATTTAGATATCTGCAATAGAAATCCAGTAGCCCAAATATTTTAAAATGTGCTTAATTTCTTGTTTCATTTTCCATGTTCATGTGCTCACCTGAAGGCTTCCAGTGTTGGCTTTTTAAGTGTGTCCAAGACTGAGCCAATTGAAATGATATGTTATGCTAAGCACACTGTTGAATAAACTGGGCACTCCTAATCAGCATCAGTAAACATTTATCAAACACTAGAAACAAATATTGTCAAATCAATTAATTTGCATACTCTTTGGAAATAGAAACAGACTTCCCTTTGGTAAATTGGCAGTGCCCAGAAATTTGCCAGGTGCTTTCAGGGAAATTCTCTTATAGGCCATGGCATAAGTTTTCTGGCCAGAGAGCTTAATACTGCAAATTGAAGCAAGACCAGGAGCTGAGTGTTTCTGACAGAAGTGGGGAAGAAGAGCCACAGACAACTGTTTTGGGCTGGGCACCAACTCTGAGTGGGGACCTTGGTACCTGATCAGGGCAGCTGGGGAAGGTGTTTGGTCCTTTCTCAGCCTTCCCACAAGTTCAAGAACCTGTCCTATTCCCCCAGCTTCTTCCTTTGGCATTGCAGTGTGCAAGCACCCAGAAATAGAGTTGTCATATTGCAATGTGACATAATTTCTTAAGAAGCTAATGCAAATAAGCAGGCATTACTGTGTTTGCATTGTGAGCAGGCTGGTGAGAGGGAGTTTCAGGAGGGATTTAAAAGACAAGATGCAATAAGCTGAGCAGAATTAGCAAAACATTTCCTTATAGAGAGGTGGTGCAGAAGAAAGAGAAGAGAACATCAGTCTGAGTGAGCTGGAAGGAGCACCAGGAATGTCTGTATCATGGATGGTGTGAGCTGGAAGAAGCACCAGGAATGTCTGTATCATGGATGGTATTAGAGTCTGATGAGGTCAGGGATGGATTTTCAAACGAGAAGCAGGAAGTAGAGCTGAAGATGGTAAAAGCATTTATACTGAGGCTAGAGGGCAACTCCCACTGACCTTGGGCTTGCTCTGAGGAGCCCAAACCTGATGAAGGAGCATGAGGAGCTACGTCTTTGAGGGATCCCAGAGTTGGGTGACTTGAAAAGAAATGTTATAAGCCAGTGGGGTGGCTGAGTGCCAGGGTGGCAGAAGGGATGCCATGCTGCAGTCATGACCAGGTTACCACAGACTTCGCAGTAGAATTGTAGAGAAAGAAATATTGGAGCCTAGACACATTTTGGGAGGACAAAAAGGGTAAGGAAATAGAGAAGTGGAAAGTTACCCGGCTCAGATAACTTGAATGGAAGGGAGGTGGAGAGACTACTGGCATGAATGGGGCAGGAGGAAGTGAAGTGGGAGGATTCAGTCCACTGTACATGAGTGCTGTGTGCTGTTCAGCATTTCCTGCCTTCTCTCACTCCTGCCATCTGACTGGGAAACACTTCAGGAGAGAGACATCTCCATGACAATTGGCACAGTGCAGCATCCCTGCTAGCACTGGCTGGAGAGGGATGAGGTTGTTAGGGGTGTGGGCTGCTGGCTGCCCAGGGGCTGCTGGGGCCACAACCAGAGTGCAGCACATGGGCTTCCCACTACTGGTTGCGTGAGCCCGGAGCTTTGGTTTCTATCCGTCATCCTATAGCCATTCATCAACTCCAACTCCAGTCATAAATTCTAAAATACATTACAGCTCTAGTACAAAAACATCTCCATGCTATTATTTCTATGTATTTCTAACTTATTTTCATAAAAACAGCAGGTTTAGTGCTGATGTTCAGGCACACGTGTAAAGGAATTGGTCTCAGCTAAACAGCTGTGAAGGTGCTACACCATTTAGAACAGACATCTGTGCCATTTAATAGGAGGCAATCCTATACACATCCAGACACCATGCTCACAGTGCTTACTCAGAGTATGCTGGATGCTCAAATGTTATGATTACTCAACAGAAAATAATGCAACAATTTCTAAGCTGGTTTTGATTCTGGGTTGAGTGAAGGAAGTTTATTTGCATTTAAATACCCTTAAGCCCTGAAAAAGTTTGAGGTTTTCCAGTATGTTTGGAAAATAGCTTTTGTTTCTTTTCTGTTTCTCAAATGTTATTCTCTTATTTGCAGCTAGTCCTTGTCATTTCTCAGCCATGAACTAGTCCTTTGCATGTCACTTCTTTCCTAAGCTGGCCACCCATTACCGAAGTCTACATATTCTCAAATTCAGCTGCGCCAGGCTTTTACGTAAACTGCTTCACAAGCTATGGTATGTGAGAAACATTGCAGATTTTCCTAGATCTTTCCAAGACCACCTTTGCTCAATCAATTTTTCTTCTTTTGGTATTGCTTGTCGTAGACTTCAGGGTAACAGTTTATGGGTGGAATGTTTATCCTGGTGGGTCCTTTGTGATACCTTACTTAAAACTCATGTTTGAGTTTGCCAGGATGATTCCATGTTAACAGGTTTTTATTATGAGAAGCATAGCTGACCTTTAAAGTCCAAAGGCCATATTTATGAATGACTCAGCTTGCTCTCAGTGTGGCTGAAGATTACAGTATGCAAACAAAAGTCAAAGCATACTTCTTCTGTGTAACTTTTTCAGAAAGCAGTATTTGCCTCTGGCATTCACCAAGGGAGCTTTTCCTTTGTGAACAAGAGGAAAATTGGGCAGGCTACAATAAAAGGCATTGTTGGTCCCAGCATGCAAAGAATGATGATCCAAGAACTGACATAATAGAAAAGTGTCGGGAGGGAATTTAGTTCAGAAACATGTCGAGATAGCTTCAGGCTTACTCAAGTTTTGATTCAAGCTCCTCATTCTTCTGAAATTCTTTCCAGGCCAAAATGGATTAAATAGTCGCTAATCTTCAATCATCCAGCATTTCCCTGGGATCAGCATTTGAGGATGGCATTGCTGTGCCGACATTTCAACGTCTGGTTCCTTAATGACAGTAAACCCCAGGGAATCTCAGAGTATGTACTCTTGCACTATGATTAGGGTTTCTCTCCTCAAATTCCATTGTTAAGGTCTCTGCAGGAAGGGCCTTCTTACGTTGTGACCTGGAGAGTATCCATCATGATAGTTAACAAATATAATCGATATTGCACCCAACATGTTCATAACAGGTTATAAGCTTTTGGTTTTTATGCAGCTGCTTCCCAGACCCAAATATTTCCTGACAGATATGCTTGTGAATGGCTGCAAGTAGGAGAAAAAAACTGGTCATGCTGTGATATATCTAGACAGATACTGCCAGCCCTAGGCTTTGAAAAAAAGAAAAATTAAACATTAAAAATTGTGGGGTTTGGGATGCTAGTCCTATTGGGATATTGTCCAATTGAACTGACAATACAAAACAAAAATAATAATAATACCACATTCCTACATAGACATAATTGTTTTCCTTAAAACTCTTTTTTTTTTAAAGTAAAGTCTCTTAAATAGTACAGAACATGTCTTTTTTTCCTCACCTCTTCCTCTTTATCCCAACTGAAAATTCCCTAGGAGCTAATGCCAGGCACTAAATGTAAAATCTCTGTAATTTATGTCCTGTGGTCCTATCAAATATAACTACAAACCTTGTTCACAGCACTGCAAAATACACAACACTTCACCAGTGTGAGAGATGGCACGTGGCCTATTGTGATAGATGATCCCACACCTAGAACTGACTGGCAGCTTTTATAAAATAGCAAGGCATCCCTTTGGTGCCTGACCAATGAAGGACAGATGGTCTTTTCCTCCTTCAAGGAGGATTCCCATCAGGCTTTATTTGCAATGGTTTATGTGCATATGAATGATTTGTGTTAAATGAGAATTAATGTGACATTTATTGGTGAATTATAATACATCAAGATGAAGTGCAATTTTTAACTATTTCTTGCATCAACAGTAGTACTGCCTCTTCAATATTTTTTCTTTTTCTGATAGTGGAAACAATTTTCGTTAGCTCTGAGGCACCTTTGTGCTTCGCTGGCAGTTTAAATTCATTTATGTCTGTCTTTAAGACCTCTCTGCCCTTCCAGAGCAGTACACCAGAGGCTGAGGATAAATGACAACCAAAATGCTATTAAGGGACAAAAAAAAAAAAAAGCCTAACACAACATAATACTTTTTAATGTTCATAATACTCTTTTTAACCTTCCTCTTCCTTAGATGTTCACATGTAAATTGAAATGTTACAGATGGCTCAAGGGGACTGATAGATTCCCTCTGACCCTTTCTTTTCTCCCTTGATGTATCCCGTAGCTTGTTATTTAGTGGATATGGTTGAACCCTGTTCAGCTAGTCTTAATTAAGATAATCTAACCATTTTGTGCATAAACAAAGTGATTTTTACAACAGAATATTTTGGGCATTGTGGTCTTCAGCTCTTGGGCTAAGTAAGATGCTATTTCACCTTTGATTTTTTAGAGCCCTTGCTCTTGGATACATGGGTACTAAATGGGTTTTCCCAATTAAACTCAAAATAAAGTTATAATCATGATGATAAAATAAGAGGACTGAGATTTAATCATTCTTTTCTTTAGTATGCTTTGCACAGCTTCACTAATTGCATTTATTGAAGACATCTGAAAAAACCACATATTTTGGTCAAGGGCAATTAGGAGGAATTCCTGGAAACTGTTTGCACTGCTCAAACTCAGCTGTCCATTAATTACTTTCATTTGTACAGCAACAAAGACGTGCCAGGAAAATTAAAGTGATTATAAAGTTCTGTGAGAAATTTTTGCTATATTGTTCCTTATAAGGGAAGTAAAATCTGCTTTCTTCATAGAATCCAGACCTTCCTCAGTTCACAAAGGATGGATGGACACTGTAATTACAAAATACATAATAGATAGGGCTTCATTTCCAAGAGAATCAGACAAGTCCATCAGAATGAGATTGGTCTTCACTGCATTTTGAAGGCTCTCAGTGGTGTACACAGCTAACACTGTGCCTGCATAGATAGCCAGTTACCTGCTTGTGCAGGTGAGCATCCAAAGCAGCACCAAGGGCTGTTCTGCATGCACAGTCCCACACACAGTCAGTTAGCACTGCACCTCGGCCACAGCCGTCTCTGCTTCTCACTGTCCCTACCTGCTGCTCCAAATGGGGCTGCCAATGCCAATGCAGATCCTGCGTGTCCAGGCTGATGGCCAGAGGGGATGAGGGCAAGTTCAGTGTGAGTAAAAGGAACAAGTAGTCAGGAGGGCAATGATGAATGGAAAGTACCCTGGGCAAGGGAGGCTGGGCTGGAAAATTAACACTGAAAATGGGGTGGAAGAGGGAAGACAATGCCTGGAAGGGCCTTGTGAAAATCCCTGCGCAGCACAGGGGCTGGAGGCCATCATGGAGCTTCTGTGGGGCTTTGGGAGGATCACTCAGTGGTGGAACCAGGTGCAAGCAAGGAGTTGTTTGTGCTTTTTTTGTTAAAAAATACATCAGTGCTGGCAACAGCAGGAAGCCTGTCTGTAATAAGCTTAATAAATGTGGTACCAGGGATGTTTCAGGTAGAAGGAGAAATGTGGGATTTCTTGTGCATTTAATTAGGACACTTGGCAGCTGGGTAAGCTTTAATTGCCATCCAAAGCTCCTGATCTTGCCAAAGAGTGAAGAGAGCTATTGATTTCCATCTGGACAAACAATTTGCTTTTTAGTGCTCATCAGCCCAATATGTATCTTCATTCCCTGTCACTGCCTTGTGCAAGCTAAAGCTGCTTTCACTGGCAGATTTCAGGTGGGGTTTCAGCTGAATATGTGGTTAAATTGCAAGGCGTTAAGGGTAAAAATTTGCTCCTTTACCACACTATCAGTGCACAATATGCTGCTAGTTTTGAAAAATCTCTACATACCTAGGTTCTTATATAAAGCATCTCTTTGCTGTGATGTCCAGTTGCCTCCCAAAAATAAAATGGGCACAGAAGCAGCCTTCTCTCTCTGCTCAACAGGAGCAAGTTAATGTTGATTTTATATGATGCATGTTTGTTTATAAATGTGGTGTTACTGAGCAGAGGATTAGATCAAAGAAGTGGATTTTGCATTTCACTTTGAAGACACAGATGTCCACAGTCAACATGATCTCTTTTGGGAACTGCTTCCAAATTTCATGGGCCAAATGCCACATTTTTGTCCTGTCCTTGACAGTTTCATTGTTCCAGGGGTAATACCCGGTGCATGTCATGATCTTGAAACGGAGACACAAAGAGAAGACTCATATGTAGACACAAAGTGTAGTAATGTCCCTAGGAAAAAAAATAAATCTTGTATTTTGGAAGGAAAAGCTGCAAAGAGAGAGGATAATTACTTCTGCAAAGTGATCAAAAACCCCATAGCTGGTGCAGTTTACAATATGCAAATAGCATCATTAGGCACAAATATTTTATACACTTAATCAATTTAACATTGTGCATGTAATATTGTCCATGCAAGTTGGTCTGTGGCTTTTTCTGACTTACCAGGAGAAAGTACCTCTCCTATGAAGAGAAGCTGAGAAAACTGAGGTTCAACCTGGACAAGAGAAGGCTCCAGGTGACTTCATTGTGGCCTTCCAGTACTAAAGGGGGGGGCTTGTAAAAAATGAAGGAAAGCAACTTTTTCCATGGGCAGATAGTGATAGGACAAGAGGTAGCAGTTTTAAACTAAAAAAGGAGAGATTTAGATTAGATGTTTGGAAGAAACTCTTTACTGTGAGGATGGTACGTTTCTGAAACAGGTTATGCAGAGTAGTTGTGGATGCCCCATCCTTAGAAGTGTTCAGGGTTGGATGCAGGCTTTGAGCAGGTGTCCCTGCCCATGACAGAGGGTGAAAGTAGAGGATCTTTAAGGTCGCTTCCAGCTCAAGCCTTTCTATGTTTCTATGAAATGCCTGACATGGATTAATATGGTCTTTGACAGTCTTATCTTAATTTTTTTAATTTGTCTTTTTTAAAGAAAGATGTAAGTTGATTCCATAGGGAAAAAACATTCAAATAGGCCATCTTGGAAAGAGTGATTTATTTCATGTTGACTTTAGTAACTAATCCCATTAAAGTAGCTTGTAGTGGAAAGAAAACCTCCTATGTGGACAAGAGAATAGTGTTAAAAACGGTGAGTTTTAAATTCATACTTGCCAAATTTAAAATAGGAAAATGATGTATTTTATGTTGGTTGGTTAGATTTTGAATCATGCCTTGTTATTAGAGTATTTTTAAATCATGTTACTGCTGTGTTACTTTTGTGTATGTGTATATATATCTCTTTCTAATCAGGAGTTGAGAATATACACAGCAAAAGCCATCTGGTAACTCAGGCAGCTGTTAAAATACAGCAGTTATTGATGAATCCCCTTTGTTATTCAGAGTTGGATTATAGTCTCATTTCATACAAGAGCACTTCTACTGCTCGCTAGAAAATGCTTCCCACATGACACTGTCTTGTCATCTTCACTGTTTCTTGAGAGATTTTGAGAAATGACTCATGGTGTGGTATGCCCTACTTAGGATACTTCAGATGATGCCTTTTCCAAGGTGCTTCCCCAAGCCTTTTACTTCCAGGTCTTGAAAAAAGAGTACCAGAAGTGGAAGTGCCTGAAACCATTAATTATCTTTAAAAAGATGTCATTCTCTTGTGAAAAATAAATGAAAGAATACTTCTCCCTGTGCTATTAAAATCTGTTTTATCTTGTTACTGAAAGGAATAAGTAAGTGCACAGTTCCATTCCTGCCGTTAACACATCTGTTAAAGTGAGCAGATAATTATACTTCAGATCTATCTATCCATTCTCTAAAACAATGAACATAATAATTAAATAATTAAATTTTATCTAGATGCACAATAAAATTTCTTCCATCCCTACTTACTGTGCTTATTACCATATGGTATTTCTTCTCTGATCCTGAATGGAATAAGAATATGAGCACTCTGAGGCACTAGTCTATATGTATTTATAGAAGTAAGGGGTAGAACTGCCAAAATGCATGAAATTTTCTGTTACAGCTTTCAGAGAAATCAGAGAACACTCTGCTTTCAGTGCTGAATTTGTCTTTGCAGTTACACTGTAAAAGGCATAACTGGTCCTGTTCATTTGATTTCACAAACACATTCAAACAGAACTGAATTTATGTGGTCAGCAAAGTTACTGGCAGATGTTCGCTATGGGAACTGACTTCTAGCAGTTTACTGAGACAACATTCACTCCTTTCCGATAATGCAATTGGCACTGTTTGTACATCTACCTAAAATAAAAAGCAGTTGGTTTCCCACAAAATATTAATGTAGAATAATGTAGAATAAAATATCAAAAGTAGAAGGATAGAGATTTTGAAAAATCAACAGATTAGACAAAAGTGTGTCAGTGCAGAACACCTGCAGCATATTGAAAATAGTACTTTACAGGTCATCACAAACCCTCAGGATTTTGAAAGAAAAGAGTACTTGTAGCCATCAGTTTCAAGATAACATAAGTAAAAGGGATTGAGAATTTTTTACTGGTGTAATTAGGCTTAGGTCCCTGGAGCTGAATACAGGCATGTGATTTCCATGGAACGAAGTGGGAGGAGCTGATTTTGGGTAGAATTCCTTCTAACTGAGTGCAAGGATTTGTATTATGTACAGTATGTATAGAAAGTTGCTGTTGTTTTTAACAGCAGTGAGTCAGTTTGATTTACCGTTCTGCCCTTTGTGGTTTGAATATGCTGAGGTGGAAATCTTCATTTTGAGTTGTGCTGATTGGTGGGAGAATTCAGATGGACCCTGTGAAACCTAAGAACTGGGCTAACAGTGATTTCTTGAAGGTCAACAAGGAGAACTTCAGAGATTTGCAAATGGGTGGATCTGTACAAAAGAGGAACCAGCCAACCCAGAGCCCTGCTGCAAAGGATCTGAGGGTTACTGTGGGCTCCAGGTTCACAGCCTGAAAATATGTGAACTGTATATTGGGCTGCACTAGGAGGACAATGGCAGATAAACTGAGAGAAATTAGTACCCACTTCTACTTGATACTGGTGAGGCCATATCTGGAATACTGTGTCCAGTCTGCAGCTGCTCCCCTAAAGAGAGAGACTGAGAAACTGGGAGATTGCCCTGCAGAAGACTACCAAGATATTAAAGTGTCTAAAACACATGGCATGAAAAGAGATTTAGGGAGCTAGGTGTGTCTGGTTTGGAAATGAGAAGGCTAAAAAACGAACTAATAGCAACCTCTGGGTACTTGAAAGACAGTTAAAAACTAAATGGAGACAAATCCTTCTCAACAGATACAGATGATAAATCAGGCAGAAGTTGTGCTTGGAGAGGTTTAGATTGGACATCACAAAAAAAAGCTTTTGCACTATTAGGCTACATAATTCTAACACCGAACATGCAGACATAAGCTCTGATCTTCTTAAAGACATTTGGAAAACAGGCCTTGAAGACCCATAGATGCTTCAGCTCAGCATCCCCTTATAATTAAATGTTAGGTGGTATCAAGGGTGCCTCATCTCCTTGCTGGTTTGTCAGCTGAAGGTAGCGCCCTCTCTGCAGCCTCTGGTCTCTGTCATGTGTGGCGACACTACTTGTCCAGGAAATTGTGGGGAGTAGGAGTTCTGCCCCTTTCTGAACTGCATCTCAGTTGCTCCATTTTTCCATTCTTTTTCAGCTGGTGAGTCTGAGGTATCCAGAAATCTATTGGGCAAGTGATAGGGACCAGCACAAGTTCAAGCAAAACAAGCTGATCACTGATTACCCATTGCCTCCTCAAGCCTTCCAACTGGCATCAATCCCTGTGTATTACCTGCTTCCCATGGAAGCACCTTCTCTTTGTGCCCATATGGCAGGGAGTAAACAGCAATTAAACATTTCTTTTTGAAGAAGAAAAGGTAATTTCATGCCTACTCTGTGATGAATTACAGCATGAGTTATTGTCACCAGCCTGGATACATTAATACTGTAGCTGATATGTGTATCTTTCATTGTTTTATAACTTCTTAACTCTGACACTTAGGACAGCATATTAATAAACTCAGTAAAAAAGCCTATTGGAAATCTTTCACTTTCTTAACTTGATTTGTGATGTATTAATCTGTTTGTCTCCAGCACTCATCTCAGTGCTGAGGAGGCTAACAAAAGACCTGCTTGCCCTTTGCAGGCACACAAAGGAAACCACAAAGTTGTTGACTTGTGTGCATACATAAACATATACAAATGTATACATATATCTATATACATACACATATGTTCTCTTTCATGTGGCTATAAAAGCTAATTCCACTTCAACAAGTTTCGTGTAAATACACAGTTTCATAGTTGCATTTGCAAGTTATTGACCAAGTTAACACCAAAAATGCACCGAGCTTTTATAAATCAAGGCAAAAGATGCCTAAGTGATAAGAAAGGCTGGGAATTAATTCTCAGGCAGCTGGCTTCTGGAAGGAATGAGAAGTGCAAACCACAAAGAGCAAGAAATTCTACAGCCAAATGTCACTGCATCTTACTGCTGAGCTTGCGAGGGCTTTTCAGGCAATGAAAGGGAAGGACAGCCTGCCACACCTGCAGGGTGCTGCCAGCTGGTCAGCTGGCTCCATAGAAAAGGGAAATGGAGACTCAGGATAAACATTAGAAGGCAACTCAAGTTACATTGCAAAGGGCTTGGATCCTTTCAAAAATATCAACCTGCATCAATCAGCATTTTTAAGCTTTTGCTTTTTTAGGCAATCAAGATACAGTTTTGATAGAAGATATGAAGGGGAGGGAAGAACTCACATAGGCATTTTTCTTCTTGTATCAGTGCAGCCCAGTTTAGCAGCCATGATTTACCAAAGACTTTATCACACCTTTCCGTCAAGCACCCCGTTTGTGCTGCCCAAGAGGGCACCTATAGCACCTCACAGCCACTGATTTTGGTTTCATGAAACCCGTTGAACAGTAGCTGCGTAAGTATGAGTGGCACAAATCATCCTCCTTTTTGCTGTTAGAGCTGATGCTTTGTTTCCAAGCTTATAGAATGGCATACTTTATTAAAAATGCTGTCTGAGATCAGAAATAATCTTATTATTTTGTTGCAGTCACAATAAGAACCATTTGCAAGGCACTTATCCTAGCTCTGTCTCCTCTTTCTCTCTTAGCTGGAGTAGCATTTCTGACATATTTCTGGAAAGTCTGTCCATCAGGGACACAAATGGTGTATTTCTATTATTTTCTGTAAGAGATTTGTCAACTACTCTAATTCATAATAGGTTTCCAACAACTAATCTCATTTTTTTGTCATGGTCATCTGAAACTGTGGTACCGAACCCAAGCTTTTTCAAAAATTCAACAAGTGACTTTTCCTTTGCAGAGAAAGAAGGAGAAAAGAGAATGTAAGACATGGTGAAGGTGAGGAGACAAGAGCACAGAAAGTATACAGTCAGAATCCTGCAGCTCTCTCCTCAGTGCTCTGTTTGCCCAGCCAAGTGAATCCAAAAGTTGATCCTGGCTGTACTAGTGCAATCTATTGTAATGAAACACGTGGGAAGACTACAAACGTGAGGAATGCCCTATGCCTCTGCATGTTGTCCAGGCTCCTCGGTACCATGTGTCATGGCAACAATGCTGCTCAAACTGACTTTCAAAGAATCACCCTTTGACAGCTTTGTCTCCCAACAACTATGTAGCTGTCACATCCCAGGAATTCCTCCTTCTCTGAAGGATGCAAAATGCCTGCTGAGGAAACACCCAGATCATTATCCCATAGCAGACAAAACAAATACTTTGCTTCCCCTGAACCAGCTAGATATAGAATTAATTGGACCCTGTTAAGTCTGAGATAGCTCAGGTTCAACTCAGGCAAGGGAAAATGCTGCTCCCCAAAAGTATTTCTCTGCAGGCTGGTAGATGTACTGTTGATTTATGGCATCCAAAAGGAGTTGGTTCTCCTCTTCTAGAAGTGATCTGTTATGTAAAGAATAGACAGCAAACAAAATCTCTTTAGGATTTGGAAAATGTAAAAGCACTTGGGAGTTTGTCCATGCAGTGGGGTGAAATGAAATGACATGTTGCCTAATGTCTGTAGCTCCTCTAAGTGAGGAGCCCAGACACTTAATTATTTAGTGAAAACATTGCTTCACTGAATCACTGTGGTTTTTTACTTCACTGTACAAGAGCAGAAATAGAAAACTTCTCACAACTATCTGGGCAGAAACCCCTTTGAGTCACTGTTTGTGTATATAAAGTATGACTAAAGTAACATTTTCCTCTTCTATGGCTGTGAGTAAGACTTGATCCTGAACCTCTTTTACGAGAATGACCCATTGATCATAATGGGAGCTTTTCCAGCAGAGTAGTGTTCGTTTCTATTAATAATAGCATTTGTCTGTAGTTGCACAGTTTTCTATTGCGCTGAAGAAATCACTTAAAGGTGTATTCCTTTTCAAAAGTGAAATCAGTGTCTCTCCATCTTTTTTGGCCATATTTCCATTGTCATAGTGGGATGTGACGGTGACTGAATGGGTCAGTTACTGTCCTGTCTTGGCTTTTCACTTTCTGGAGTTTCAATTAGCATTTCATTAATTGTGAGAGCTTTAGAGACAGTGGTGATGTTCCAGCATCTGCAAGTGATGGGAAATGTTTTCCAACTTCACATCCGCCCAGTATGCCTGAGCAATTGGCCCGTGTGGTATGTGTTTGTATTCAGCAGTGATCCAAATTCTCCTTTGTCATGGTCACACAACTGTTCAATGGCCATGACTGTCTCTGACCTTCTGTCACCCTGTGGTGCATGTAAAGGTTGTGCATTTGCTACTGGGGACATTAGAATCCTCCTTACATAGCTGTTTGCACTAAAAAAAATTAGTTTTCAGTTTAAAAATAATAATTATTGAACCATGGGACTGGATGGGACCTTTTCTTATCCATCCTTTTTCCTTATCTCTGGCTTTCTGCTCCTAGCAGACATTTCTTCTTTAAAAACACCTGGTATGGAGGCTGCACATTTTCCCCAAGCAATCTTTTTCTTTGTTCTTTATTGTTAGAAAGTTTCCTGTATTTTTCTTTGATATATCTGGGTATCTCAATAGATCTAGGTATTTAAGTCTTGCTTGCCTTCTGTCTTGTGGAAATTACTCCCTTCATCTTTGTGGCAGTTTTTTACATAGCTACAGACTGCTCTTAAGTTGAGGCTGTGAAAAAAAGCCTCTTATCAATATGCTACTATTTATTTTGTCAAATGGATAAAATTTTACTCTATGTATCAATACTTTTCAGTCATAACTTTAAAACCATGTCTCCTGTTTCAATATTTATTCCTCTCCTGAAAACGAATGTGCTGTTCACATATACACCCTCGAGCACATTTTGCAAAGCAATTTTCTTCTGTCACTGGCAGCAGATGACTGTGTGCAGTGTCAGTCACAAAACACCTGGATTTGCATCCTTTTCTGTATGAAGCATTTTCTCCTTTCTAAATACAGTTTTCTGTGATACTGCTAAAGCAGCCTGCTGTCCACATTTTATTACAAGCATATTATTACAAGCATTGTTCTGCATGAACTCCATAGTGTGCTGCAGCTTTTTTCTTTGCTGGGGGGTAGCTCTTTTACACTAGTCTCTCCAACAGGACATAATTACAGGAAAATACTGGATATTAAGCAAGGTAGACAATATTTAAATACTATGTTGATGCCTATGTCTGACCCATTTTGTATTACTGCATCTGATGAATTTTAACATCATTCCTGTAAAACTGTGTGAACACATTCCATTTTGTAATGTTAATTTGTGAGTAAACTGATATTTTGATAATCTTTTTATAAATATGCACAATTTTGCTCTGGGCGCATCTGTACCTAGATTGTTAATAATGCCTTTTTGTACGCCATAAATAATAGAACTACAATCACAATCAGCAAACAGATCTTAATTTGTATTTAAGCTGTACCATTTTATGCATTTACAGGAACACAGATGACTTTTTTTACTGTAGTTGTTAGTTCTGAAACCTTGTCAAAACAGTTAACTATGTGTATTTCCAAACCCCAAAGTGCACATAGCATACCACTGCCTCACAGCACTGCAGCTCAAAAAGAGATTCTCCTTCCTCCAGCCTTGTCTCCCGTAAAGGCATAGGGAAGCTGTCAGGAGTGATACCTGACCAGTGCCCAGGGAGCAGCCGTGGCCACCTCAGCTCAACCTGGTGACAATGCCTCTGGGGCAAGCCTCACTGTCCTGGTATATCATGTGTGTACGAGATGACTGTGTAGCATCGCCTCATATCTTCTAATTTCAGTGAGATTTAAAAATTGTCATCACTTACAAATTCATAAGGTGACTGTGAATGTCAAAAAATCTGTATTAACTATAATGTTCCAACTTGCTGGCTGCAAGGAAACTGTTTTCAATACCTTTTCTGATAGGAACCCTGGCAAGTTTTTAAATTACTGGATAGTAGCACTTCTAGCTAAAAGTCACAATTAACAAAACCAAAGTGTGCCAATGGCCATATTCCAAATACGTAATAAGTACAAATATGCTTTAATGATGGTGGACGGATTACACATGATACCAGAGAGGGTATAATCCCACTTGTAGCGGTTTCTCCAGAATTTGAAATGTCCTACATAACAGCAACTCAATGACGTGTCCATTTGTTTAAGGAGAGTAATATTTGCACATTATTCGGTGAATGACAGTTATTCAAATAACCATGCCTATGCACATTAAGTAAAGGCAGCCTTTACAGGATATTTAGAGAACATGTGGAAAATGCAGATGAAAATCTACTCAGCTGCCATTTTAGAAACACACTTTGGTATTTTCTTCATGCTATTCATCAACCATATTCCCAAATGCTGAACATCTGCAGATATCTATGACAGCGTAGCTAAGGCAGCTGCCTCAGTTTTGTCTGAGCACTGAAGGTGGAACACAGGGCCTTGTGCTAGTGGGGTCTCCTTCATGGCTAGAGGGACACTCGGAAAAGCCTTGCCAGTAAAAGAAGAGCTGGAAGGAAAGCTCATATTCCCCCTCTCTTCCTGTCTGCTCTAGTGAGGACAGACTTTGGAGGTACCTGGGAGGCTTGGGAGCAGGAGCAGCACACCTGAGGGTCAGGGCTGAGGACATTGTCAGTGGTGCAAGGTCTGGCCCAAAACCTCATTCGCCTCCTGTCTGGAAGCCAGCGGTGTGCCTTGGCAGGGCTGGCCCTCCCCCGGGATAATCTCCAGTCAGGGCAAAACTAAGGGTTTCTTTTACGGGAGAGTGTGGAAAATGCTCTTTGTTTCAGTCCCTGAGGCAGAGGTGGAGCGAACACTGGTGTCCCTCCTACCCCACTGAGGTGGAAACCTTGACAGTGTAAAGGAGTGGGAGAAGGTGGACACGCTCTACCAGTGAGTGGCCCCGTGCAAAGCCGGCTGGCTGATTTCCTTTGGATTTTTATTTGGAACGGCCATTGTATTAGGATATTCTTCCTTTAGCTACCCGGATGAACCACCTGGCCTCTGGGTCTGCCACCAGGTAAGGGGCAGGCAGCGGCAAAGGGCTCGCAGGTAGCCAGGCACACGGGCCCTCGAGCCGGAGGGTCAGACACCTTCCCTCTGCTGACGCCAGCTGCGATGGATGTAAGAATGTTGCGGGACGCTGCCCGCGCAGTCATGTCTCAGAGCGGATCTGCTGAAAGGAGGACGTGCCCCCGCGCCCCACCCGGGCCGGGCGGTGCCGCGGCCCCGACGCCGCGCAGAGCCCGCGCAGAGCCCGCGCAGAGCCCGCGGAGCGGCCCCTCGCGCACAGGTCCGGCGGCGCCCCGCGAGGGGCGGCCAATGGCGCG
>VWZG01008541.1:84068-144765 GCA_013396735.1 Grallaria varia
AGCGGCGGTGCGGGCGGCGGGGATCGCGCACGGAGCAGCATCCCTGCTCGGCGGGACCGGCCCCGGGCAGCGGCCGCAGCCCGGCATCCCGTTGCCGCCAGCCGAGCCCGTGCGGCGAAGCCCGGCGGCTCTGGGGATACCGGAGGGCGGTGTGCTGCTCCTGAAGATAACTGGACAGTGTGAACTATGACTCATCCTTTCTGGGGCGTACGGGCTGTCGCTCCGTGCCTTCTTTCCGAGCCGGTTGTGCGGGTTGGTGCCCGCGGCGCAGCGATGCTCCGTGCAAACCCCCTTTTCGTTACATGTTCAACCTGAGCTCAGTCCCAGTTAGTGCATCACTGGTTTCCTCTGGTAATTGTACCCACTGGCCTGTGTGCAAGAGCTGGTGTGTGTTTTGGTGCACTAGGTGTTAGCCTGAATGCCCCTGAACCTGATGTCACTTTCCTTGTGCAGCCTCTGCAGGCCCTGTGGGCTGGAGGAGTGTGGATATATGGGGTACGCAGGCCACCTCATCGGAGAGAGGTGTGAAGGATGCACACCTACAGGAGCCGTACTTTAGATATTCTTAGAACTTTTTTAATGTGCTCAGCCTATTCATAGTCTAGTTCATCGGGCAGTGCATGCATTGAAGTACCACCCAGTTATCTCCTTCTCAGCGAGCTGTGAATAGCAAATTAAACAAACCTTACCCTGTTTGAAGCTGCGAAACTACTACAGCGACAGTCTGCATTTGTGTAAGAATCTTCTAGCATAACTCTCCTGTTGTCTCTTTCAGTTCCCATCTTTGGTACCATAGTTCATCCTGTGATCGGCTAGCAATACTAGGCCACTAGCTCTAGTATAGCGGTAGCTCCTCTTGGCCGTTGAACGCAATGGATGAGATGTTCCGCTTGTTTTTGTGGATTTTTTTTCTTTTATATATAGTGCCTTTCTTTTATAAATTACAAAGTTTACTTGAATTTTCCCAACAGTGTAACAGTCTGAGATATTGGACACATCTTGTACACGTGCACTTCCTTGTGCATATCCATGTGTATTTACTCTTTGTAACACATCTGAATGCTCTTAAGGGTGACAGCATCAAAGTGTTTGCCACATGCTACTCTAAGAAGCAGCTGTTTCTCAGCCAGAGTCCAAGTGAGTTTTCACTGGTGTGTACCAATGTTACTCGTGCTGCCATTTGTACAATATCCCCTTCAGGAGAACAGATGTACTTCTTTCCCTGGGTGACTTGTCCAGGCAAAGTCATGAACCAAGAGGAGAGAAAGAGCTCTGATGCATAATTTAAACCTTATTAGTGTTCTTGAATGATGGAGCAATCCCTCTCATTGAGTTTTCCATGAAGTAAAAAAAGAAAAAATAATTTAACAAATACTCTTTTAAAGCTATAACAATGCATCACAGTGCAGCGTAGTGCTTGTCTTAACATTTAACTCTTATTTACAATGGTTCTTCCTCCTGGGAACATCATTACAGCAGTGCTATGTGGAAAGGTGGAGACCATTTCTGCAGGATGATGCCTGCCTGTTCCTGGTCCCTCTCCCCTCCGAGTCATCCTCCCCTTCCCAGCATGGTGACTGTCAGTTGTGTTTGGCTGGTATGTCTGCTTTGTTGGAGTAGTTAATGACCAGGATGCCATCTTGAAGAGTGAGATGGTCAAGGCTTTAGAAAGCAGGATTGTATAGATGTCTGCTTTGCTGAGAGCTCTGCATGCCATGGTGGGTGGCTTGGTGTGTGCCTTGGACATCTTGGCAAACATCTTTGATAACCTCACTTTCATAAAGAAAAAGCTGTTTACTGTAGATGCATGAGACGGTATTTCCAATTGTAGCCCGAGCTTCTCTGCTTTGGTTGCCTCCAACTTTGGTGGTTCTGGAGGTACCAGCCACAGGTGCTCAGGAAGTTCAGACGCTGAGGTGTATAGCTGCTCTGAGCTGAGGGAGCCCAGCACCTGCTCCTGACCCTCCTGTTAATTCCAGGGAGTGGCTGTCAGCAGTCTCCCAAAGTGTTTTTCTGATGTTTAAATTCAGTCTCTGAATTCCCCATTGAGATAGTTGCTGGAGTCTGGTGGCAAGTGGTGATGCTGCAGAGTCTGTCCTACCATCTGCCCTGTTAAATGCCTTTATCAGTGACCTGGAGGAGATAGTGACATCTGTGTTGAGCTGTGAATGGCTCCAAAGTGGGGCAATGGTGAGAGGCAATACCGTTGAAGTCTGGGCTGCTGTTCAGAGGGACCTTGCCAGGCTGAAAGAAGGGGATGACCCATGGGGACCCCATGATTGAACAGGGATGAATGCAAAGTCCTGCCCCAGGAAAGGAAGGATCCAACCAAGCCAGCTGAGGTAAACCTAGTATGAAAGCGAACCAAGGCTGCTGCAGTGCATTGCACTCATGCTGGGTGACAAAGAGGGAAAGAGGGTGGATGCAGTCTGTGTACAGCACCAGTTTCTCGAAGTGCAATCTCTTATTCTTTTTATGTAACGTAAATGCAAACCCATGAATATTTTAGCAGTACAGTTGGCGTATGCTTGGCTTAACCCAGTAAAGCCCAGCTCCTGAGCGTGCACTCCTGACCTGGGCTTCCCTGTAAGGCAGGACTCAGCTGGACTTGTCTTACTTATCTCTTAAAAGTTAGATGGATTTTTGTGCAGAGCAGGAAGGAGGAAGGAAAGGATGAGGGAAAGGATGAGGGAAAGATGGTTGTAATGTACCATTTCTGCAAAGAATTAATAGAGGGAGGGCTTGTGTTCAGGAAACCTGCCAAATAGGCATGTGGTAGGTTGGGCCCTGAAGCCTGTTCAGACCAGAGAAAACTGAAGGGCACGAGGTGCTGCCAGGGTGCATCCCAAACAGCCTGGTTGAATACACAGCTGGAACAGTGCTGTTTCAGGTGCATTGTGCTTTCTCGTAAACTGTCTGCCAGATGCATGAACTGAGCAGTACTGTCTTCACCTCCTCTGTTGCATGCTACTGAAAACCCATAATGCAATATTTAAAAACAGTTGCAGCATGTTCTTTCACTGACTAGATTCCTTATTAAGAAGGCTTGTCACCAATTACGGTAACACTGTATGCAGCAGGCAAATTTCTGCAGTAGTTTGTAATAGCATTGATTGAGCTTTCAGGCTTTATAGATATTATTGCTTATCCCCTCAGCAACATTGGATTCTTTACTGATTGTCTGTCTGGAACAAAACAAAATAAAATCTGAGGTTATGTCTGTTCTTGCTCCAAGTTATTGTGAGGAGAAAAAAGAATTGAATTAGATTTAGTCTTGTTCAGGCAGTACTGGGAAAGAGCCCAGTATTTTTTTAGTAAAGTAGAAAAATTAGTCATGCATTTAATGATTTGTTCGCAAGACAGACTTATTTCAAGGCATTATATTTCTGTTTTATCAACTTCTGAACTTACTTTAAAATTCAGTTTCTGAGAAGTTTTGAATTTGAAAGAAAGGTAAAGGCTTTTGAAGTAAGCCAAAGATAGATTGCCAGTATGGATAAGCTGGTATTTTGTTTAGCTGTGTGCAGTCACCAGTGCACTTGATGCTCAAGTTGAGTAACTCCAGTGGAAATGCTATGATCGCTGGTCAGATTGCCAGTTCCAGCACCTTTTGTTCCAGCAGTATGTTCTCAATTGTTTATTCCTCTAGTATAAACTCTCAACGTCACCTTCTGAACACAACAGGGTTAGTTGCTGAGAAGAGCCCTCATCAGCACATTGCTCTTGCTGCCTAAGTTGTCTTAATGTGCTTGGGATAGCACAAAACAGCCTTTCCACCATTTCTGTGCTTATGCAGATAAATGGAAACCCAAAAGCTCAGCAAAATGCAACCACAGTGACCTGGCCTCTTCTCAGCTGTCACTCAGGGGACAATTAACTGGTGCTGGGAAAACTTCAGGAGCTCCTGCAGAAGAGCTCACTGTGGTTGCTTCCTTAGTTGTTGAAAGGAAGCTTCTTCTTAAGGCTACTCCCCTAAGACACATTGCGAGCAACTTGTGACTGCATTTGTGTGGTGTAGGATAGCCAGTCCTTCAGCAGTGAGGACAGGAAGAGCAGTTGAGGAGTATGTCTGTTAAATATCATCCTCTCAACAAGAATTGGAGAAACCACCTAATTGCATTTTTAACATCTCTGGGTTCCTCTTCCCAAATCTACTTGCTGAGTGGCAGGATTTTGTCCACAGCAGTGCTTTTGCAGAGCTTCCAGCTGTGCTGGGCCAGGTAACCTGCTCCTCAGTGCTGAGCATCCTCAGCTGCTGCCTCCTCCCACTCTGTACACCTTCTGCAGGGCTGTGTAGCTGTGTGTGAACCACAGCTTGCACCCTGTGCTGGACTGCTGTCCCAGCTGCAGCTTACTGCTTGCAGGGATGATTCTCAGGCCAGTGGGTGGAGGTTTCTAAAAACAGCAGAAGGCAAAAGGAGTTTGTAAGCTATTTATGCATTGTATACACTCAGGTAATACTACTTAGCTACTGCTAAATGAAGACACTTTCTCCAGTCTCTCTATAGATATAGAACATCCTGCAGGATAATGATGTCTCTTCCAAAGTAATGGAAAAGCTAGGCTCAGGAGAAACAGATTTAAGGCTCTGCTGGCTCCTGAACTTAATTAGGTTATGGGGTTTTTACTTTATAGCATATGCCACTATGAAAGAACCTGTATTTAGAATCATAGAATCCTTTAGGTTTGAAAAGACCTTGAAGGTTATAGAGTCAAACTGTTAACCCAGCACTGCTGAGACCATCGCTAAACCATGTCCCTAAGTACCTCATCTACACATGTTTTAAATACTCTCAGGAATGGTGACTCAACGACTTTCTTGGGCAGCCCAATGCTTGACAATGCTTTTGGTGAAGAAATTTTTTCTAATATCCAATCTAAACCTTCCCTGTGCAACCTGAGGGCATTTCCCCTTGTCATATCACCTGGGAGATGAGACTGATTCCCACCTCACTATAACCTCCTTTCAGGTAATTGTAGAGAGTGATAAGGTTCCCTCTGAGCCTCCTTTTCTCCAGGCTAAACACCCCCAGCTGTCTCACCTGCTTCTCATAAGTCTTGTGCTCCAGACCCTTCCCCAGCTCTGTTGCCCTTCTCTGAACATAATCCAGCACCTCAGTGTCTTTCTTGTTCTGGGGGCCCTGAAACTGGACAAAGGATTTGACATGCAGCCCGACCAGCACAGAGGGACAATCACTTCCCTAGTCCTTCTGGCGACACTGTTTCTGATACAGGCCAGGATGCCACTGGCCTTCTTGACCACCTGGGCACTCTGCTGGCTCATGTTCAGCTGCTGTCAACCATCACCCCCATGTCCTTTTGTGCTGGGCTGCTTTTCAGCTGCTCTTCCCCAAACCTTTTGTGCTGCCTGGGCTTACTGTGGCCCAAGTGCAGGACCTGGCACTTGGCCTTGTTGAACCTCATAGAACTGGCCTTGGCTCATTGATCCTGCCCATCCGAATCTCTTTGGAGAGCCTTCCTACCCTCAAGCAGATCAATATTGTCTCCCAAGGGACTCTGTCAACCTCTCTCTTGAACAGGCTGAAGTCTGCCCCGGGAAGTCCAAGGTGGCAATTCTACTAGCATCCCTTCTTACTTCTCTAGTAGTCAAAAATTCTTGTTTCATGATTGCTGTGCCTCCAACCATCAGATCACTCACCAGTCCTTCTCTGTTCACAAACATCACATGCAGAGTGGCCTAACACATCAGTAGCCTTTGCGTCTTTGATGCCACATGGATATCCATCCCCTACTTCCTCTGAGACAGCAAACTGAAGGAATTCAATGGCACACTGTCCCTCAGACACTGGTGTGCTGTCCCCGGGCTTATCTCTTGCCAGCCTGGTTTTATCTCTTATCCTCTTCAACTCTAGTTTAAGACTCTTTCAGTGACCCCTGCTAACTCCTGTGCAAGGATCGTTTCCTCACTTTGAGACAAGTGTGCCCCATCTGTAGCCAGCAGGTCTGCTGTTGTGTAAACCTTCCCATTATCAAAACCCAAAAATACTGGCGACGCCAGGCTCGGAGCCAGGTATTGATCTCTGCCAGTTCTCCTGTTTCTTCACTCAGCCCTCCCTGCAGTTGCAAAGATAGGGAAGGATACTACTTGTGCTCCTGATCCCTTACCCAGTTGTCTCAAGGCCCTGAAATGTCTGTTGATTGCCCTCAGGCTTCTTGTTGCAACATCATTGCTGCACACCTGAAAAATCTGTAATGGGTAATAATGTGAGGGCTGTACCAGGGGAGGAGGCTTTCCCTTCACATCTTTAACCTGGGCGGGCAGCTGGCTTCCTGAGGATGTGGGTCAGGTCTGTATATGGCACTTGCTGATCACTAGAGAGGCAAAAGAGTGAACATTTTATTACTGTTTTAAATAATTCATAGTTATTAAAACTGTCACACAAATTGTGATGGTCTTGTACCCCTTTGCAGGTCTGTATTGTGCTCTGCCCTTGATGCTATAGACCAGCTTTGGTGTTCTGCCTAGAAAATTTATGGTAAAAAGCACAGAGGTTACCATAGTGTAATTGCTTTGTACTTAAAACATCAGGTGAGTAAACGTGGGAAAATGCTTTACATGAAGGATGACAAAAATTAGGAGTGATGCTAAATACCTTTCCCATCCTACAGTGAGCCATATACATGTTCCTTAGCCTATCCTTTTCGTCATGTTCTCAGTCTAACCTCACAATTAGAGTGAAAGTGTGCAAGATATTGTCAGTATTTTATTTTCTGTCATACTGAAAATAAGTTCAGAAGTACCAGTCAGACTTTGAATAAGATCTATACCTGAGTTTAAATGTGGAATTTGGTTGTCCTTTGAGGCTATAATTGGCAAAATCAAATGTAATGGTCTTCCACAAAGCTAGTGTCACTTGGAGACTTTTTCCAGGATGAAAAATGATGCCCATCAAGGGTTCCAGAAGGCAACAAAGTAACTCTCATCAGAATCTGCTTCAGTGTTTTCCTTAATTATTTCATTAGCTTTAATTTTCAGTGTTTTTTGTATTAGCATATAAATTAACTGAAAAGCATGCAATAGAGGAAGAAATTTCTTAAACAGTATTGAAGTTGGCTCTTAAACAGTATAGAAAATTTTAAAAAGCAATCCTTTAGGCAGAATTAAGGTAGACCTTTATCAGGCGCCTATGTACTTATCAGTATACGTGAGAAGGGATGTTTTAGCCTCCAAGCACAGACTATTTCAAAAGTAGTTTGATTTTTTTTCTGCAGCTATGTCCCTTGCCTCTACTTCATAATTTAAGTGATGCCTTTTGGTTCAGGCAGGTGGTTCTTTGGTCTTAAAGTTCATTGCTGATGTAGTTCTAATCCTACATTAATAAGGCTGACACTCTGGGTGAATTGGCTGTACCAAGAATTGTATTTTTTCATTTTCAGTGTTTCTTCTGTGATCACAGATTTAATGAAAATGTTAAGAAGTAGCTTCTAGTCAGATCAATAGAACCGGACTGTATTCATTATAATTGGTTTCCATCTATAGAACTGCAAAACAGTATTTAAGGACAATCTAGAAGCAGCTTGGGTTTCATGCTTTTCTAACAGAAGCCATATTTAGACCTTGTTATTGAATTGTGTTGTCAAGATTCTCAGGAATATCCCAGTTGCTGGCCAGAAGATTAAAAAAAGGCAGAACCCAAATTAAATGGCTGTTTTGTAATCCTGTGTGGACACTGATTATTATTGTGCAAGCCTGATGTCAGCTTCTATACCTTATTTATCACTGTTCCTTTCGCTATGATAAATAGCCCTTGGTGAGCTTATGGTTCAGTGCAAATGCTAAGTGGTTAAAGGTTCCAAATAACTGTAAGCATTTCCTCAAAGTGAAAAAGCCTTTGCTGCTGCTCTGACTTATACATGTGGCTTGGAGCGACCCTGTTCCTTCCCCAAGCAATTTCTGCATGGACTTTCAAATTGAACCTAAATAGTTGGAGGTTTTTTGTAACTGCCTTACTTAAAAGCATTGCATAAACTAGTTTACCACAGTCACTGCAGGAATTTTTGTTTTGAGATTCAAAGGTGAGTCCATAATATCCCCAGTGTAGTCTGCCTAATAGGTTTTTTTAATCCTCTGCTCCATACAAGCCTGTATCTCCCTACACTCTGCAAAGACAGGGTTGACATGTAGTTTGCAGGGCTGTCTTGCCGATCATGAGGTCTGACAGCATCTCCAGAGAGTGGTGGAGCAGAGCATGTGATGCAGAAGAGCTTCTGGGTGCTCTGCTTCTGCCTGTTGGCTTCCAAAATGCTCTGACTTGGGAAGTCCCCAGTGAGGTTTTCCGTGCTGTACCAATGGCACAGTCTGTAGCTGCTTGCAGCACTGTGTCAGGGCAAGCACATGCACGGACGCATATATCCTCGTTTTTCTTCCTCTGCCTGCCACTTGCTTCCACTTGCCTCCAGTCCCATGTCTTCACCCAGCCTTCAGTAAGTAAAACACATTTCTGATGTAGAAACAAAAATGTGACAGAGGCAAGAACCTCTGGTTTGTTACTATTTCTCCCAAACCCACATTGTATCACCAAGGCCAGTTGTGCACTTGAACTGTTGTCTCAGCTGTTTCTCTTGCTGAGGAAACCAGGACATGCAACTCTTCAGCAAGGATGGCTGGTCCTAGCAGTGACATTTCTTACTAAAATAAACGTATGCAGACTTTAATTTCTACTGATATTACTGGTTATTCTTTGCTTGCTGCATCTCCAAAGTGAGTCTGGAACAGGTGCTCTGCCTCTGCTGCAGGCACATCATGGTTCCACTGAGGATGCTGTGGGAAGTGACTGTATTGGCATACTTCATTCATGCTGAATATTTTGAGAGGTTTGCAGCTCAGATTAGTCTGGGAAAATGGTATCTATGCTTGTGTTGTTCAGTTTTCAGAGGCTTTCTTGTCTTTGTCAAAAGTCTTCTGATAAATAAGGCTGGATCAAAAATGTAGACCTAATTATTAACTGCCTGATCTGAAACAAAAGTTAGCTGTACAAACTGATGTTAGCTTCATTGCCTGTAAGTTACCCCCTACAAACGTCTATGTAGAAGTCATTGCTTGTGACAGGCTTGCCAACCAGAAGTTGGTGACTGTAGAGAGTGTGTTCCTACCAAGAAAGAACTACTGTCAGTAATTACTGATCATTCATTAATTTAAAAAATAAACCGCTCTGGGTTTGTTTTTTTTTTATTATTTATTATAGGAGCATGTCTCTAATTAATTATATGGTGTCAGAGAGCTTCTCTCTTGGTGCCAGATTGAGACAGTCACAGTACTAGGATGAAGATAAATGATGCACCCACAACATCAGGTGACGATATTTTTATTGCTGCCTCTCTGGTAGCAGTATTAGGGATTTTTCTTTCAGAAAAAAAAAAAAAAAAGAAATCTTTTATGGCTGAAATGTGCCTGAGGTGGGTCTTGCATTCATCCAAGGCCAGTGATCATGTGCAGGTCAGCTGTAATGTGCCATTTTTCTGTCATTTGGAGTCAATGTTGAAACCAAAAAAGTATATAAAAATCACCTTGTTCAAGACTTGCAGAACTCATTTTCATGTCAGTAGAGATTCAGTATTTGGCATCATCTTTAAAAAATAGTTATAATTTGTTTCTGGAAGGTTCATTATGTATGTTAATAGTAAAGGATGTCTGTCTCTGGATGCCAGCTGAAGTTCTCTGACAAGATGAAATCCTCTGTCCCACCTGGTCACTGAAGCAAACCAAAACAAACCTGCTACATAATTGGACACTGCTGACAGTGTTATGAGTGATTTTGCATTTCTCTTTGCTTTTTCTGAGGCTTAATGTAAGAGCTGTCATGGAAGCTGATACCCATATTTCAGAAAGGATGATCTTGTAGGATAAGAATTCTGCTTGTGCATGTCTCTCTGCACTTTAGTATAGTTGATGTCCTTTGAGCTGCAGACCAGCAGCTAGAGATGGTCATCTCCATACAAACCCAGGCTAGAAAAACAAGTACTTTAGAGATGGAGCTAGTTTTTGGCCTGCTCTCCAGAAATAGCAGGCTGTTTTTAAAAATAATTTAAATATTTAGTAGTAAACCGCAGTCCATGCATCTATGTAGAAGTGACTTTTAGCAGCCCTATAGGAGTTAATTTTGCAAGCAGTTCAAGTGCTTTGAAGCATTTCACCTACCCAAGTAGCTGAGTGTGCCTGTCACCACTGTGCTTAATATAGAAAAAGTGATGAATCTAATATTCTTCCAACACTGTACAGAGGAGAGGTGGCATGGCTATTGGTAGTCACTAGGTATTCACTGAAGTTTAATTCACTGGTTCATGGCTCTGTATCTCCAGTATTGCTGAAAGGGCATTTTTTTGACTTGGCTCAGATTGGTTATTCACCTGGACCTGAAATGCTATGTGAGATTCTGGTTACCCATTTTGGAATGACAGTGAAGGGCTGTTCCTGTATGAAGCAACACTAATTGGATCAATGCCTTCAACTCAGAGTTATTTTGAGTAGGGGAGGGGAGAAATTGGAGAGTTCTACATGAGCTCAAATGATACAGAGCAAATGAACTGGGAATGATAGTGTGAAACATAACGACATCCAGAGAAATACCCAGGCAGCAATTTCCAGCAGAAGGAAGTACTTTGAAATGCAGTGCACTACTGAACTGTCAGAGTCATTGCCAGGATGTTGGGAGGTGGGCAAAAGTACAGCTGGATGTCAACTAATGAAAGGGAGATCCATCAATAGCTATTTAAGATCCAGATGCAATAGCTGGCTTTGGAAATGTGTGCACTGCTTCTTACAATAAGCTGGGGCAAATATACTGGAGAGACCAGTGCTCTATACTTGTCCTCTTTCTGTTATTCTCTCCTTAAGCTGCTGGTGCCAGCCACTGTTGGAGTCAGGCTTTTGGATATACAGGTCTCTGTGACCCATTTAAGCTGTTCATGTATTATGAATAAGCTGTAATACTGATAGCTGTTTAGCAGACTCATAATGAGTCACTTGCTGTGATCCTGAAGGTCATGAGTTGTCTAAAGACTGGCTGTTTGGGAGGCAGATGCCCTGCGTTGACCTTGCAGAGATCTTGCTGATGTTTTCATCCCACCTGGCAAGGGGAAACGTGTGTTCAGGCTTAATCAGGGTGTCTGATGGCATAAGGTGGGCCATCACTAGTACCAGCAATGAGTACTCTGAGGTCAGATGTTGGTTTATTTTTTCTTTCCTGCCTCAGTATATCCACCCTAGAACAGATAGTAGAAAATGGAACGATTCCATCATGAAGGCAGTCAGATGTTTTTTGTCAACAGTATAAAAGAATTCCACTCCCCCTGCTCTTAGCAAGTCAGATTAACCCTAAGAAACAGTGCACATTTTGTAATGCAGAGATTTCTCATTGGGCAGTGTTGTTTCTGGCTTTTCCACATCAGCTGTGAAAACATACTTCCATCCAAGCTTTGCAAAATGATTCTTAGAAAGGCCTAGCACTGAATCCTTGGCATACAGAGGTTTGATATATTGAGAGTTAGGCTTAGTGTTATGGAAGAGAGTGTCCTGGAACAGCCTTTGCAGAAAAGTGCCAGGGAGGACTGTCTCCCAGTGGCTTTGGGGTCTATGTTGTCGTGGGACAGCTAATGGCAGTTGATAATCTGCCAGTCTGTGCTGTGGAGATGATCGAGAGGCTTTTCCTGAATAGCATGATATAGATCGAGTGAGCCTGAAAATACTGGCTTTGGTGATAGGAAATAGTTATTAATTTTCAGTGTCAAGGAGCCATTTGGAAAAGGTGCCACTCTTTTTTGACCTGATGCTCTGGCTTTACAGCTAACCAAATCGCTAAATAATTGCAAACTAGAACTGCTGGTCTTTTTATGCCTCCAAACGGCAGCAGTGGGAGCCATTTCTAGGTGGGTTTGATGAATGGCAGGCTGCCAGGAGTGGCATCCATCTTGCTATCTGAGATAATGCCACGAGCAGCCTGAAAGCCATTTCTGACAGGAGAGCATCAAACCAGCTGTGCATTGTGCAGGGCTGACTGGAGAGCAGGACTAGAACCAGCGTGGCCAGGGTGGATGATAATCACTCTTCTATGGCTGTGTTTCCAAAGTCTTCACAGACATCAGCCCTCTGGGTGGAAGCCTGGTGTGGACCCACGGCATCAACAATGCTTTGATCAAACGGAAGTTGTGAGGGCTTGAGACCTGTAGGTGTCACAGCCTGCCAGGCAGGGAAGATGGGCTCTTGTGCTGCATATGTGTGTTGGTGCTTGTCATTTGGCTGCAGTAACACTCCCAGTGGTTTTGCCTGACCCAGTAGCTGGAGCCATGGCTCCCCTGCAGCCCAGATTGCTGTGGCATTGTGTCCTGGCCATGCAGGATGACTGGAGAGCAGCAAATGTAAATATAGGGAAAGGTGCAACAAAGAAGGTTGACTGCCACCAGGCTCTGAACAAAGGCAGCCAGGTTTGTCGTACTGGTGGGAAAATACTCCCATGGTTGTCCCCTCTGCTAGCTGCAAGCATGTCCTATCCCTCCTGGTGCTTGCTGGGTTTATATCCTGACTTGTTTAATATCGTGACTTTGATATTTCCTAAGCATGACTTCATCTTTCTCAGTTCTCCATCCTTAGGGGAACTTTGGCAGAGATGTCAGCAGCCACCAAAAGCAGCAAAAAGCTTTTGTGCAGTTGAAAAGTGCTCTATCCATGCTTCATCTTAAGGACTAAAGGGACTGCTTGTAATTCTGCACCAGGCTTCTCTGTTTTTAACCTAGTTTCCACTTTGCTTAGTTTCCTTACCCTCTCTACAAGATTGCTGCACACAAACCAGAAGCCTAATGGGAGCTTCTAAAGGTCTGCCAGCCCTCTAACATGCAACAATAGTCCTAAAACTTCTTAAGAGATGGGTTTGCATTTCTCCAGATGGTATGTAAACAAAGGCCTGCTAATAAATCAGTGTGTAAGGTCTTATTCAGATTTATATAAATCCTGAAACCATGCCTAAAAATAGTACCCTGTTTTGCATTCTTGAAAGCAGGTTCACTGCATACTTATATCTGCCATGAAGTGCTATGCTGATAACAAACTGTACTTCTCAGGTGTTATATGAAAAGTACTGAAAACCCATTTTAATTTTATTAGTCCTACCAAATGCATATGGACAGTCACGTTAAATATGGTAACACTTGGAATGGACTGCAGCCTTGGCACTAGCAGGAGGCATTTGGTATGGGAAGTGGCCTGAAGGTGTCCATCAGAGAAATGCAAACACTGATTGCCTCCCCTGGTGGGATCTGGAGCACAAAGGAGTGTGGGGGAGCTGGATGTAAATTTGGCTGATGGTTTCAGTACAAGAAGGAGCAGGAGCGAAAGAATAAAGACAGGCAATTGATGTGTATTCTGTATGTTATGTTCAGATTCAAGGAGACTGACCTTTTCTTTTAACATTAAGCCTTGTGCTTATGACACAAGTATATAAATAGATGGGGCTCAATCCTGTAAGGTGCCAGTGCTTAATGCAGAGCTTGTAATTAGTCTTATTGGTTTAAAGCACTTTAACTCTTTCTTCCCTTGTGTCTGCTTATTTCTCGTCTCTCTGAGCTGGTCTCTTGGTCATGTTTACAATAGTGGAAAGTCTGAGGTAATGTAACATTTGAGATATGACTTTAGCTTTAAAATGTTTCTTAGCCTTAAAGACTGACTAGGAGATTTTAGACTGTACTGTGGTGCCCATGAAAGTGTGTGGTTAATGGTTAATAGCACAATAGAACTTGCATCTGTAATAATATTAAATAAAGCATGTAGCAATATTAAATATATCCTGCAATGAGTTTTAAGAACAAGCTAAATTCATGTGGAGTATGGATCTTTAAAGAACACTTAATCTTTGTGCCTTGCTCTTTGCATGCTCTCCAGGGGTGAGAGAGCTGTCACTGCATTGTTGATTCATAATGCATCTGACATGTCTCCTGTATGTGTTGACTGCTCTAGTAACGAGATTTTTGGTAGATTTGCTCCTTTATACTTAGTTGAAAATAGATGCGCTCGTTTAGCTTTTTGGGAAGGAGCTCCTGAGGAGCTGAGGATGAGAAGATGACTGCCATCAGCAGGCATAAGTGATAACTCCTGTCAATGAGATCATCAACAGATTTCAACATGCCTGAGCAGCAGCTCATACTGTGGTGTGTGTCCTCTGAGCCATGGCCAGAGCCCTGAATGGCAAGTAGAGTAATGGCCTCTGAAAGTCAGGGTCTTCCCTCCTGAGCCCATGCATGATTTAGGAGCCCAGCTACAGGCACTCACACTGAGAAGTTTGGATTTCTGTTTCTAAATGCATACTGAAAAATTGAGGTTCCTATATGCTAGAAGTGGCATTTACAGTTTTCGCAAAAAGTGCTCTTGTCCCTGCTTCCCCTGCTTTTGCTGCTGTAAGAAGGCTAAGCATGAGGCAGAGGAGTATGCCATCACAGCCTAGAAGTAGGAAAGGTGTGTTTGAAAGTGTCTTTACTGCTGCTTGTATCAACAGCTATGATTCCAGTGAACAACTTAGAAGAACAGCTGAGCATCTCCCCTCTTGAAAGGAGCCAGGACCTTCCATAGTGTCCGTTGTGGTCCTTACTTCATGCCAGAGGCATGGGCGTACATCCAGGCTCTCCTATGAGCTGAAACCTGGGATGAGGAGAGGGGATTTGTCTGAGTGCATCTATATGTGACCCAAATTCTGAATTTTCCGCAAAGCTTTTTCCCAAGCTGATCTGTCAGTGGGAATTATATTGGTTCAGTGGTGACACCTAGAAAAATGCTTCCTGAAGTACAGGTGTGAGCTGTAACAGCCTACAAGTGTCTGAAGTATTTACTGTGAGACATTAGTCACACTGAGAAATGGCCTTGTCCAGCTGTAGTGCAGGCTTGTGTGGTAGTTCAGTAGAAGAAAAGAGAAAATATGGAAACTCTAGCTTCCTCAGTTCATCATGAGTTGTGCTTCGAGGAACATGCATGAAAGATCTGTAGGTCTTGCCTGAGGCTGCTCTGCAGAGTTTTCCCCAGCTAGGTCATCTTGATTGAAATGCTTACTGGAAGTACCCCAGGACCCGTGGAAAACCTAATTTAGTGTACTTGGAAGGTCAGTTGTTTGTTCTTTCCATAGCACTTGCTTCTCTGGAGCAAACTGCTCTGCCACCCTGCTGTGGTGGTATCTTACCAAGCTATTTTCTCGGAAGCAAATTTTTTGGTCATTCCTTCAGCACTGTAGTTTCCAAAGTCAGTTAATCTCAATGGAAGCAGTCTTTGAGCATGGAAGCCAACCAGACACCCACGGCAGCAGAGAGAAGAGCTATTTTAAAATTCTAAAAATTAAGAACTGTTTTTTTCACTTGCATTCCTGGGTCTTGGCCTGAACAAGGAGTGGAGGTGCCAAAATACTGCGAGAGTGTCTGTTGTTGCAGTATGTCTGGCTGAACCAGAAGCAGGAAATTCTTGTGAGAGCCTGTCTCATCAGATTGCCAGCCAGCTCTGAGCCTTGCTAGTTGTGAATGTGAAGTGGAAATGTGGTTGCAAGAGAAATATTTGAAGGTGACTAGAATGGTTCATTGGAAGTGATAGCAGAGGTATGAGTGGTTTTCTGTTTCATTTTAAAAGCAAGAAGTGAATACATGAAGCAAACTTACATCACCCTCCTTCTTCCAGTGGAGGAGGCAAACTCCCTGTATGGGTTGAACGCTTGTCTGCCAGAACTGGTCTGCCTCTGTGCTCTGTCTTTGGGTCTCCCTCTGGCTTGATGGGGGCCAAATCCAACCCCCTGGCTCATAACTTTCTTCTTAAAACTTACAGGTCATGAATTTTTTCTTCCCCTAGGCTAGACTCTGCTCTAAAACTTTCCATGTTGTGTGCAGAGCTGCCTTGGCCAGGAGCAGGGATGCAGGCGCTGCAGCAAGAGCCCTTGTGTTTAACCCCCCCGGCCAGTAGACTTATTCCACCTTGGCTCCATTTCAAGACTATTTAAAAGACCACAGCCCATCTGTGCTGCTGTTTTCAGCATTATTGCTCCTGGTGGAGCTGTAACAGTGGGAGACTTTAAAGAAAAAGGACATAATGGAAACTGATTAGAAAAGTGGAGAAAATCTTGGGGTACAATGAAGCCTTGCCTAAAGAAAGGTGGGAGGGTGAGTAAGGTGAGCCCTTAAAAGACATATAATCGATCACAGCAGGGCAGGAAATAGCTGTAGGAGAATTTTTTCTTTGGTCCATTCATAACCGGGTTTGTACCTCATTAACTTTCTGTTAGTGCTTTTTTCTTCTGAAATCCAGGGTAGCTTATTTCCACTGAAGTCAATGTGAAGAGTCATTCAGCACAGAGTGCATGAGTCCTTTTGTGCAGATCAAACAAGAGAAGCTCCCAGTGTTGCTTGCATCCTAAAGGGACGAGAAGTGCATTGAGGATGTGCTGGTGATGTATGCTTTATTTACTGTGTTTCCATAGTGCTACAATAGTCTTTGCAGACCTGCCTTTTTGAGGGTGCTTTGCACCATTTTTTCTGTAATATGCTGGATGTGCAAATGACAACCCATGTGAAACCAGTTGCACTCTTGCCTGTGGTTGCATTAAGCACATTAGATTGTTAGAAGCTTCTGTTTTATGAAGTAATTGCCGTTAAAGCTGCATGGCTTAAAACGTGCCCAGTAGTCTCCAACATCTTTAACACTTTGTGCCATTCTCTGCTTTCCTAACAAATGCTGCGTTTGTGAACTGTTGTTCTGCAGTGCTGAAATTGGATTCCAGGTAGTTAAAACTGTGCTTCATTATATCCTTTAGGAAAGACAGCTGGGATTTTGTCTTGCTGATGAAGCCTAATTTGAATGACTTTCCTCATCAAGCCTGTTTAATTAAAGATTCATTACATTTTGTATAGTGTAACAGTGAAACACAGAAGTGTCCTCTGAGCAGCCAGCTGCTGAAAGGGAGGAATTAGCTATGGTAGATAGGTTAAGAAGTTGTAGGGTTTAAATGCGGCGAGCAAGGTGTGGCTTTGGTACTGGGGAGAATGGGAGGGATAGTGAAGTGTTACCATGTGTGTCTGAGGGCTTTTCAGCTCTGGAGAGAGGATGAGGTGTGTGTCTGTGGAATCTACTTATCCTGCTGGTGTGTAAAGGGTAGACTTCTTGCTGTCAGTTGCTTTCTAAGAAGGTTTATTGCAGACAAAAGAAAGTAGATGGACTCTTGCAGCCTTTTGCAGAGCTTGTATGGTTTGCAACCCAAAAGAGGAAGAAAGGAAATCCATAAAATGATGCACTGAGTTTGAGACAAGAGCACTGGTTGTACATCAACTGCTTGTCTTAGTTTTTGGCCCTGTGTCACAACTGTGTGTGTTTGGGGAGAGGAGTGACTTACCAAGTAGATGTTCAGCAGCAAACACTTCCAAATACACTGAAACCTTTTTGTTCCAGGGTCCTTGGTGGCAGTTGGCTCTTCACTGGAGAAATGCTTCATATAATTCTCCCAAATGATGCAGTGATGAACAGTTATGTATTGTGTTTGGGGGAGTTTAAGGATTTTTTTTTCTTTGCTTGAAATGGGAGAAGATTTGATGTGCCTTATTTGTATTTGCAAAGGGGAATGACTTACTTGGAGAAGAGCATTTCAATATAGATCTCATGAGCCTGGAAAAAATTCAAGGCTATGATTAAAACACTTGTTTGTACTCTCTCTGAAGTGCTTGTTGATCTTGTTTACTCTGATCAAGAGGGAAAATCTTAAACGAACAAATAAACCATCAGAAAGCCTACCATTGCTGGTCAGAGCTGTTGTTTTGCAAGGAGCCTACTGAAAAAAAACCAAAATTTATTTCTCCTGGTCCCAGCTCTTCCTGTCTGTTGAGGTTTGCTTTTTACTTAATTGAGTAGCATTCTATATTCAGCCTAACAAAACAGTGGGCACAAGTTCTTCTCTAACATGAGATTTGTGGCTCTCGCTTGGTTCCTTAGCATTTGAAGGCATTTCAGTTCTCTGCCCACTGGAGCCACTGGTTGGTAGCCAGACTCGCCCTTGCCAGCTCTGCTCATGCAGAGCTGTGCGCCTGTAGCTTCCTTGGCTGAGCAGTCTGAGCAGGGCTGCACCATATTCTAGCTATCCACAGCAAATAATGAACCTCCTGAGCTGCAGAGCTGGGAAGGAGTCATTAGTTTCTCTAAGAGCACTTGAAAGCTGTTGTTTCATGTGCCAAGCGTTTGTTGATGTGACACTAGAGTTCAGCTGCAATTGGGAATGGAGAGATGTAATTACATGTTGGTTCTGTAATCTGAGCCTTCCACAGGTGGTTCTGTCAGAGCTTGTCTCTTCTCACTATTTTCCCATTTCTGGGAGGTGTGCCTGCGTATGAGATTGATTAGGTTGATTTGTCTGTTTTTGCAGTTTAGGGGTCTCAAGTCGCTGTAGCCTGCATGCGTTCTCGAACCACAGGTCTTTGCATCATGCCCCTCTGCTCTACACCCAAACACACACACAAACCTGAGTACTATGGGGCCCATTCCTGCTGTCTGTTACATTAGCAGATTTTCTTAGAAATAATCACATGGAGTGATGAGCTCAGCAAGTGCTGAGCTCCTGCATTCTGCTAGGTCCAAGTCCCCTTTGTGGGAGAGAGATTGATGCACCAGGATTAAAATGTATAAATCCTCTGTGCAGTACATCAAAATACAGATGTATTTGAGGTCTGGGTTTTCTTCCTGTTGGATCCAAGGTCTAGGGCATCTGTGTTGTACCCGGTTGCTTTGGCTGAGCTGAGGCTGTGCACAGGTTCTTCAGGGGCCTTAGGATCTTTTGGACACTAGTGGGTGAGAGTGTGCAGGGAGCTCCATGTTACTTTTAGTGCTATAACAGTCAGTATGTGGGATCTGATTTGATGTTGCATGAGCCCCCAGTAACTTGGATTAGAGTGCAAAGCATGAGCTTGTCCAAACACAGCAGCGCTGTTTTTTTCAAGGAAAAACCATGTAGCATTTCATAACCAACACTGAAGATACTGTGTTGGAAAGCTTAACCCATCATATATTTTTAAATGAGATTTTCTAAATTTTATTTTTAATCAGATGCATAGAGACTACCAATGTCCCAGGTACAAGTGCTGGTCCATGGCAGAGTGGGCAGGTGGAAGATTAGGTATCTAAAGCTTTTCAGGGCATGATCTGAACTTAGAGATTTCAGTAAGAGACAAAGGAAACACAAAAATAGTGGTTTTCTCTTGGGGGCTCTGGCATGGTACAATAAGAGCATCATGTGGAGCATCTCTGGTAGCCCAGGATTGTATCAATTCTGCTTGGTCCTAGGTAGTTTCTTGCAGGCTGTCTGTATGTGATGGGAAGCTGCTGTTCCATGTAACATTGACAATTATGTGAGAGCTGTCCTAGCTTGCAAAGGTTGACTAAGAATCTCCACTCCCAGCTGAAAGGATCTCGTACATGTGTCTCTGTAGATATGCATATATGTACATAGTATATGTAATTATGTATATGTGTGGTTACTTGTTCATTGTGAATGATACTGCAGGGAGAACTGCTCTTACATGGTAATGTCTGCTGAGAGTTAAGTCTGTCCCTGAGAAATATTTTTAGTCTTGATCTTAGATGGGTCTTAAACCTGGGGCCCAGAGGTAGGAAAAGGAGTGTACTAAATGATGACCCTAGCTAATTCTCAGAAATACCATGGTGTTCTTGCTGCCCACCTTTCTCTTTCATCCTTCTCCCTGACTCTATTCCAGGACATCTTGTGGAAAAAGGAAAAGTTGGTTCCGTTAGAACTGGCTGTTTTTCTTCTTTCCTTAAATGTTTTTTTACCCCTTTATTCTCAAGTTAAATTGGAAAACAAAGTATGCAGTATTTTTGCTGCAGAGTTAAATATTGATGAAGATTAAGATGCATTAAAAGACCGAGGAGATTCATGAGACGGAAATAAAAATAAACAAGACCCAGAAAATTAATAAAATGTTCAAATGTATGAATAGGTCTTTATCTTTCCAGCTTCCTGCATGACTTCCAATAAAATGTTTCAGCATCTTGATGCAAACCTTCCAGCTTCACGGAGCTGAGGACAAGAGGGTGCTGTGCAGTAACAGTTACAGGGGGAAAATGTTCTGTGCTGTGTTGGTCTTGGACTTCCTCAGAATATTTTTTGTTCCAGATGTTAAACTTCTGTTTTTTTTCAGAAGCCTTGTTAAGTTGCCAGAACATTATAATTTTTTTGAAGGATTTTCCGAACCCCAGCTGATTATCACAACACACAAGAATCCAAACTTGGGCTTGGCTTGGCTTTGCTGCAGCAGCTGCAGAAAATCTGTGCGAAGGCGCCGGTTTACAGCGCCATCACTGAATGCCCTTATAGGGTAAAACAGGCAGTGAGGGAATTCTGCTCTGCTGCCTCGTACAATGCAGGATTTACGTCAGCCATTGAGTATCATCGAGTTACCCAAAGCATAAATACCCTCATACACACACTGTGGCCAAGGTGGTAGCAGAGCTCCCAAAAGACGTGCAGCAGAGCAATTCAGGGATGGAAAAAATTATATCCCATCTACTTCCATCCAGGCAAAGGATAGCCTTTTCAGAACAGAGTCCCTGGTGTATTTTCTTTCTAGATATAAGAACACTTTTTTTAGCTGATGGTAGTACATGGCACAGATTGCATGTTGCTGCTTGATTGAAGTCAAAATTCCAGATCCCCCTCCCACCTGTGACTCCCTCTCTGACCAAGGTTCCTGTGCCCCATCTCCCTGTGGCCCTGTTGCTCACATTCTTTTCAGCCCTTTGATGTAGTCCTTATGGAAATGGAAAATTCTCCTAAGCTCTGTTTTGTCTGCTGAGTGTTGTCAATAGGAAACTTCTCTTTACAAAACCAATAAATGTGTAACGCCTTCTACTTTGTACCTGCTTCTCTCTTTGCCTGCGTATTTTTTGTCTTTGTGCATTTACAGAAACTTTCAGCTATGGTATTTCTGCATGTAATGTATCATTGTGACACTTGCAGTAACTCCCCTGCTGCCTTCATTTTGCTTTGAAGGGTTGTTCACCCATATGAGCGGAAACCTGTGACTATCCTAGTATTAAAGACAATGTGGAGCTCAATGTGTTCAAATTCCTTTCCCTAACAACAGTCCTCTTTTTGGACGTGAATTCTGCCAACCAACTCGGGCGACCCACTCTTCTGTGCCAAAGAAAGCTACTTATTTAGCCAAGCATGTCTGCTGTACCTGGAAAAGGCTGTTTGAAGATGCTGGAACAAGGTTCCTGCCTGCAACGGGACAGATCCCCAGGCTACTGGTGGCTAGGGCAGCACGGGTCTGACAGGACACATTGCTGAAATGGTAAACAGATTTAGCACTCTGCAGTTTTTCATTATCTTGGGTCTGTGCCCAGTCTATGAGGACCGTGGCATTTTTTCCTGGGAGTGATACGGGGTCAGAGCCCTTGTGTGGTATCTGAATGGAGGTAAGGGTGGGTTTTCCAATGAATGCCACCAAGTTGTTCCCTGCCTCAAGAGAGACCTGGAGAACAAGGCCCACTGAAAAAATGGCAAAGAAAGGTGGCTCTATTTTTAAATGGGACTGTATTTTTAAATGGGGTTTTGTTCAGTGGGGTACCAAGTGAGTAGCTGCTTGAGGCAGCTAAAGTCGAAATGACAACAGTGTCAGTTCTCCTCTGCTGGGAATATTGATGTCTCAGGGAAGGGATGATAAAAAACAGAGTCCAAAACATGAGATATGAGCAGATGCAACGGATAAATCACCATAAAATAAAGTGAAAAACTTTCCAGATCTCTGGAGCTGAAGTTTGTGCCAGAGATCTGAAGGACCCATTGCTGTAATGGCATTAAGGTGAGGCTGGGATGCTGGGGGAAGGCTGTCCCCATCTCCTGAGACCAGGCCCTGTTACTCACAAGTGTTTTCACTCTGGTGTCCAGTGTGCCCCAGGAAAAGCTCTGACCATGATTCATGGCTATAGCTGAAAGGGAAGAATCTGTGACTTATCCTCTGTCACTCTGTGTCCTTGCTATGTGGGCCCAATCCCAACAATGCTTTTCAGGTTTTGCTAATTTTTTTCAATAGTATTTCATAAAGGATTTGCTGAACTCTGTGTTTGTGTAAGATAGCTATGTGGAGAGCATAGAGGAAACTCCTATGCAGAATCTGAAGATTGGAGTGAAAACTGGTCACCAAAGGCAGACATTTGGTTGTAGAAGTACAGTCTTTCCTCTGCTATGGCAGCCTGGTCCTAAACCAGGCTTTTGAGGGCGATAAAGAGAGTAGAGCAGTGAGTCAGGATGGATATTTGTGCTCTGTTGAGCTCCTTCCGGCCATTCCCCTCTGACTCATGGGTTGCACAGAGATCTCTAAATATTTTACATGCCAGTGGGTGCTGCAGTAGTAGGCGTGAGATTGAGCCTACTTTTAAATCAATTTGACTCTGGATAGAACTACCCCCATTATCATGATCCAGACTCCTCCTTTTCCCATTTCAGAGCAACGGAAACAGAAGTCATCCCTTATTTACACAGATGGAGGGGTTTGAGCAGTTTCCCTTGAAAGGTACAATTATCATAATTAAGTGAAAATAACTACCAAAAAGTCTCAGTTATCTTAAAATTGAGATATTGCTGTTCAGTTGTATTTCCAGACTCGGGCAAACTGCTGGAATGCATACAGTTTAACTTTCCTCTATGATATAATAGTTTAAAAGAGATCAGGGTACATTTTACCATAGTGTCTAGCAATGTGAGTTTATTCAGACTTTTGGCAAGCAGTTCTGCACACTCTTGCTAAAACTGTGAATCATCCATTGTTGGCTGATTGCACTCTAGTTGCTAAGAGATCTGTCAAGTGCATATTGAGGCTTAATTCTACATTTGCTCTAAGAAGGGCTAAATGTATTAAATTGGAACATGTCACATCCTTCCTAAACAAGTGATTAAGGCACTGCTATGAGTCTGTCTGATGGAGAGAAGAGAAGGAGCTGGGAACAGCTGGAAGATTTAACTTGTGTCGAGTTCGGTCTCTTCTGTCTGGGAACACTAGACTTATTGCATATTGGATTTTCACAACCTGATGCATAGTGGAAATAGAAAGAGGAGGGAGACATTAAAAAAATGCAATTTGCAAAAGAACTTCTTTTTCAGTGTCCTTATATAAACCTCTTAAAATGATCTAATACTTTTTCACAAAGTGTAATTTTTAGTAATGGAAAGACAATCCGTCAGTGTTTCCCAAGCTGCCTTGCCCCCCGCCCCCTCCCAAGTGAAGTCTACCATTCACACTGCTCCTCCCCAGTTATCCCATCTCTCGGATGTGCTGCAATACCAGATGCCGTGTGCTTTCATTCAAGATTGTACTTTAATGTTTCTGTTTGCTAAGTACACCAGCAGAAGTGGTGAGTAAATGGTACTGCAAGATATCTTTAACCACCTTGTTTGTCCTTAATAGCCTCAAGCTTTTCTAGGAAGGCCTTTTACTATCCAAAGAGAAAATTGATCCTTTTGTTGGTAGTAAACAGAGTACATCATCTCTTTCTGTGAGTGTACTCCTTCCTGCCTGTGTGGGGATGTGTGGCAAAAACTTAAAAAAAACCAAACCAAAAAAAAAAAAAAAAAGTTCTTTAATCAGAATTTTGAGACTCATCTGTTCCTAAAATGACATCATTTGCACTGATATTAGCACTGTCCTAAAAGTGCCTTAGTTTCTCACCAGGCTCTGTATTTTCTCCTCCTTCACTGGAAGAGAAGGAAAAGTCCTGAAGTTGTGGTTTGTCTGGCAGTGTTTTCTGGTGCCCAGACTAGTAGTGGGCTCCCAGGCTCAGCCTTTCACCTATCGCCTTCCAGGTTCGTGCTGTTTTATTGGGGTTGGGCTGATCACTGCTGAGCCATGGGTGCCCTCTGCTTGGGCTTCAAAGAAGGGAAAGAGATAAATACAATCCTCTCTTAGTTACCTAAACGATATATTATCTTCCTTTTAAAAATAAAAGCCCTATCCCTGCATTCAATGGTTTGGTTATACAGCACCTCTAGGTGCTGTGTTTTGTCAGAGATTGTTACTGAATTTCTCTTCCTTGTGTCGGTCTTTGCAGGCATGATTGAGGGCCTTTATAATCCTCTCTTAGATCACCAAAACAGATTGAGCTCTGTGAATGCTGCTTTGATTGGGCTTTTGGAAATGATGTATTCTTTCTGGTGGCTCCTCTCCAAGCTGCCTGTGACTGTTGGATGTTCTCTGTGCAGTGGATGTGGTTCTGGAGGGCAGCTGTGGCAGTGGCCTGCATCAGGATAGTGGATCTCTCTGTCCCTAGTGTTGCCTTGATTGTCTGTCCGAAGAGAGCCCACATGCAGATGATGGTCCTCTGTGGTGGCTTGGCTTACAAAACTAAACAGATGGCCCATCCCCTGACTGTGGCTTGAGGTCCTGGTGCCAGACAGGCAGCCTTCCCAGTGGCCATATGGCAGAGTGGGCTGATCACTTGCACCTCTTGTGTGTCCCTGCCTGTGACCTGGTTTGCTGAGGGTTTAACACTCCTTTGGTCTCTGGCCAGTGATGATTGTGTGCCCTCAGGCTATTTGTGTGACCTTGACTCGAGTGACCTAACACTGATGGGTTTCTGTTTGAAGTGCACCTATTCATCAGCTGGGTTGTGTAAATGCATTCTGTTTGCATAGCAGCAGCAGTGTCCACTTGTATACAGCTTCACCTGGCATCAGTGCTATTGCTGCTATAGACTAGCGTTACTCTTTCATCCAAAGCTGTTTTAAACTAGATAAGATTGACTTGCTGTAAACACGTGATGATTGGTAATAATTATTTTATTCTTCAATTTGTTATTACTCCCCCATCAGTCATTTTGCAGATTTTTCTACCGTCCACATTAAGCTGTAAGGATGATGGACACTAAAGAATTCCTCCTTAGGTGGAAATCATCCTAACCTGCTGTTTTAAAAGTGCTTGTTAATAATTGCTGTGTAATGTCTTCCTGTGTTACAGATGAGATGAAAATTACTCTTTGTAATACAATCTGAATATTTAACTGGCTTTTTCCCTATGCAGAGCAGAAATATTTATTTGGTATTCTTACCTTTTGGTGTGAATATTGAAAATTTCACCCTTTTCAGGTAGTTATGATTCAGCACCATTGCTGCTATTCCTGTCGTTCCTAAGGTAGGGAAGCAAAGGAAGAAAAAACCAGTTCTGGTGCATCTTGTTTCTGATATCCAGAGATTTTTGCTAGGTCTCTTTACTTTTGTACATTCTCTTATTTTCTGTTACACTGCACTAAAACTTGTTATAATTGTTTTGGCTTTTATATCTGATTTAATTTCCTCACTACACAAATAAACTTTGACTTTATCTCTGATTCTTCATCTAATACAGCATTCTTTTCCACATGTGAGAATGGGCTTTCTGAACATTTAATGACATTTTCTTAAAAGTGCTCCTAGGCATCACTTATTTTCAGCATGCAAATTAGCTGCTTAGTGATTTAACTAAACTATTTCAGCTGTGTGAAAATAAGGCTTTTGAAAATTATTAAGCCTGTGTGCTATGTAACTGCTTTTACTTATTAGTAATATCCATTTTGTCTACGAAATTTGTCACTTGTTAGGTGAATTTTTTGCTTCATTTTGTCTGCAACTGAAAGAGCATGGAGTATTCTCTGTATTGTGAACAAATCATCATGCCTTTATAAATTAACACCCTCTAACCAGGTGTTAGGTTTTTCAGGAGCATCATCTTTCTGGTCATTGTAACAAGTGGTCTCTGAGGGAGAAACTGTATTTCTTCTGTGAGAACCAAGTGAGTATTGAGAAGACTTGATGTGTTCCAGTATGTTGGAGACTTGGTTCCTACGTTTGCTCTTTTTTCAGCCTGTTACCTGCTGAAGTGAGAGATGAAAGTGAAGTAGGCCAAACAATATATATTCCTTTTGCTCTGACCTTGCAGACTATTTTTTTCTGCAGCTTCTCTTCACTGTTGCATAACTACAGTTTGTAACTTTCTTCCATCAACCAAAACAGATAGGAAAACACGATGTCTATATTGCCCCTTGAGCACTTACCACTTGTAGGACGTGAAGAGCATTCAGCAGTAGGTCGAGACAAGTTTTAAACAGTGCTAACATTTACAAAGAATATAGCAGTCATTACTTTCCCAGGTTTCCACTTAATTGCTTGACTGCCAGACCTGTAAATGTGCCCAGTGTGGAGTTACACCAGTAACCAGAAGACCCTTCTTACTGAAGATGCTAAAAAAACTTGATGTACAGGATATCTGTGTCTCTCGTCTTCTGAAATGTAACCCAGTGAATGTGAGGTGTAAATGAGGAACTCCTGAGCTGTCTTCCTTACTTGGACCTACACAAATAACAAATTTTAAAACATATTTGTTTTTCTCCAGAATTCTTGCAGGAGATGCACTGAGGGCTCAATGCAGCAGTCAAACGTGGTTGTCCATAGACCAGGTGCTAATGGTAATTTCCCCCACACTCGCAGCATGGTGCAGGCATAGTTTCCTTCCTCGCAGGCTGGATGACAGGGCATGTGCACAGATGAGCCCTTTTGGTGGAGGGCTGGAGCTTGCCTGGCTGTGGCTGTGACCCTCAGGAGTCTCAGCCATCTTATGCAGCAGTAATATCCTCCCCAGTGGGGCAGGAGCCCCCAGCAGCCTATACCAGAAACAGCTGCCAAGGAAATACAGGTTCAGCTCCTCAGTGGCAGGAGTGCATTCTGTGGTTTTCATTTAACTTTTCCATGGCTGACTGTCACTCCAGCCCCAAGCTCACCTTTTGTTTGCATCAGGTCCTGTAAGTACCTGCGGGCTCTGGCATTGCCCTTGTCTGAGAATGCATCAGTTACAAGCTGTCAGATTACTTCCACACCTCTGGTGTTGATAGCACCCGGTGAGGTAATAGTTTCCATTTGGTTACAAATGTATAAATTTCAGTCTTTCCCTTTATTTTTGTGTGGTGGTGAAGTTATGTAGAACTGTGCGGAGAAAGGAAAAGCCATTAGATGACTATAAAGTAATACTGGAGTCTGATGTATCATCAGCTTTTGGCTGTTATTCTAGCAGATGTGCTCCCTATTCCCACGTGAGTCTGGCAATGGGCTGATACTGCCTTCTGTCTGTCAGTCATGCCGCTGCTGTTTACTCTGTGCAGTGGTGGGTTTGGGCCAGGCTCCAGAAGGCAGGTATTGCTCCAAACATGGGACCTGTTGGGAGGCTCATGGTGTCACTGCGTCCCCCAAAGCAGGTCCCTCATACATGTGGGTCTGGCAGCAGGCAGGAGGGCAGAGCTCACATGCTCCAGTATGTAACCCCTTGGATGAATTGCTGCTGCTCAGTGAAGGATGCTGGCCTGAGAGCAGCGAAACATGGACATGTGCTACCTCAGACAGAAGAGATGTAATTAGGAAATGTAGGTCATCAAATTCAATTAGCACAATGCAGTGTGCCTGGGAAGAGTTCTTACTGGGTTTACTTCCTCCTCAGTGTAGCTCTTTTTAAAGAATCCTCTAAGTGAAGCCGTTGTCTCTAAGATGCATTTAAAAGCCTGCAGAGAGATTCTCTGTTCCAAAGTAAATGTCTGCAAAACCAAGTAGTAAGATACTGAAGAAGCTGTGTCCACAGTGCCCCACAATGGGATTGGTGAGTGAGTGAAGGAGAGAGGGCTGTTTGCAATGGTACACCTCATTAAAGGAGCACAGTTGAGTTTGGAGTCTCACATCTAAAGTATCTTTTTACTAGAAGAGCTTTATTAAAGTAGAATCTTTGAACACTTACTTTTTACTTACATGTTATTTTGCTTTTCTTCATTTTTATCTCTTGTCCCTGTGCATTATAAGCTTCTCTTTCTTTAAATCCACTTGTATTTTATGCATGGACAAACGGAAGATGTTTATACAGTAGCAGAGTGAAGATTAACTGAGTTACAGACGTGTCAAAGAAATTTTTATTTTTTTTTATGTAACACCTCTGATTTCACTGTGCTTCTTGACTGAATGTAATATTTAGCTCTAATGATCTCAGGATATGTAGAGGTGTACAGCAGCTTGTTTGGCAGGTAAAGGAGCAAAACAATGAACCACTTTGCATCTGTTAGTGCTTTTGAAGTGCTTTCCTTGCAGGCATGCAGACATTGGCATTTCTGCATTTATTGTATAAAATGCTAAGGGACATCTTGGGTGGGGGGGATTTCGTCGTCTTCTGCCTGCCCAGAGTTCAGGTTCGGTGTCCAGGTTTGACCCTCCTAATTCCTACCTGCAGATAAATGCCCTCCTGGCAAATCTGTGTGGAATTATGTTGATGCTTGCACCTGCAACAATGTCCTCTGAGATTTGAAATAACAGTGACTTGAACTTAGAATAAGCACCCAAGTGACTTCTGTTCAGAAAAGAAAAAAGGTGTAGTATTCTAATCTAGGTTTTGCTTTTAAATTTGATCAGTACTCATCCATAATTGACTATTAAAAGGGTATGTGCTGCATCTTTTAAAATGTTTAAAATTTTCTACCCATATGCCTGTATTGCAGAAGTTTTTTGGGCAAATTGTGTAAATGGCAGTGCACTGAAACTCTTGTAGATTTAAAGGTATTTAAATGCATGGAGGCCTTAAAGGAGTTCCTTTGGCTTGTACTTCATTAGTATTTGTTGCATGGATCAGGGCTGTGTAGATCAGAGTTTGTATGTGTGGTGGTTTTTGGCTGGGTGAAATATTACTGGGTGAAGGACAGGTGGCTGTTTCCTTTTTCCAAGCATTTAGATGCCTGTCATAAACAAGAAATTCACAAATTTTCAGGACTTCTGCTGATGTATCACTTATATCCAAAGTGCTGTTCAGTCACAGGGTGTACAGGTGCCTTTTGCAGTGGTTTTGGTGGCAAGGTTTTGGAGTGGCTTTGGGAAGGCTCCCGTGCTCCCTCCTCAGGGCTGAGGGCACAGTTCAGCATCTGGTAGGTAGTTGTCCTCTTGGGCAGGAGGACTGAATGTTGTCATGTAGGAGATATAATTGCCATGAACTCCCTGTTCTGTAACTCTCTAGTCTTGTAATTTTTCTGAGCAACAGTGTCCCAAGTCCCCTGAGATATTGGGGGGGGAAGGAGGGGAGGCAGGGTTTGAGCAGGCTGGTTAAAACTAGGAGCTGTGTTTTGTTAGTACTGTGTTAATGTAATTAACATGTACATTGCAGTGAAGGTAGTCTACATACAGCTGTTGATGTTTTAAATTAATTACTATAGTTTTATGGCTTAAAAATGCAAAAGGGGAGGAGAGAGCATGTACTGTAATCCTTCTGTCACAAGAGGCACAGGCGGGTGAGTGATATCCTGGCAAAGCAGCCCAAGAGGTGGCATTGTCCCTCTGCATTTGCAGGATTCATAGCAAGCGTTAGGTTATAGAGAAGCTGCACCAACTGCTGTGTCTTGAATATGCTCTTCAGGTTTTACTGCTTGCTGCTTTATTCTGGTTCCCTCCTTACGACCGTAAGCCTCAAATGGGAAGTCAGTGCCGAAGCAGGATTTTGAAAACCTGCTCTTTCTTCACCATTGTCAGTTTGAGTTCAAGGAACAGTAGCCAGAGATGGAAAATTGCTTATGCTTGCTGCATTTTTTTTAAAGAATTTATTAAAACTTGTCACTACAGTATTGGACTGCTAAAGGTTGTTCTCATGTTGAAATATCCCACCTAGCACTGTGATGGCCAATTTGGACTTTAGATGACTCTTAGTTTGTTTCTTTGTGTTGAGATGTATTTTTGACTATTGAAAACTGTTGGTGTGTCTTCAAGGATTTAACTCCATTTCATGGATACCAGCAACTTCCATAATCCTGCTGGAATGACACTTTTCTTACCTTGCAGTGGAAACCTTATTGGAAATAGCTGGGAGATGGAAAATGGTCAGAATTTACATTTTCTTCCATTATTGTTGTTATACATGTGTAGACACTTCAGGGCACTCTTGGGAGATGTGTTAGCGTAGCTAAAGTACAACATACGAGTCAACTTCTCTGAAAGCATGAATGAAACCTCTTATTAGAGGGGAATAAAGTGCTGGGTTAGTATAACCTCTGCCCGTGGGCTCTTGTTATAAAATAACATGCCAACAACTGGATGCTCCTCAGTGAAAGGCCAGTTATTGTGTGAATTAAATGTGAAGAAAAATATTCTTTGCTACCTCTGATGATGGTCATTGCTCCTCGAGCTGGACTGGCTCTGGAGAACTCTGGGCAAGTGACTGCTGCAGTAATTGCTTCGCCTCCCACCACATCCTCAGTACATGGCAGTGAAGGACCTGGTGGTGACCACTGGGTCTTGTCGGGGGTCCCCACCAGAGAGACTAAATGGAACGAAATCTTCCCAGTTGATGATCCTCTGCTATTTGTGCAGCTGAAATCTGCAGGTTGGTTTGGAGAGGTGATGGGAAGTCAGAGCTGGATGGTGATGATGCTTCTCTGCTGGGATGGAGCTGGGTGGGAGCCTCTTTTTAGCAGTAGCTGGTTGGTTAATATAAAATTAAGGCTTCTAAATACCCTCTGAGAAGGACAGTGCTTTTCAGTGTTAGAAATTACAAAACTTGGAGCCCTCTTGGCACAAGGACATATGCACACAGCAAGATCAGGAGGCAACAGCAGACATGCCAGCAGCTTGGCAGTTAACTGCAAGGAATCTAACAAAATCCATTTGAATGCAAAACAAATACTCTTGAAGTTTTTTTCCAGAGGTTTTCTATAGTTGGTTGATAAGACTTAGGTTTAGTGAAGGGAGGAGGGAATGAGTGTCTGAACTGCTAACTCAAATGAAAATTCATGCCAGACCAAGCTTGGCATGGGAAGCTGAGACACGCTTGTACCATTTACCACTGTGTTCAAATTGTGATCACCTTGTTCAAGAAGCTACAAAACCCCAAATATCCCAGTTGAGGGTATTTAATTATTTTTCTTTTTTTTCCATTTTTTTAATTTGAAAAGAGTTTCCTACCTTAAAATACACAGAGTATCCTTGCCAAAGGTCTTTCAGCCTCTTTAGAATAGGGCATTTAGATTACTGGGGACAAAGTGAGTGTCTTGAATGCTCTGTGTCAAGGCACAAACAAACGGCACTGAAACAGTAGTACAGTACAGAGTGAAACCTGACAACTCAGTGTTAAAGGAAAGGAATGCTACTGTATGGTTTGATTGTGATCAACTTATCTTCAAGTGGTTTATTAGCAATTTAATGGAATATTGCTTATTCAAGAGCCATAATAGCCCTGGTTGAAATGTCCCTTCTGCGCAGCTTTCCCATACCCTGTGGAATGAGCAGAATGTGGCAGTTGAGCTTTCAGCAGGCTTCATGAATTTTAAATACTTTTCAGCTGTAAAATGGGGCACATGGCGTGTGGTCAGCGGTGGACAAGATGCTGGCAGCCGCTGAGGGTATTATGGGATATTGAGTGTCTGGGAGATAATGAATGCTTGGCTTATCCAGGTACATTCTTGGCCTGCTGTGCATGTCCAGACAGAATGGAATATACTTCTCTGGCCAACATTTAACAATTGATCATTTTGTAATTGTAAGCAGAAAGTATTTAGAGCATTACTTTCTCAGCATGCCTGTGTACGACTTAAATTTCATGTCATCATCTTTATCCGGCAGAATCTTCTGTTTTTCTGTAACAATGCATTCATGCTGCTTAAACTTTTCCACTAACCTGATTTTATGCTTAGTGGATCTCAGAGAGCCTTTTCTTCTGGTGACTTTAAATCTCTATCTTTTTAAGCATCCGGTTTTTTTTTAATGTCATGTTTTTTAAACCTGACTGATATTATTGCTGTGGGTTGAAATTTCAGTCCAACTTTTTGTAGCAAGTGAGCTGGTTGCTGGCTTCTGCTTTGTGGGAAATAGCATCCCTGCATTTTGAAAGCTAAGTGGTAGAAGAGAGGAAGGGGAAACCTGGGCATGGTTTAGTGCTGGTCTGCTGTGTAAAGTTGTTCTCATGCACTTCAGTTCCGCTTAGCTGCTAAAACACAACATGTTCCAAGGACAACCAGATTAATTGTATTTTTAACTGCATGTATGTGGAAGAAGAGGTTACCACTTGAGCTCCTGAGACCTGCCAAACTGGATCTCCCCTTCTACTTGACCAAGAAGCTTTTCTAGGTCAAGAAGCATTAGAGACCACCTGCCACATTCTGCTTCTTCTCCAGGCCCTCTCTGCACTGCCTCTTGTCCAGCTTTTCCCATGTTTCCCCTTCCCTATTAATCCCTGGTGGTATTGCACTCACCCTCACTGTCACTCTCTCGGGGCAATGGACACTCAGCACCAGGTACCTCAGCATGTTGTTTGTGACTGTTTCAGTAGTAGAGCAGTAAATGGGCTTGGATCCATAATTAGCAGTGTGTGGGCAGTAACAAACGAGATAATTATTTGTGTGGCCCATTCGGAACTCCATGGTTCATAAACTCCCCAAACTCTACTAAAACCTGCACCTCCTTGATCCAAGCTTGGGGTAAGGGTGAAACTGTCTCAGAGCTGCAATCTACAAGCATTAGTGTAGGATCTCTGTATCAGGAGTGGCTAAAAAATTAGCTTCTGCTCGAGGACATAGCTTGGGAGTACCTTGGTGTTCCTTCTTGGCCCTCCTGTGGCCCTATTTGATGAAAAATGTCAGAGTCTTGAGGACAAGTCATGCTGCGTGTGCACTGCACAGCATGTCAGGCTGAGTGGAGTGGAAGGAGCACTGTATCTGCCAGCTGAGCATGGTGCTGGCTGTGTGCTGGTCGGTATTCTGGCACAGCCACTGGGCCTTGGACCTCCATGTTGGCAGGGAGTGTTTTCTGGGTTGTTTTCTAGCAGAAAGTTTTTTCTGGGTGTTCTGATGTAACACTGTTTGCCATGTGTTGTGATGTTCAGCCGAGTTTGATGAAATCCTGCTCAGATCAGTCAGAACTGAGCAGTCCAGATGTGGTTCATCTGGGTGTCTTGGGAGCAGCATATCTACCCATGCCATCCAGGGGCATGCTAATGAGCAGCTGGCAATCCACTCTGAGGCCAAGCTGCTGCTGGTCTTTATCTTTTCTCCCCTCCTTGAAAGAGGTAGTGGGATGGACACAAAGGCTCTGTGTGAGGGAACAGTGGGATTGACGGCTAAAGCAAACTGTGGTCTGTCTGCTGGATGGGAATGGCAGGTACAGGATGACCTTACCAGGCTGTGCTGATGGCTGTTTGTTGGACAGAGGCGACCTTTCTTGTCTTGCACTTAACACACTCTTACAGCATGACCTGCATTGAATAACTGTGCTAAAGCATCCTGTTCTTCCACCATTTTCCTCATGACCTTTCAAGAGCCAGCACCCGTTCTGGTATCAAGACTGGGAGCAGGAGCTGGAAATTCTGCCACAATCCACATCCCACAAATTTTCGAGATCAATATGCACAAGGGGTGTATATCTGACATACTTAAAGCAAGAAAACAAGCAATAGTGCGTTTTGCTTCTCAAAAAGCCTCAAAACTATTATGGCACTGATTTACTTTTTTTGTAGCCTCTGCAGGTCCAAAAGGGCAATGTTTATCATTAAAAGGAGACGGACTTCCCTCATCTCCAAACAGAGCAGATTCAGGCAGGCAAGACCCTGGATCATGACCAACACTGGTATCTGGTTTTGCAAAACTGAAGTCTACCCTTTCCTGGCCCCGGATTTGTCCATCTCTATTTATAGCCTTTACTTGGAACCTTGCTGAAAAATGTGGTGTATATTGACAGTGGTACTTTGTGAACTCAGAGCTAATGGCTCCAGAAATAATCACCTTTGAGATATCATAGTTTTGCGTATATTAAGTCTGACTTTTGTTTTGCACAGCTATGAATGACTGTTTAAAACACAATGAAGTAGAGACTGAAATGCAGTATTTGTGATTTAACAAGCTGAAGAAATGGGTGGTGGATGTAAACTTTCAGGAGAGTGCAGTGGTGTGTCTTGGACTGAGAGCCCTTTTTGTTATAACATCAGTTGGTCTCTGGAGAACTGAGCTATTAGCACACAGAGCTGAGCTCTGCTGGTTTAGAAAGCTCATTTCATCTCTGGATCATTGGATGGTGTTCTCCAACTCTTTCTGCATCCTTTAATTTAAGATGGATCTACAGACATCTTCCACCTTTCTCCAAGAGCTAGGAGACAAAGGCAGGTGGGTCACTGCCATCATTAGAAGATGCTTGATTTGGTACCATCCACAACTTCTGCCAAGCCCCAGCTGTGCCCCTGCCCACGGGGCATTTTGGGAGCCTCAGTGGCGTCTCGCTCATGGCTCCACCACCCAGCCCTGGCACCCCAGGGGAAAACTGCCCTGCTCTTGGCAGGTGTGCGATGGTGGCTTGCCAGACCATTTCCCTGTTTCCACTGTCTTTTGAAAAGATAATTTCCTTCTTACTGTCAATAACATAAATCCCGTAATATGATTAGTGCACAGGAGACCAGTAAATAATTTAGGAAATAGTCTATGTTTAGAGTGCACCAAATACTAATATAGAGGAGTAAAAATCCCCGCACATCAGTTACAGTAATTGGTGGAAGGCACCAGTCCGGAGGGTAATGAGCTCCATTTTTAAAGCGCAAGGAAATTAGAGTCTTATAAACGTCAAACACAGTTATTGCCCTCCTTCCTTGAAACAGAGCTGAACTGGCTGGAGCCCATTGTCTCTCAATCAGCTTTGCTATGGATTAGACACATCCCATCTCACACCAGGAATGTGCTTGTTAGAAAATATCACTGCACAAAGCATAGAGGCTTTAACACTCAACCCATGTACTTACGGATACATGTACAATAAAACTTAGGATCATGTTACAAACCTTAAGCTGACCTGAGATAATAAGAGAGAGAAATCTAAAAGGATACAGACGAGTGTTTTCTTTGTGTGTAACAATTATGACTACCTGATATTTTAGTTTCCAAATAAAGGAGATAAAATGAGGGAAGGTGACTTTTCCTCCTGGCTGCTTATTGAAAAAAGCAGACAGTAAGTCTTCTTCATGGTGAATATTCTTGTAATCATGTCATGTCCAAATATTTTGTGTATTTTACTGGTGTCTCCTGGGTAACTGCAGCTTCATAGAGGACTTTGTTGATCCACTGTTTTTCAGCTCTTTCCTGAAAAAAAAGCAAGAGGTGGTTATTTGTTCATACATCAAAGCTAGCTCTGTGAATTAGTCTTCCATTCATAATGAACAAAAATCTCACCAGTATGTGTTAAGACACCATGCTTCAGAAAAACAGCTATCAATTGTTTGGGGAGCGCAAAATGTGAGGAGGAGAGAGGGCTTTATAAAATCAACTGCCTCTCCTACATCCCGTTTTTTTAACATCTTACTAGAGGATGACATCCTTAGCTAGAGCTTGTATTGTTTCCTCTCTGGGGTAGGAGCTCTGTTAAAAAGTAGCACGATCCTTCTTGATGTGGAAAGGCTTAAGGATGGAGCAAAGCTCTAGATTCCCTTTTGCAGTGATGAGATACGAACTCAAGCCACTCGTGTGGACTTTACCCCCCCATACTAACCGAAACTCCAAATGCTGCAGTATGCTATTTCCAGGATGGAAGTGTGTCAAACATGTACTGTGGACATGCTGTGTTAGAGACCCTGCTCAGGACCGCTGCAGGACGTCTTTAGGGATGATGTAGTGAGGGTAATGGGACTGTGCTGTCCCCATACAGGAAATTCAACTATATGCAAAAGCAGATGAGCTATTCAGTTCTAGATTTGTTTTTTCTGGAATCCTTTTTTTAGAAGTTTTTTTTATAAGTATAGTTTTCTTTTCCAGTTGCCTTTTTACTCGTGTCAAATATACCCTCCGATCTTCTCCATGTCAACTTGTGCTTCTCTTTTCATTTCTGCTTCTACTGAATGAAGTTTCTGATGTCTCCTGTAGGAAACAAGCAGTAACTTGAGACTTCTATTTTACATAAGCAAGGGATATTGAAAGATACTTCTAGCATGTGTCACTAGACATGAGAACAGCACTGTCTGATTAAAACTCTAGGAATTTCTACTGATTGCTTAAAGCCCCTGCAAAATAGTGGACCATAGGCTTGAATCCATTAACACCCATCCTGGAAAAATGATCCAGCTATTTGTATGGCAGTCATTTCATTTTTTTTAAAATTGGTTTCATAAGCTAAAATGAACCCAGTTGTGGGGAAAACATCCTGAGGATCTTACAAATGTCTTCAAAGCCTTGGACATCATGAAGCAAATTTACTTAGTTTTCTGTGATTTTGCAACTTTTAGTTCTGATAACTTAATTTCTGTGCTACAACTGTGTCAACCCTGTAAATTAAATAAAGAAACAATTCAGGGCATCTCTGATGTATCCTGGTGGTTAAATGGTAGTTAGCAGTTGGTGATTAAAACATCCATATGACTCAAATCACAAATCCAAAGTCAGCATTTACATTCCACTATCCTCATTAGCTAGGCACTTTACTTAATTGGTAATCTAGTGCAAGTGTTATTGGTTGGTCATTCTGGGCTGGGGATGTGAAGTGCTGCTGCCTCCTTTCCTGCCTCTCTCTGCGGAGCTCTGCACTGCCTTGACTGACTTGTGTTGGAGTCTCTTTGCAGGATTGTGCATGGTTTGCAGTGCTCAGGTAAAAACCAGGTTTCCATCTGCCAGAGGAAGCTCACACCCACTCTAGGCATCCTCAGCAGCTCTCACTGGGAAAGAAGTCTTACTGAAGCTACATTCCTCACTCCTAATACAAGCTCCTTTCAGCAGGAAGCAGGCTCAGACTTCTGGCCATATGTGCGGTTCTCCACAGCAAGCAGTCAGCTCCATAAGATAGGCATGAAATGTCTTGTAATTCTGAAGCAAGGTAGCTCAAAAATGCAAGGAGAACTAGTGCTCAGTAGAATTGCAAAGCTATAAAGAAGACAAATGCTTACTGATTAGGGTTGGGTTTTTTGTTTGGTTTTTTTTTTTGCTGACTGGAGAGGGGTTTGTGGTAGAGCTGCCGCCTCTTGTGTCTGAGCAGTGTAGAAGGAGTGAACCTCACTCCTGTGCTGGTGCTTTTTCTGGCTCAAATCCAAGGGACAGGATTTGCAAGAGGATATTACTGTGCAGACAGACTGGACTTAATGTGTTTTTGACCCCTCGTTTGTCTCCTCTGAATGCTGCACGGCTTCTGTGCAAAGGCAAGAGCCTCATCTCTGCCACTTGACCCCCCATCTCCCCCAGGCCACCAAGGCCTCTGGAGAGACGTGGGGAACTGTGATAGGCAGGGACACAAAGGGCTTGCCATTCATCTTGCTAAAGGTGCATTAAAGGGCTTTAATTTTTATCCATTTTATGTTTTTCTGGTAGGGTTTTTTTTTTTTTATTTTCAATGGTACAATGTGTTCTAAATAACTTTCTTTTAAACAGGTTGAAGCCATGAAGAGAGTACTAGAAAGTCTCAACCTGAATATAGTCGAGATGGTGGATGAAAATGCAACCTTGGATGGTGGAGATGTCTTATTTACAGGTAGAGTGATAGTGAATTAACTGTTTAATTCTGACTGCCTTAAAGACTGCATGTCACTGCATGACACTGGTGTAATAAAACATCATTCCTGTGGTTTGTTAAATCAGTTGTTTCCTAAATGTCACAAAGGTATCTGAGAGATGAGTTCTCAGCGCAATCCTTGATGTCCTGCCTAATGCCTGAATAAATGGAATAGCAGTATATACACAGTACAAAGAGCAGCACTTGCATACAGATTTTATTTTAGCTTGTAAAGTGCCAATAACAAAAATGTTTTCAGTACTCAGCTGTCTGCAGTTGTTTCATATTTCTTACTACAAGCAGCCACATTCACCAGACTCATTTTAGCTTGATGCAGCCAATTGTCACTAGTTCAATCAATCAAAGGCAAAAAAATGCATTTTTTGTTTATGGAGAAAGTGGTGGAATTGCGTGTCAGATGTCATGTGCTAGACAACTTATATGCATGGTTGACTTCAAAGATGAAGATACTCACTGTGTTTTTTATGTCATTAAACCCGTCAGGCGTTTTCTCACATCAGCTGTGCACAGGGTTGCTCCCTGCCCGTGCTGAATGAGCCTGTTTGTTTTGATCAGCATCACAGTAGACTGTCTGCTTGCCTTAGTTCACCAAGGGGAAAGAAGGGTCTCAAAAGAAGCAGACCAGAAAGGGAAGCCTTTCTAAGGCAATACAGATGCAGCACTGATTTTCTCTGGAGCTGAAGGATGACAGTGACTGCAGAGCTGCCTTGAGACCAGAGGAAATCTCAGAGGGAGAGGGAAGTGGTCAATCAATGTTATACTAATCCAACCCAGCTGTTCCTGTTCCTGTCCCAATGACCATTGCAGAGCTTTTGAAAAGGAAGCTATTTATGCTTCTGCTGAAATGTGTCTTCTGGGTAAAGATTAATTGCTTTAGATTATCAGCTCACAATTGCAGGTTGCATTCTTTTATGCTGAATTTTCAGTTTTACTACTCAGCTTGAGAAAAAAACTAGAGAAAATGAAAATCCATGAAAAATTGCTTCAGAATATCTCTAAAGCTGGTCTGCTTTAAAAATATTTATGTTCTGATGCAGGAGCTAATGTGATTTTTTTTTTTCTTTTTACAGCTTAAGAAAAAGGCTGTAATGGTTTTGCTTTTAATTTTTTTTGTTCCAGGCAGAGAATTTTTTGTGGGTCTTTCCAGGAGGACAAATCAACGTGGTGCAGAAATTCTGGCTGACACATTTAAGGTTCGTAGATTCATTCATGCCACGGGAAATAAAAGTTGTCATTTATTGAAATAGTAGTTTAAAAATTATACTGGGCAAGGTGTCTGTCATACATGTTTTTTCTTTAAGACATAAATAATCCCAAAGGTACGAATTAATAAAAAGGTTTGAGCATCCTGTAAAGTGACAAATGCTGAAGTTGGAGCTGAAATGTGATATTGCTGCATAAAAATAACTTGAGTAGTGGGAGGCCATTAATTTTTGAGAGCATATAAACACATTCTTCATGTGCTCATGTATCAGCAATCTGTTATAATTGACAATCCCTGGAGAGATTTTATGTACATACTGTTTAATTAAGCATTTTAATGTATTTCTTTATAGTTTCAACAGTAGTAATATTTGAAACGTGTTCTGGATTTTACTCCAGTGCTCCAGATAACACAAGTTGGTCCAGAGGAGTGTGTCATACTTAAACAGTTGACACTGTGCCCTGGGATTGATAATATGCAGACAGTAAAATTAATTATGGAATGTCTCAATATAATTATGGAACTAGGACACTTTAAAAATATTTATAACAACCATTCTTTGCCCCTGTACAGGATTATGCTGTCTCCACGGTCCCTGTTCATGATTCTTTGCATCTGAAGGGCTTTTGCAGCATGGCTGGACCAAACTTGATTGCTATTGGATCAAGTGAAGCTGCACAGAAAGCCCTGAAGGTAAAGCACATAAGAAAATTTTCTAAACAGCAGATCTCTTTTTATTATTTTTTTAATATCTGTTTAAAGATGCTGGAATTTTAAAATAGATATATATCAATGAAAGAGGAAACCAGTACATGAGGAAACTTGACTTTTAAAATTGCCAAAGGGGAAGTAAAAGTTTTGTCATGAAGAAGGAGGGAGAGGGATTGGATCCCGATTGCAAAGATGACCTGTGTGTGCAGTGTAGACTTTCTGGGTAAATCAGTAAGTAACTCCAGCTGCAGGGCCCACAGTCCAGGACTCCCTGTACCTCCTTCCTTCATTACCTGGCTGCAAAGTAACATTCCCTCCTGGTCACACTTTTTCCTCTCTGTCCTGATGAGAGTCTCATAACAGCACAGTGTCAACAGGAAGAAGAGAGAGTTGTCTCACCCCAGCTTGGCCCATAGTTTTTTTCTCTCAGCATTTTCCTATAAAGTGCGAGGTGTGGGTTTGAACCCTCAGGCTAAGAGGCCTCATGTGTCTGAGTTTCTCTCTTTGCTGGCAGACTTGGAAACCAGAAATCTGTTGTGTAGCAGGTCAAGGCTGTACTACTACTACCATCCTCAATGGGAATGTTTATTGCTGCTGTAGTTTGTGCTGGGCTCAGTGGCTTTCCTGCCTGCTGGGTGTGTTTAGAGAAAATCTACCAAATTAGACTTCATCAGAGATGTGGGCACAGAGACACCTGAGGTCATGAATCTCATTATGCTTGTAGGAAACAGCTCATGGAGAGGTCAGCATCTCTGATCCTGCAGGGTACCACAGCTGCAGGCACTGACACTTTGCAGCAGAAACTTTGGCTGGGGAACCAAAACAGCAAAAGGCAACTGAGACTTTTTTTTTATTTCAGGATTTGATGGAAAGATTTAACCAGAATTCAGTTTTCAGTAATGACAGCTAGTCCTAAAGTTTCAGTTTATGATTATACTGATTCTTTTGCAAATAAATAGAGCCTAAGTGCAGGCTTTGCTCTTTGGTTTTGCAGAAGCTTCCTTGATGCAACATGATCACTAATGTACGGAGAAAGCCAGCTGTGTGTTCCTAATAAGAAATGAAGAGTGGTAGAGATAGCTCTGCTCTACTAGCTCAGTTTAAATATAACTTATGCAACCCAACTTGTATCTCTTGCCCTGGTTCTAAAGCATGAATTATTTTTAAGAACAGGCACTGCTCCAAATCTGTGCCAGGCAGAACATTTACAACAGAAATAGTGTGTAACTCCAAAATCAACATCCCTGGTCCCCAAAGAGCTTAGGAACCTACACTGGATGTCTTGTACACCTCCTTGGTTTTAGTAAGCTAGTGATACTTACTACTTTAAAACATATTTAAATATTTGGAAGATGCAGGCCTAAGAGATTTCTTGTCCTTATTGCCATGCTGTGATATTTCACTGCATGTTTGCTTTTCAGACCTTAAATATTTTTCTCATGGGCATAAATCCTAGGACTTTTCATTTCCCAGCAGCATCATTCTTACTATCAGAGCTCAGCAGAGATTTGTCAGGGCTTTTTTTCTTTTTTATCTTGTGACAATTCAAGATTTAAAATGTCTTGGTCCCCATCTGTGATAAAATGAACGTTTCAGATCTCAGAGTGTCCCTTGCTGGACAGGGGTTGAATTGTGGGGGCCAAGAAAGTGCGGTCTTTGCTGTCTTAGATTTACAGCCTGGCAGCAATTAAGGAGATAGGATACCAACCTAATTGCCACACCTGAGTTCAGTAGAGCTCCTAAAGAAGAGGATGGACCCTTGACTTCCCACATTACTTGGAGTGACTTTAAGTTTGCTTGTTCAGTTCCTTTGAACAAGCTGTCAAAGTTTCTCTCTTACTAGAAGTCACTGCAGGAAGCTCTGAGAGTGCATTCCAAGCTTATGAGCCATGTCTTCTTCCCTGAGAAACTTGTAGCAAATGGTTTGGGTTATGAAGGTCTGATGTTCCTGATGCTGTGAGATTGATTTAGTCTGGGATAGAAAGTGCCCTGCGTCTTTTCCCTGTGAGATATACACTATCCCAAGTATTCAGGCTCAGTCTCAAAAATGTGTTATGAACAGCAGCCTGATGAAGTTTGCAGATATCCAGATAGCCCCACACTTGTATAGTGTGTTTATAAACACGAGCAAGATTCAAGTACAATACTGGTTGCTCAGAGCTACAATTTGAACTTGAGCCAGGACTAACCTGAGAACCCATCAGTTTGATTGAAGCCCTGTGCGCAGCTTGGCTAATCGTGTTGCAATACATCAATTTAACTACTGTAATCAAAAATATTTTTTGGATAAGCTGATTAAATGTTGCTGGTAACTAAGCATCAAATACATACCAGAATTAATTAAGGTACAGTAAAAAGCACATACAATTTTAAAAGAAGATGATAATTAACAAGATAATCTAGCAGTCTTTGACTGTTGGTGGCTATCTTTAAAAAAGTAGATCACCTCTGTCAGTTTTCAGTGTTACTCTGTGCTGGACATTTAGCAGCACATTTGCATTGTGTGAGGGTCATGTCTGCTCACACCCTGCCACTTGAAGTTAGGGACTTTAGCCTGGAGCAGCAGTTTTGTCCCACAACATGTGCCCTTCTCATGCCCCTGGAGAGCTGACAGGTTACATCAGGCAACTTCTGGAGTTACCCAGGGTGTGTTTCAGTGTGTTGGATTCAACTCCACTCTCATCCTGGGGAATCTCTAGCTGTTCCTCCAGGAATCTATATCCCTTCGGAGAAATTATTGGCAAACAAATGGTTGAATTTTCTGTCTTGGAAACGATGGCATTTGCAATGCTGCTTATCACTGGCTTCTTTAACATTTGACTTCTTGCTTTTTGAGAATATATTTGTATTTGTTCACTTGTCTCCGAAATAAAAAAAAATTCAGTTGGCAATCAGCTTCTTGCAGTCTTGTGGAAATTCAAGTCCAAGAGGATCTTTGAGGCACTAACACTCAGAATTAAAAGCTGCTCCCTGGATTTTACCAGATCAGCTGAGTCGTAGCAGTGCTGTCAGCTGTTTCTCTCATTACCCAGTGCAGTTTGTGTGGCAGCACGGTCCCCTGAGCTTCTACTAACAAATCTATTGCCTGGCACACCCCAGCATGCCACTCCTTTGTTGTGATGGCTTGTTATTTTAAACCCCTCCTTCGTGTTGCCATTTTTCATGTCTAGAAATGCAATCATATGAGCCAGATGATTAAGCTGTCTTTAACCACCTCTGGTAGTTGAGTTGTTTTCACATGTCTTGTTAGGCAACAAGTGAATTGCTATGTCATGCTATGCTAACATTTTATATTTAAAATAGGATTTATCTTCCTACTAACAGTCTTGTTTGAAGGAGAAATTTTTCTTGATTGTTCTTACTGGTGCAACTGGTGTATCCTCACAATACATAAAAATAGAAAAAGAAATTGCATCTGGTGCTCACATATGGCTGAGTGCAAATGATCGTGAGTTTAGTGTGGTATGTGTAATGTAAAGCACTGCAAGTGAGCTACTAAATGAGTGCACAGAGTTTAGTATTATAGACCACATGCTAGAAGTAGACAATAAATCAGAAGTGACATTTTAGCCATGAAATCCTCTTCAATCTCTGGCAAGTATAGAATACTTATTTGGGCTGTAGCTGAAAAGTGGCACTTGAGGAAACTGGGTGAAAAAAAAAAGAGACAAATTAAGTGCAGAAAGCATTGGGACCTGTAGTGGCAGTCACATCTGAAATTTTAACTTCCGTCTTCTGTTTTCAACATGCATTTAATTACTTCTTGCAGTTAAACCTGTTTGTAATTCCGTACCTGTAATTCCGCAGTTGAACATTAGACATGGCTGTTGAGATGATAAAGCCTGGGATTATTTTTCTGTTCCCCTAGTGAAGCCAGGATTTCCTCCAAACATGTCACCCTTGGGCTCTGTTCCTGCACTGTTGGAATTGCTGACCTTTACTGTGAGCATGAATGAGGACAGATTTGGGCTGTGACAGTACTGGTCCCAGTGTAGGGAGGTAATGGGGCAGTGCTGCAGGTGAATGTTCTGCACCACTTTTCCCACAAGGAACACAGCCCCAGCATCTTGCTGGGACATTAGAAGAGCAGGGACTGGCCGAAGACATAATCCGGTTTGGGTTCCAGCAGCAAAGGCAAAAGCTAGGTAAAGGGGTGATGGGAACCATGATACAGCATCTGTTGCACACTCCTTTCTGTGTTCTCTTGCTCTATACTAAATCCAAAAAAGCCACATTTCTGACTGTATTGGCTGGTACAGAGCACAATTTCCTTCCATTTTGTGATGAGTGAAGACTTGGACAGCAGCAGATGACTGGGGACACAGTCCTTGGTCAAACCATTCTCTGTCTCCCTTTGGATAACTTGGAAGCTATCCCAAAGGATCTGAGGGTTATTCGTGTTGTGCCCAGCTTTGACGAGCTCAACTGCTCCCTTGCAAGCAGTATGGATTGTATTTGTAGCAAGTGCCTGCTAATGAAGTTGTCTCGCGTGTTGAGAAATGAGTTTGTCTTTGGGTAGGCTTTGATGTCAATCATGCTCCAAAGGACTAGCCTATGGTCTCCCCGTGGGACTGGTAGAAAAAGCCTTGGTGTGAACCCACGGATCTGGGGTAATGCAGAGTGCCTGGTGATTGCTGATGGATCTCAGAAGGGAGCAGAGGACCTGGAATGAAGGTAGGAAACGGAGTATGGTGGCTAGAGATGAGGGCTGCAAAATGGAGGGCACTCGTCCCACCATATGGCCTGAGCTTAATCAGGCAATCAGCTGTATCTGGCATATTCCCCCTGAGATCTGGAGTAATGGAGTGGTATGTGAAACATCTGGGATTTCAGTTGGTCATTTGAGAGGAACAGACACTAATTACAGAGGCAGCATGGCCGTGGCAGATGTCAGGACTGAGTGGCCTTGCCAGGCAGGGTGCAAGGCAGAGCAGGTAATGCACCTGAGCTTGTAACCCATTGTGTACTCTCACAGACCTGTCCCAGCTGGTCCCAGAGACGCGGTGACATCTGCACTTCTGAGCTCATCCTTGGAATCCCAGAGTCCAGCCTCATTATTCAATTGGATTTCTTTATGGTCAGGAGTATACTGGAATATGTACAGTAGTGCAAATCCCATGACTCCAGCAAATACCTGTCATTTTTCCTCCTGCATTCAATAAAAGGTTGGACATGGTTGTCTGGCCTTGTTCTTCACTCGCTCATTCAGTATCTTCTGTGGGGAGTGGAGCTGCTCATTCATTCCCTAAATTATTCCCTGAAGGACACTATTGCAAATGCAGCTGTTTTGACAGGGATCAAGGGAGACTTATTGAAACCACCTCTTAGGGATAAAATCTTTTGGTCAGCTAGGCCCTTGGTCTATATCCAAAGCTGTGATCAGAGCAGAGCTTTTAAAGACTTGGGCGCAAGGAGTTCTAGCACTGACGGTTGCTCCCATTCCTTTGATTAAATGCCTTTTGTTCTTACTCCATCTTGTGTAAGAGAAGTCTCTGCAATGTGCCAGCTTTACAGAGCTAAGTACTGCTTCCCTGCATGAGAGGAGTGCTATAGTGTCTGCAGAAAGCAGAGGGATTCCCAGCTCTGCCACAGAAGTACCTCCAGAGCAGGCCCCTAAGGAAAGCTTCATACCTCCGGTGTTCTTAGAAAGCAGCCTGTACTGCCGTGCAGCATGAAAAGGCTCAGCTAAATCTGCGCTTCCTATTGTCTGTACAGCATCTGGCTTTTCTAGTAATGCACAAGTTTGCATTAAAACATCATCTCTTCTTCCTTAAGAATTCATCATTTGTGCCTCTGCTTATTCCCCATATGAAGTCATAATCCTCTATTTATGCTATCACAATGGGTTGCTGTGGAAATGATTACTAATATTAATAAACCAAAGAAGATGACATCAGGTAGGGAATTAGAAGAAAGTGCAGATGAATGCTGACTTTTCTGTAATGCAGTAACAAAGAAAGGTCAATGAAATACAGAGAACCATTGACAACTTTCCCCTTAAAGCTAAATATTTAAAAAATGAGACTTGGTTTCTCTCAGCCTTATAGATACGAAAATTAGTCAACTTATAAAGTTCTGTGTGCTTTCCTTTACATTTCTCCGATTCTTCATTACTTTATGACATAGGTCCTCACCGAATGCCAGGTGACCTCCTACTTTAAAACAGCAACTAGTTGTATTTTTCTTTTCATTAATTTTACATGTTGTAATAGACATTGTACTTATCTGAGTGTCAGTGCTGTTCAGTTTGCATATGTGCAGAAGAGTCTAGTCTTTTGGAAAATAAAGACTCAAAAATACATGTTTATAGACGAGAGATTGTTGTGTAAGTCAGCTTTGTTTGTTTTTAAAGGGTGAGGAAAGTGTCTCTTTCAGTACATATTTGTCCTCACCAGTGAGGCTGTCAGCCACAGGAGCTGGGTCAGAGGCTGACTAAGAAGATGTCATTTGACTTGCGTAAATGACAACTCATGTTTCTCTTCCTTAGCTTCTTTTTTTCCCTATGACTGTTCTCTCCCTGGGTTCCTGTTCCAAAAGACAAGATGTTCGTCCTCTCACATTCTTGACTGAAAGCAATAGCACATGTAATCCGCTTCCTTTTCCCCTTCTCCGGTCATGGTTTCCCTTTGCTGTGGTCCTTGGGCAGAGCTGGCAGGCAGGTGACAGCGAGGCAGTGACACAAATTTGTTAGGGGAACAGAGCAGCGCAGGTGTGCACATGAACACCACATGGTACCCCATCACATCCGTGATGATGCAAAAGGTGTCCTGCGCCAGGACAGGGTGTGAGAGGCTGCTTAAAAGAACTCTGCCTTCTGGAAAACATGACTGAGAGGGTGCAGCAGGGAGGAAAAGCCCAAAGCCCAGCTGCTGACAGTGTGGGGGGTAGGTGAAAATTAAAGTAGCACTCTGGCTGTGTATGGGCTAAGAAATTTGGTGTGCTGATCATGGCAGACTGGGGCACTGCTTGTTTCAAATAGATATTGAATGCAGTTTTTATCTATAGGTCCATGCTGTCCTATCCTATATCTCTGTCAGACTTTTAGGTACCTGACAAGAAGGCTTAGATCATTCTCCATTGATTTATGCTGCTCAAAGTGGCTGTCTCATCCTCTTCCTACTGAGTCTACCATGCTGTTTTCTCTCCTGCCTGTGTACATGTCAGGAGTGACACTCCTGACAGATCTTGACATTCAAGCAAGTTCGCTGGCTTTTCCAGCTCTGCTCTTCTGTCCCCTCTGGTCAGCCTGGCCAAGTGTTCATGGTCACTGTTGGCACTGCAGCATTTCAAGGAAACTCTAAGAAGCTGCTGAGTCCCTGCAGCCAGGCACACAGCACTGGGGCATAATTCACCAGCCCCACTCTGTCCTGGACTTTCTTGGATTGCACCCCAAGGCTGCTGCTTTCTCCAGTGCCAATTGTTTCTCTAAATATAAAGAAATGAGGAAGGAACTTAATGGACAGAGAGGGGGCAAAAAAACCCCATTGAATGAACTCCAGTATAGGTAAGTGTAAAGTTGTACAGCAGAGACAGGGAGAATGACGCTTCTAAATTTTATTCTGATCATCACATATGTGAAATAATGTGCTCTGACTGATCATTACCACAGAAATGGGATCCTGGGCTTGTTGAAATTTCCAGCTCAGCTGAAAACAAAATGGAGAACATCATTATGCCACTGATTAAAGCTGTGGTGTGTCTGCATGTTGGATGTTTTGAGCACTTTGCATACACAATTGCTTCATTCCAAAAAAGGTAAAGTAGAACTGGAAAGATTCAGAAAAGTGCAGTAAAGCCCGACAGATGCCTGGATAGCTTACCTATGCAGACAAACCAAGCAAGCTATGATTATAACCTGAAAAAAAAGACAACTAAAATGGGATAATAGATGCCTAAAAAGTCAGTCATTATGTGCAAAGGTGACCAGGGTTCAATTGTTCACTGTCTCTTTCAGTGCAAGAACCAAGGGAGCTCTAAAGGTAAGGGACTAGTTCAAAACAAGAATGGAAGAGAAGTGCTTCCTTGCACAGTACTTGTCTGAACTCTGAAACTACCTTGCTACACATCCAAAAGCAAACTGAGCAGACTCCTGGGTCTGGGACTGCGCTGAACTGGTATCCCTCTGTATGAGTGCTGATGAGTTGAGGTTCCTGGGAATCATATACCAACTCTTGGTCACCTCCAGTCCCTGTCTTAGGATCCAAAAGTGGATTTCACCACCTCTCATCTGAGGCTGGAGACCCCATCATGCAGCACTAAAAAAGAAGCTGTTCAACGTTCTGCAGGAATTTAAAAAAGCAGAATTTGTAATTAGCAGTGTTTTCCAGATAGTAAAGAGCAATTTCCCTCTCTCAGCCCTCCTGCCAGATGGCAATGGACTGGCCAGGTGCCTGAACTCACCTTTTGCCTTCGATGTGTAAGGGCACAGGCCGGACATTGTTCCCAGACAAGCAGACTTTCCTCCAAGCAGAAGATGACAAACATATTGTCCTTCCAAATTCCCACCTAACCTCATCAGTTGTAATTGCTCTGCACCACAAAAATACTTAATTTTTGCCACTGTAGGCAAATCTTGATGTAGCTTAATCTTATCTCAAAACTTTCAATCTCTTGGGTTCCAGGCCAAATGCTACTTAAGCATCAGTGTATAGCAGGCCAAACTTTAATGTGCCTGGAAAGAAGGAATAGAGGGGGTAGAAAAAAATCCCTTAAATAGTTTGAAGCGACTGGGATTTTTTTAAGAATACTGTGACTTGAAAGATTTAAGAAAGGATAACTGAAGGCTTGGTGAGGGAGTGACCTTATGGGTGTAGGGTTACGTACATATGACTTGAGGTTAGATTTGATTTTTCTTTTAACGGTTGGGGGCCAGGAGAACGGGGGCTAAGCAATACACAGATCAAACCATGAAAATCTGGGCATCTGCTTTTCTGTCAACATCACGCAGGCATTTTTAGATGTGGCGTTCAATGCCCTGTTAGCAAAAGGAACATTCATTTTATGTTTGGTTTTGCTTGTGGGGTGTTGGAGATACAAATGTGCATTCAGGTGTGGTGGGTTTGGTTGCTCTCTGTCCCACAGCAGCCTGGATGTGAGTAGGTCCCAGAGTGAGGAGGCAGCGGGGCTCAGACTGGGGCCTTCCTCACTGAGGGGGGGAATGTATAACTGGGCTTGGCCTGTTTGAAAAGTGTATGCAGTCATCTTAGCTCTGTCAGTGAAAATAGGCCCTAAATGCGTTCGCATTTTTTCTTCATGCATAACGCTGCTTCATAGTTAGGATTATTTAGCTTATCCATTACCTCAGTTGTCTGAGGACACACTGTAAAAAAAAAAATATAGAAAAGGCATTTTAGGCTGTGCGAATGACTTCAACATAAGGAAAGCATGACTAAGGGCTGAGAGAATGTGCAATGAAAATTACCCTCTTTAGGCTGAAGAAAATTCCCAGAAAAACAAGGCATGTGGGAAATGCCTGGCTCTTAATGTAGCTGATTGTACAACATTTGTGGGCAGAAAGCCAGCCCTCCACAAATGCTTTATGTGAGCACTATAGTCTTTATAAACTTGTCATTTTCAAAAAACAACACTGTATTTTGGGATGTATCTGATAGAAAATACAATCAAAAGACCTTGCTTTTATCTCTTTTTCTCTGCCCTGGAGTCTGTCTGGCCAGGCACATGAACTTAATGACTTTACATCACAGAAATACGGAAAATCCCATGGGTCTGTAAAGTCCCCTGATTGTGTCTCATTGGTGCATTTCTGCTGCATCCAGAGCCTCCCTGCGGGGCAGATTTGGGGTGTTGTTGCCTGGGCGCTCTCTCAAGTAAGTGGTTTTTGAAATTTCACTTCACCATGCTGGCATAGTTATAACAGTGATGAAAGCTTGCAAATATGATTCCCTTCTTGAGAGCTGAGGAAGAGAGTAATCTTGCATTGTCAAGTTAGTAATAAAAGCTTTTTTGCAGTTTTGTTCCAGCTAGCTGAGGTCCCAGTTCCACTGTCACAGCTGTGTACTCAAACTCCCATGCTGCTTCGTCTCACTTTCGCACTCGTTTTTTCTCATTTGTTTTGGAATTAATTCAGTCCCTGATTGTGTGCTTTTCAATATTGAAAACAATCTTCCTAACGTATCCTCACCATCATCTCCCAGGCTCCCTGAAGCCGGTCCCTGAGGCACAGCTAGAGCCTTGCCACTTGTCCTTCATTTCTGCTTGCTGCTGCTGCTGTCTCACTTCAGTGTTTTGCAGAGGCAAATGAATGGGAGATATGTCTTTACCCTTCTGCTTAAGAATTCTTTCATAATTTCATATAATTTCACGGGGATTCATAATATATTTCTGATGAATGAGCTGTTTCTACAGAAAACCTACAGTATAAGGATTCTGATTCCAGCGAGGAGTGAAGAAAGCACAACTGTTTGGGAGCTTAGTGAAACCTAGACTTCATGGCTTTTCTTCTACTGTTGCCTGTATCTTAGTGCAGATTCAAAAACTGTTTCCTTAATCAAGTCTTAAAAATTACTATGAAGGGAAGAAAAGAGGTGTTGCACTTAGAGGATGAACCTGGCTCTGGTTCCCAGGCAGAAGGGCCACACTGGGTGCAGGCATGTCACCGGCTGCTAGATGTCAGCAACATCAAGGAAAGCACAATAGAACACATCTTGGCAACATAACAGAAACAGAATTATAAAGAAAGGAAACCAACTGTGGTAAGCACATAAAAATACAAAAATGCAGCCGGTGAAATAAAGGTGCAAGGATTTTTGCCCAGAAAGACACATTAACCTTTTATGGAGGTAGATGTGTCCTTGGGAACTTGGGAGAGTTTCATAACTTCAGAATGAACAAGAAATGACAATGTGATAACACTTCCTCAGGAATGTATGGCATTCTTCATTGTGAGTTTTGTGTTCTCCACGGGATGTGGATGACTCAGGCTACAACATGAAAAATGTATCCAGACTTATGAAGGAATGACTTACCATAGGTGTGTGCAAGCATGAGTTGCTTTGTTGCTTCCCAGTAAGTTGTAGAACCCATTATAATTCAGCTATATGTAGTATTTTTTTTAATGAATGAGAAGTAGTATGGATGAATGACCTTGCAAGTAATTTAATGATAAGCTTAACTGTGCCTAAAATTAAAGTCTGCTTTCAGCTACATGATGTAAATCCCTGGGGTTTCTGTGAGAAGGTAGTTTAGTTGAAAAAATTTGTTAACAAAAAACTGGGGTTTTCTAAAGATAATATTAGTGTGAGTATTTTTAAGCTGAAAAAAAGCTTTTTCTTTCTGTTTGCATCTTTGCAATGAATGTGGGAACAGAGATGGGCTGCAAGAGAAACTGAAACACTTGCATTTTCTTAGGCGTTCAGTAGGACTGAAGTTTTGGACTTTAAGCTTTGTTCAATTCTGTGTTATTCTTGGTCTCTGTCAGGGTGAAGTTGATGTATAGCTGGAATGGTACAACAGGGAGTCGGACGTCTTGTCTTCAGGCTTTTTCTGCCCTTATTAAAAATTATCTGATCCAAAACGTGAGATTGCGTGCTTGTCGTTTGCTTAGAGTCTCTGTCTCTGAAATTCCAGCCAGGAAGTATATTTCTGTATGAAGCCTATATTTATAAACCAAACCTGTGAAACCCACCAGCTCTGTTGTTCTGAGGAGGTTACCGTGTTGGGATTGAGGTTCACTCCTCAGCACAGGTGTTTAGCGAAAGAGTAACTGCTTGGAAAGCAGAAAGGAGATCCTTGAAAAGAATTAAGATTGGGCTGATATCCAAGCTGGGAACTGTTCCTGTCCTGTTCGGTTTAGTTTGCACTCCTTATATAAATACTGAATGATGGTTGCTTTTTTGAAGGTGCTGAGCGCCTATAGTCTCAATCAATGTGAGTAGGAGTTTTGCATACTCAATGCACATTCCTTGAGGAAAAGACCCTGCAGGAGGATGCTTACCAAGCGCCCTGGTTAACCCTGCTGCTTGCAGGAACCATTTCACAAAGGCTTTCTACTGTGCTTTTCAATTAGGGTTAGTAAATTCTTCCTTGAAGGGCAGAGATGAAAAGAGATATCCTTACTTGCTGCATAGCAAAATGCCCCTTGACTGACTTGGCAATCACAATTAGCTATTTTTTGAAGATTCTGTCCCCCTATTTGTTCAGGGCTGCTGATGTGTTTGGTCTAAATAGCTGCACTTTGTGTCTCCTGGCAGACCATGCAACAGATGAGCGACCACCGCTATGACAAGCTGACAGTGCCTGATGATGCCGCAGCAAACTGCATGTACTTAAACATTCCCAGCAAAGGCCACGTCCTGCTGCACCGAGCCCCTGAGGAGTACCCGGAGAGTGCAAAGGTGAGAGCCGTGCTGAAGGTGTCTGGGAGACCTCCAGCATCCCCACCCCACCAGGAGGTCGGTGGCAATTGAAATCATGTGCTTTTCAGAGTGGGCTGTTGTATCCCATCATGGAGATAGCAGATGGCAAAAGGTGGGAGGCTTGGGCTCTGTTCTCATCTCTGCCACTGATGAGACTTGGCCTCTTGTGCCTCTGGTGCTCTTTCCACATAACTGGATATAGCAGCAGCTTCCCTGCTGCAGTGTGATGGGTGTGAGTCCCACAGCCAGAAGGCCACGTGCGCTGTAAATGTCCATGTTGATTACCAATGATGAGACAGTTTAGTACCTGCTGATAAATCCATGCCAGTTCATTCTGTAAATACTTGGAGAAGAGGGAAAATAGAGAGGTGTAACATGTAGTGATTTTCTGCTATATTTTCTTACCTAAACAGGTGTTTGAAAAACTGAAGGACCACATGCTGATCCCAATAGCCAACACAGAACTGGAGAAAGTAGATGGGTCACTCACCTGTTGCGCTGTGCTTATTAACAAAGCTTCAGAATTATGAGTTTACAGAGTCCCTCCCTTGTAACTGGCAATAATGTTACACACAAGGTAGACGAATCTGTATCCACACTTTTATTGTTTTAATTGACAATCTACTGTACCACTGTGCTACTAACCCTTGTTTACAAATTTTTTGCGTTGTGAATTTTTATGTCTTTGCAGATGGTATTTAAGGTGGATGTAGGGTTTGTTGGAAGCATGTAACTCTGAAGTATGTTAGTCCCATGGGCTAGCAGAAGACAATTATAATGGCTAACGCCTAGCTTTAGTGATTTAACATACCTGTGTGAAAATTTTATGAAACCCAGCTAATGATCAGTTTTTCAAGTACCTCTTTTTTCTTTACACTGTTCCCTTCTGTCTTCTTTTCTCTTGCTTCTTTGATCTGCACATTTTTTTCCTTCCTCAGTTCTCTGCTTTCAGTGGTGCAAGGTATTGGGAGGACTGAAGAAAGCTCAGTGGGCTCATGAACCTGGTATCTTGTGTGGTAGGGAAGCTTTTCATATACTGGCTGGAACAGTGTGCAGTGGACTGTGCTCACTGTCTTGGCCGTATCACACTGCTTCTGCTGGGCAGAGTTGTGGCTGTGGCTGGAATCAGTTTCAGGCACCAAGTACCAACTTTAGAAAAAGCTTCCTCTGATGGGAGTGTTCAAGAGCAATGTCTGCCTGGGAAACTTGAATGACAGAAAAAGAGAGTAGTGCCGTCACACAAGATACCTCCTGCACATCCAGGTCCCAGTTTCCTGCTATTGCCATGACTTCCAGTGTGGTGAGAATGGGAGGGGAGTTTTTAGAAAGGCCAGATCCTAGGGAGCCTCTGGACCACAAAAATAAAAGACTGAGATACTTTTGGAAAAGTTAAACCTACAAAAGACATCTAAAGTATGGGGGTTTTAAATTTATTTGTTTCCATATTAAAATTTATTTCTGTTTCTCCTTTCTGTTTTCTCCTCTTTTTGAAGCCACTTACAAGCAAAATTCAAAAGAAAAGGGTGATAGAGTTGAAGGACAGCTGTTCCTGGATTATGCTTATGAGTAAGGGAAGCTATTTTTTCCTGAAAGATTGGCATTTGTACTTTATCTTCCCTTGGGGCAGCTTTCCTTGGAACAATAACCATCTTATTTTTCTTTTAATTGCATGAATATTTTCTGTGGTATTCAGTTAAAGCAAGTATAATTTCTGTAGCAGATTCCACAACATGTTTACCCACTGAGTCATACTATTTTTTTCACTACCACAAAGTGAAGCACACACCATTGTATTCACATGCTTCTTGTTAAATAATTTGTAAATGAAGGATGGGAGAAATTCCCAAACAGAGGCAGTAGTGGGAACTCTGTCCAGTGCCTGACAAATACTCTGAACGTGTTATCAACTTCTTAGGCATCTCCTCCAACTTTCCTGAACTTGTGGGATGTTGCTAAGGTACAGTAAGAAGTGAGTGAGGGGGTTCAGGCAATGTGTTCTGCAGGAAAGTGAACAGTATTAACCAAGCACACACTTGGATATCCTTTGGAAATCTGTGTGCTTTTTTGTGCAGTCATAAGGGAGAAAACACAAGTACTCTTATCCACAGGTACTCTGCAGTGTATCTCTTGATCATCTCAGTGGCTAATGAGGGGAGAACCTCCTGGCACCCACTAGAATACAACTGATGCTTTGTGGGTACGCTGTATGTTGTGATGACACAAGGTATCATCAGGGAAAGAACAAGATGAGCAAACATATCCTAGGTAAAAAGACAGCATGTCCCAAAGGAAATTTTCAGCCAGCCAAACAGCAAGTGTTTTGTGTTTTTGTGGGGTTTTTTTTTTTTTTTTTTTTTTTTTGGTTTGGTTTTTTTTTTTTTAATGACTGTGCTGTCCCAAAAGGTTATCCTAATGTTTCCCCTCTGTCTCTTCCATTCCCATGCACCATCATTTAAGCCTGGCCCAGGTGAACAGGCCCTAAGGATGTAACTGTTGCAGTGGGGAATCTTTTTCTGCCTTCCTTGGTGCTTTTTAAATATCTGATAAAGTATCATGCATTTCAAAATAACATATTAAACAAAGATTTTGTGCCAAAAAGTGACTCTGCAGTTTTGAACTGGGACCTCCTAGAGGCAAGCTGTACTCTGTTAAATACCTGTGCAGCTATGGGAGCTGTCATACAAAGCCAGAACAGACACCCTACCCCGACCTGGTTTTGTACCTCCTGGAGCCTGGCCCCTATCCATGTCCTTTAGTCCCTCTTCCCTTCTCTCACTAGGGACCCAGAGCATCCAGCTACACTGGGATAGTGTTAGACTGTGGGATTTCTATTTTATTTATCTTTATATCTTTCTGTGGTGGTTATCTTTTCCTTCCACCCTCTCTCACCTTTCATCTGTCTCTTGTTCCTCAGACTCTCACTTCTAGTTTGCTCATCAAGGCATGATGAGCACTTTTCTCTTTTAATCCCAAGTGATTTTGCCTTCTGTTGCCTCAGTTCTCCTTACCTGAGTCTTTTTCTGTACTTCTCCCTCTTCACTGTTCATTCCAAAGTATCCCAACCCATGGGAACTATCCTAAACTCACTCCCTCCTTGAGTAGGGGCCATGAGAGAGGGGAAACTGAGGGATCTGCCTTGGGTCTGAGCAACATCTTTTGAGCTGGAAGGATGACTGTCAACAGGAGCTGTAGATCCAATGACAAGGGTGACTCCTTTTCTTTAGAATTATTCCAGAAAGAGAAACGTTCATCATGGACATTGTTCATACCTTGTGTCCCTGAAAACAATAGAATGGGTGACAATGCCTTCCCCTAGCTCCCCAGGGGAGGCAGAGGAGGAGTTGGGATCTCAGAGTGGAGAAACATCTGTATAGACTGAGAGGCTGATTTTTAATCTATTGCCATTTAGAGTTCCTTGGCTTCAGGGCTGCATTTTGGTATACGGAAAGAGCAAGGAGTGGCTGAGGGACCTGAATTCCTTCAGGTGTTAATTTCAAGTTGTATTCAAACTGTCTAACAAGGCACAAAATTTAGGTGCTCTAAAACCACACCTGCTTTCTCTCTGTTGCTCTTAGGTAGGTATCACAGCCTCCTAACATAGATGGTCTAAATTACATCTTAGTGTGATGCCAAAAGGTACCTAAGCTGGTTAGTGGGATCACCCTCACCTCACTGCTTTTAGTGTTTGTCTTTATTCTGGCATTATAAAGCAAAAACATTACAAGCCCTTCAGTTTGTGCATTTGCAGTATGGTACTAAGAACTAAAATCATGCCAAATGCTTCTTGTTCTGCTGTTTGCTTTTTGTTTGTTGGTTTGGTTTCGTTTTGTTTGGTTGGTTTGGTTTTTGGTTTTGTTTGTTTGGTTTTTCCCCAAACAAAATATTAATTTGTTAGGACATTCCTGCAGTGACAAATGTGCATCTAATGGGTGTCCCACACATTTTGTCACAAGAACCTTTCTCAGATGCTTGATATAAATCATCATTCTTGATTAATATAAATAATAAGATAAAATCCCAAACCAAAAAAGGAGATGAGACACTGAACACTCATAGCTGCTCTCATAATACAGCTGATAACAACTGTCAGGATATATGACAGAGGAGGCCAGTACAGAAGTTCTTGTGGTTAATAGCTCAGCAATGGGGCTTGAATTACTCATCAAAGGATTTTTTCCTTTGAGCAATCAGTGTAGCTCAGTTCAAATGAAAGAGCTACAATGTGCATTATAGATACTTCACGGATGTTATCTTTGCTAAGAGTTTAGGAGATCTGTGGTATGTGGGTTTCTTTCTTCGACAGAATGTGAATACAGTGTTTCTCTCTGCAATGAAAATGTGAATGCATACTATACCTTACAAGATAAACTTGAATTCTTCCATTTATGTATTTTTGTGTTTACCATGCTAATACGCAGTTTTAAATAGATGCCACTGTGTGAAGCTATGCTCTGATTTTTTTGGGTGATTTCCATGTGATAGATATAGAGCTCATAGGCACCACTATGTCCAGTTTTGAAAAGAAAGTCAGTACACAGAATGCTGTTTGTTCACAGCAAATTGGAGATGAAAGATAAGGAAAAAAAATGAGCTTTTGATTTTATTCAGCTTCTTATACATTATATCAATGAAGTCAGAGCCAAATTATTAGAAAACATCAACATTCACATGGAGCCATTTGATAAAAATAATTTACTATTTAAGATTCTCTATTTTGTTTTTTGTCAATAAGGAGGCTGAAAAGATGAGCCTGCTCAAAGAATGGTAGTTGTTAAGTGATTGTGAACAAAGTATCAGTGGACCTCATGTATTTTCAGAGAAATTTTAACTGGACATGTGATGTAAATTGTATAGAGTTGTATGTGAATTGTGTTAGTCACTGTTTTACATTGTATTGTTCTGCAGTGCACAAATGTGACTACTGAAAACAGAAGCGTTACATTCATTAAACTTAAAATCTTGTTGCAGTATATAGTTGCCCACTTTTTGTGCCAAAAACATCAATACATTCCATAATCTGTTCTGATAGAGGTTTGCACTTTTAAGTTTTTTTGGTGACTTGCAGTTTCAATACTATATATCCCCATCACGAAGGAATAAAGTGTCAGTTGTACCATGCTCTGTGTAGTTCATGCTTCTTGTTTTGGAAGTGAAAGTATGTGTATTTAATTTAATACTGTTTCATGCTGTCTTTTTATTTGGAACCTTGTTACAAAGCAAATTACAGACACTAGCACTAAATCCTTTAAGCCTGTTAGGAGAAATTTTGACTCTTTAAAAACGAATCATAATTTTACATTCTACATTTGAGAATAGTGTATAGAGAGGAGATACTGCCTATGAGTTCTAGATACAATGGTTGTGACTAAATTTTATAACTGTGCAAGGTAAATAAACAGATGTTAGCATAGTATGTGTCTCTGTAGTTCCTGTATTTCCTGTAAGTTACAAAAGGTAAAACTACAAAGGTTTAGTGGCATTCCCCTTCTGGTTAAATTTTTCACATAACTCATGTGTCTTTTCTCCCCACAATGTCAAGAGATGTGACTACATTCCAGATGTTACTTTGTGGTAACATGACAGAGGGTCTCACGTTTTATATCTAAATACTACCTGTTGTGTGCTACAAATAGTGCACGTGGGGCTGCTCTCTGCCTGTACCCTGTGCTCTAATGCCAGTAGGTTACAATGTTAGGATGAAAGTTCTTGGGAGACCATGCAGTTACTCCAGGCTTCATTCATGGGAGTGTGTGGGTAAGTGCTCGTGGGCCGTCACTGCCATCTTGTGGCCATCCAGCAGTCAGTTGTTGGAGGCCTTATTATTGCTTCGGCTTTTTAAGAAACCCAAGATAATTTTAACAGAATAGGAATTAGTTAATGTAGCAAATTAATTACATCATTTTCAAAGCATACAGTTTTGCTAGTAATAGGACTTGAAACACATCATAATCTTTTACTCTTCTTGCCAGGGAAGCAGGGACAAGGGAAGAATTCATTAGGGCTGATCTGAATACAGCCTTTGTACTAACTTAAGTACACTGGTTAAAAGTATGATTTTTATACTAATATATTTAAATTAGTGCTGTGTCTATGTCGATACATTTAGTGTGATGCCATTAATATTGTAAACCACTGCATTTACATGTGTACTCATATCTACAGGAGAGAGTTGGTATCAATTTACTTGAATTTGTTTCTAAATGGTAATGGTTAAAATCTATACAAGCCACTCCCACTTGCCACATTAAGAATTTTCTCAGAGAATATCCAGCCTTTAAAAGCGAAATCATAATAGTAATTTAAAAAGGACTGTTCTTTGCAAAACTTAGCGATAGACTATTACTTCATCAATTAGAGACCTCTGCATTTGGGTATATGGATTCACTCCACACTCTAAGTACATGCTGCTGAAAAAGCATCAGTCTCCTGCATGATAAAATCCAGACTTTCAACAACCTCACCCCCAAAAATGCATTACCTGTCGGTAGATTGCTGTTGTTTAGTAGCTGAAAACCTGCCATTGGTTGCTGCAGATATCTACTGAATTTGGGCAGAGCCCTCGATCTGTAACTAAATCAAACTCTCTTTCCCGTCTCTCTGCCAGGCAGCTTTCCGCTTCTTCCCTAAAGAATTGTGGGTGTAGAGTCCCACAGCTCAGAGGGGCTGTCACAGGGTGTCCTGCCAGTTCCAAAAATGGGTTGTCCTTATGCAGAATGGGATAGGAGCACATGAAGCTCCCAGGTAGAAGCCTCTGCTCTGCAGTAAAACAGGCTGCCTGGAGAGGGGTTGAGCAATGAGGGCAGAGAGGGAAGAAAGTCACAGTTCTGAAAAACCAACTGACCTCACAAACTGTGACAGCATTATAACATTTTTTAGGAGCTTTGCGAACATCCCTGGGTTGTAGGCAGTTTCCAAAATTTATCTGGAGATTTACTCTAGAAAATTATACTAGGTAGACATTACATGCATACATACTTATAAAATCAACACAATGTCCAAAATCTTGCCAGCTGCCTTGAAAGAAATGACCCATAACTCACTCTGCATTGAGGCTCACTTCTGAATATCAAGTGGCTGTTACCCTCCTGAAATGAGTTTCATGCAGAGAGTCTTCTTTCTGCTGCCTGGACCATTGTATCCTGTTGGGGTTTATTGGCATTAAGTCTGCTGAAATATATTCTCTTCTTGTATTCGCTAACCGCATGTTCTCTTCCTGATTGCTGAAGTTAGTCGTTCCAGTTTGTCTCTTGCATGGCTCAGGAATTAACAGCCTAACCCTCCAGACATCACGTGGCTTTGAACTACACCTCTCAATGAGCAAGGTTATTAACAAATACTCTAACTCCAGAATGCATGAGAGATGTTTTTATCAGCAGTGTTGTACAGAGCCAACAAAGTCCACAATATAATTCACCTTGAAGAGGGGGAGCTGGAAGGCATGTGGTTTAATAAACAAGGATGGGAATCAGGGGTTAGGAAGATGCCTGGCTCTGTCTCAGAAGTGCCACAAACAGCTTTCTGGAAGCATCAGAGAACCTGAAACCTTTCCACATATTTGGGTGCATAGCACAGACTAGGGAGGATCAATGTAGGCACTTGGACTTGAAAAAACTGGTATGCCCTGCAGTCTCTGGGCTGGAAAACGGGAGATAAATTGTTTACTTTGTATTTCAGCTGCTTAATCCAGAGATACACAGACAGTTTAGAGAAATTCAAATGCACTACAACAAAGAAAGGCTTCTTAGTGTGGAAATAACATCACAGAAGGATTTGGGTTGTGAGCCGAGGTGTGCTGCCAAATGACCAGCAATCAGGTCTGCAGGGCTGGATGGTGAGGGTGGGTCTGAAGGAGTTTGCACTGGGCAGAAGGGTCCTTCAGAGCAGCTGCAGGGAACAGAGCTGGCTGGGTGCTTGCTGTCAGCTCTTTTGGGGGTTGGCGGTGATTTTAACACCCAGCTCTACAGAAATCAGCCCTGTCACCAGGTGGCTAGTCCTTTATTTGTCGAGTGTTCTGGGCAGGGTCTTTGTGTTCATGGAAAAGCTGGGAAAAGCACTGTAAATATCGCACTTAATATTTGCAGTACGATTGCATTAACAAGGCATGTCAAGCAAAAAGGACTTTGCAAAACAAAACTACCGTAAAACTGGTAGTTTTGCTTTACTGACAGCGAACCCCAGTACTGCTCGCTTCTACTTTACACGCTTTCATGTTTATCTGCTGGAAACGAAGTCTTTAAGAGTGCAGGAATAGCCCGAGTTCCACCTTCGGCAGCTGAAAGAACACGGATTCATGATGTTTCGGCTGCCGTCCTCTCCCCGAAGGTTGGCTCGGCGCGGAGCAGGGCCGAGAGCCGGCGGCAGAGCCGCGAGCGGCGGGGAGGGTTAAACCTGCGGGTCCCCAAAACCCGCGGGGACATCACCGACCGGCACTTGCAGCGCTGCCCCGGCCTGCCGGCCCCGCTCGGCAACCCTGGCCCGCCTTCAGCGGAGGGGGCGCCGCGGCCCCGGGAGACGGCGGCATCAGGACAGGGGCAGCTGCAGCCCACCGACAGGCGCCGGGCTGGGGAGCCAGCGCCGGCCCGTCCCGTGCCGTGGGAGGGGCCTGCAGGGGGGTGTTGCAAGGGGGCGGCGGAGGGAGCCGCAGGACACTCACCCCCGACCGCCTCCGGCAGCCCGGCCGCACACGAGAACGGCCCCCGCGGCCCTCCGCGCACGCGCCAGGGGGCGGGTCCCGGGGCGGAGCGCAGGCGCTGAGCGCCCATTGGCGGGGGCGGGGCCCATCCCGGAAGCGCCGCCCCGGGCGGGTTTCCCCAGCGGCGCCGGGCAGGTTCCGCCATGGAGGGCCTGGGGCCCGGGTCGTGGCCGAGCTCCGGCGC
>VWZG01008541.1:144802-173096 GCA_013396735.1 Grallaria varia
CCGGCCCGGCGGCGCCGCCGGGAAGGTGGCGGGGAATTCCGGGCAGCGTGGGGAGCGGCGGCTCTGCCCTCCGGAGTGCCCCCGTGTGAGGCTGACAAGGACTCGCAGAAACTTCGCCCCCGGCCCGGTGCTCACCCGGCTGCCCTTCGCGGTGCTGTGAGCGGCCTGCCCTTGTGGCCGCTCCACGGCCAGGGCAGCGAGGGGCCGGTTCTCCCGGGCACCGGCACGGGGCACAGGAGGCAGCAGACGGGATGGGTGATAAATGTGGTACCCAAAGCTTGGCTGCAAAGGTGCGTGCTACTACTCGTGTCAATAGGGCCCTCTCTTAGCATGAATATCTTCATTAAATATAGTTGACTACTTTTTATTGAGGGTTATTGTTCTATATTTTCCTGATTTCTACCCCCCTTACCCCTGCCATATTTATTTACTGGTGTCTGGAATCTGAGAGAATACTTATCCTGACTCAGTCGGGATTAATTTATCCGATTGTGAGAGTGGGAAGCAAGCAATGTGCTAACCAACCTCAACAATTGATTGGTTAATTAAAAAAAAAAATTAAAATCACAGCTTTTAAGTTATTTATTGCGCATCCACAGTTCAGTTTACAATTTACAGTGGATTATGTTCTTCTAAAGTACAGTAAAGACTCTCAGGATTTTGGGTTTGGTTGCTTAGTAGCTTTATGCATATGTGATTTTCTTTAAATGCTTTGTCATAGTTCTGTGAAACGTGTTCTTCAGGTTAGTACTTGCTTCTGTGGAACCACAGGGTAATAGTACAATGGCTGGCATCCGGAAGTTACACCAAAAAATGTTAAGGACTGCTTTAGTCAGGCTATATATACATGTAAAACACAATATGTATGTTAATCTGTGTCAGTGACTGAACCCACAGCTGCATCTCACAGAAGTGCATGATTGTTACTTCAGCCCTTAACTTTGTAGGTCCTCCCACAGTAATTGGAGGACTTGACGGAAACCTCACATAGAATGCAGCAACATGAGTTTTATTATCAAAGTGCAGTCCAATAAATCTGACTTCAGAGCTTCTTCCCTCAGATTTTAAATGTTGTTGGCTTCACAGTACAATGTGCTGGTTTGCTGTGAACTCCCTCAGCTGTGTCAGAGCTGTTCAGTAACCTTGGCAGGGTCACTGCAAAACAGATTGCTGCATTAGTGGAAGGGCTGTGTGTGTTAGGGGACAGCATACCTCAGGAAGCCAGCTTGCAAGGACATCTTGGTCTGGGTAAGCTTGTCCTGAAGAGGAATTATAAAAGTTGGAGTCTTGCAGCTGGGAAGAGGGGATGAGCTATACGAAATCATTGGTATAGAGAAGGGTCACAAAAGATAGTGTGCTTCCCCTTCTCTGAGGGAACATGGTCTAGTACTAGGTGTTACGGTTCCTGAGGGTGGGAAGTGGCTCTGCTGCTGAAGTGCTCGAGACAGATGTCTCTGCTTTACCATGCCCAATACTGACTGCATGTTGCGGGCTTTAGATGATCAATGGAGTTACTTTCCATGGACGAACTGTTCCATCTCTTTCTTTTTGCTGGTTACAGAGAGGACTCAAGCAACCAGTTTACACTTGTATGCTGAAATTAAGGTGCAGAGGGGAGTAGAGGCATTTTGCTTTTGCCAGTCATCGGAATTGCAGGAACCCTCAGTGGTTTGTGCATCATGTTAGAGGTGTGCAAAGTACTTCAGGTGTTTAATCTAAAATACTGAACCAAAAGAAGGCACTTTGGTGAAGACAAAAAGCAGACAGTAATGTTCATGACAGTATGTACCTTTAAGGACAAAGCTGCATGTATTTTGGATGCCAGTAATCTGTTGGACTTGTCAATAGTGGTGTTTATGAACAAACCTTTTAAACTGTGAATATATTCATGTTGTTGCTCTGAGACCACTTTTGCTCAATGTACAGAAAATAGCAGCAGCTGCAGTGTTTTGGAGTTGTGCCTTGTGGATACAAATAGTATGGAAATGTGGCAATTGTGTGGTCAGTGAGAATGAGTATTGTCTGTCGACAAAGGGAGTAGGTGCTGTTTGATATAATTTCTTTTCATTTTTACCTGTTGACTGTTTTGAAATGTGCTAACCACAGACTTGATTTAATTAACATTTTCTATAAGTAGTCACCTTATTTCTTAGCATGCATTACAACTCCTGAATTCACTCAAAGAACTAATGGAAAGGATAATTAGGTAACAGTTTTAAAAATTTTTTTCACACTGAGAAGAATTTTAACTAAGTAACACAGTGGGCAGCTTTAAAAATTCTTTCACTAACCTGTATCAAAATCATATAGGTTTCAACTACGGACTTATAAATAAATTGAAATGTTGGCTAATACATGTTTGTTTTGCTTTTCAGGCTTTAGAAAGGATGCGTCCTTACCTGTGTGATAAAATCATAGCTGAGAGACACTTTGATTACCTACGTTCAAAGAAAATACTCACTAGAGAGGACACAGAAGAAATTTCTGCTCGATCTTCCAGTAGGAAAAAAACTGGGAAGTTACTGGACTACTTAGCAGAAAACCCAAAGGGACTAGATGCTTTGATTGAATCTATTAGACGAGAAAGAACACAAAACTTCCTGTTACAAAAGATAACTGATGTAGTGTTGAAAGTCAAAAATGAAAAGCTTGAAGCTCTCAAAGGTAACAAGTTTATAATAATGTTGTGTAAGACATAAGTTTTATTTTGAGGATCTGCAAAATGAAAGTCCAAAATAAAAGTTTTCCTCTAGTATTTGCAACATGTTTGGAAATATCACCAATTTTGGTTTAGGATTCTAGTGCATGTATCCTGGCTTTGCCTTTTTACTGTCATTTTACATCATAAATAACAAACTGCTAAAAAAACCCCAACCCTATTGTGTTTTTGTGGTGGATAAGTTTGTCTTCACATTTCAGTTTTGCTTTTTAAAAATAGGTGGTTATCTTCCCACTTGCATTTCTCTTGAAGCTATTTGCTGCAGTGGCAGGATGCTCTGGTTTGTTGAATTCTGCACCTCAGCAGAAGATATGCCTGCAAATGCAACCTGAAGGGAGTTCCCCTGTGTGCTTTCAATACTAGAGCTTAAAATTAGACTTTAAATATATTTGTGTGTTGTTTCATACAGGCAGAGAGATTTTGTTGACACACAAAGTTTGAAGTGACTGTGTGTACTCATGTTTTAAGGCAGAGGAAGAAAGTATAAACTTTCTACACCAGAGCTTTACTTCCCCTTCCACACCCATCAAAAGAGAATAAAGAAGGGAGAAGTACATTTTAACCCTAGAGATAATGGGCCTGAACTTTTCTCTGGCTTCAGGTAAAACAGCCTTCAAATGCTGTCCACTTTAGAGCAGAATTATGCAACTGAAGTTTCTAAAAGTTTGAAGAACACAGAAAAATCTAACAAAAGTTGGGCTGAAAGGCTAAAGTGACTTTTTAAATGAACCTTAAAATATGGTGCATCAAATACAAATAGTAGCTGATACTGAGGTGTAGAGAAGCCATTCACATCAGCCTAGATAACCTGCGTGTCAGTTTTTTAATTTGTCCTGAATATTGGATGTCACAGGCGAGAGGAAGAGGTTAGTCTGTTAAAAATACAGACAATTGATCTCTGACAGCCTTACTGATATTAAATCAGAGCACAGTTTTAAGAGGGCACTATACTGTAATTAAATCCAGTATCTATTTTCTTGTCTTAGGTCTAAGCTGCAGCACCTGTATGACTTCACTGTATGGAGGAACGAATAATCTTTCTAGATCATCTTCTGATGAATCAAATTTTTTTGATAAAACAAAAGACAAAGAACCTACCCAGATACATCATCCAGAAGAAGACTATAGCACTGCTGCCTTTGTCTCTGCTGTCTCTCTTCATTCAATGAATCTACCAATTGCAGAGATGGGAAATTCACAGTGCACTGTTTTCTCAGCCACCCTCCCAGGGCCTGGAGACCCTGGTGCACCCCCACTCCCCCCAGAGCTCCAGTCAGACCAGCAAGATCCATGTACTAGTTCAAGTGACAATTGTTTTTTGCCTTTAAGATCACGTTCTCTTCACCCACAGTGAACGTAGTGACTTTGATCTGTTCATCCAAATGGTACTGAAACTTTGTGTGATGTCTCACAGAGGTTAAAAAGGTGTTGTTTTCAAACTGTTAGCAAAATCAGAGGAAACTATAATCTATGAGTTTTCTGTTTTAAGTCTTAGTCTGTAATTGTGCGACTCTGGAGCTGCTTATTTTTTTTTTTTTCCCCCTTAGGGAGCTTTTTTCAAAGTATCTTGGTATTAATACCAGCAAAGGTTTGATTTTTAAACCAATTTGTATAAGATTTTACATGTAGCTTCAGATATTTAAGCTAGAATTATAGAACAAATCGGTTTTTTCTTCCTACAGAAACTAACAAATTGCTTTACTTAGTGTTTCTCTGATGGGTGAATTAGGAAAGATGGTTAGGAAAAGTAGTGAGTATGGAAAAATAACTTTCTGAACTAAAAGCTTGAGCTTACTTACCAAAAAGCTTAAACTTGGTAAACAAGGTAAATGTTTTTCAGTAGGATAAATTCTGCTCCCTATGTATGCGTGTGCAGCTCCGTTTGCAGAGAACCTTACAAATCTGGCCAAATCTGTAGCTATGCTTATTTGCAAGGAGTCTCTTCATTGTCTGAACTTGGTCCTGCTGGTAAACCAAAAGGCACTCGATATTGCAAATATACTTCTGCAAGGCTTGGCATATTATTCTTGTATATTAGTTCGAGATTCCTGACTTGAGATGCACTTTAAATATAAATTCTCATTAGTACTGGAAAAAGAATGTAAACTGCTGTAACGGCATCGGAGGGCTGTAAGAAAATGTTATTGTCGGATGCCATTAAGGAGCAAAGTTTGTATGTTTTGTCGCAGTAGGGAAATGAAGTCCTGTAACAAGAAAGTGTCCATACTTGAAGGACTTTTGCAAAGGTGGTGCTTCAGGTGCCTCCTTTTCAAAGCAGACAGACTGGTTTACATTTCAAATTGTTTAGAGTCAAATGCATTTTAAACTGCTTCAACATGGGAAGGTTCTCATTTCTTGACACAGTGTAACATACTGTATTCCTCTGATACTCCTAAATTGGAATCTACCTTTTATGCAGGTGGCTTATAGTAATTTTAAAATTAGGTAAACTCTTACTTGGACATATGTACAGTTGTCTTCTGTGGTACTACACTTTAAGGTGATGGGATGTTTTCAGTATATCAAAGGGTAGGTTTGTATTTAAAGCTCTAAATTATTTTGGCCTTCATACTGAGCTACAGCCATGTGATTCTATGCAAATTGACACACAGGTATTATTCCTCAACTGTTCTCCTTTTGTGAAGACAGGCCATCTGCAGGACCTCTATTTTTTCCATTACTAATCTGGTTTTGGAAGTAGGTTAAAATAAACTGCAGTGTTCAACTACACTCCTACCAAGTATATGAAGAGCTTACATCTGATAAAGCTGTGTTTATAAAAATCCTTGTTTTTCATGTATGCATCTACAGTCATAGGCTGTCAGGATGGTGAAAGTGCTTTTCAGTGAAACTGCCTGAATTACATGGCACTCTGGAAGTTAAGTGCCTAAGTATGCAAGCAAAACTTTGCTCTCTAACATGAGATTAGAAATCCCTCTCTTCCATTAATTTGAACTGTAGTTGCACTTGCTCAGGGTGTCTAAAAAGTGATTTGCCTAAATGCCCACTGTAACCACTTCAAGAGCTGTGCTTAGGTTTGGGTCCCTTCCTGGATTCTTGTAAAGGGAGGAGAGTGAGCAAGCGTGGCTTTAAGAGAGAAGTGCATCAGCTCAGGGTGGAGGCTGCCCTGCAGCTCTCAGTGCTGACAGGGGTGTGCTGCCCGCCCTGCAGGGAGCCTACCCCTGCAGGAAGCCAACCCCTGCAGGGACTGCTCCCAGGGAAGCTACTGACCTGAGACCTTGAATGAATGTATTATCCTACCAAATGTTTATAGCGTGCAGTTTGTAAAAATATTTTTATCACAACTTTTTGAATAAATTCTTTTGTATAGTTTCCAGTTTTCCTGCCTGCCTCTCTCATTACTAAGATGTACAGCTTCCAAGAGCAATTCATGCCCATAAGTGGATGTGTGGTTTTAGTTTTGTGTGTGCATGAGGCTTTTGTTCTCCTTGTCAGAGTTTTGTCTTTGGTGGAAAGACTGACTTAATGTGAAACGCCTGTGCCTGTAGGACTGCTCTCAAGAGCAGTCTGTAGGGAAAACATGCATGTGAAATCAAGAACTCACCTGCTTAATTAGTTTCTGTGGTTCATGTCTGGTATTACTAACCTGATTCTTGCTTTTTTTTAAAATTACTCCACTTCTCAACCTCCTACAGATGTGAGAAGTGTTGCTTCCAGCCATGCATATATTGACTTCATTCTTAAATTAAGATTCTATTTTTATTAATAGTGGGGGAGAAACAAAAACTTTTGAGTACTGAGGAGCATGACTCAAAAAAGGATTTGCAAATGTTGCAGGGACTGTGGAGTCTCAGTCCAGTGGTTGTTTTCATTGTACTTTGTGTGTAGGGCTTATTTCAAAATAGTGATCATGATATTGATTATGAGAGGTCAGCTGGACACGGTTCAGTATTTTTACAATACAGGAATCGATCACATTTTAACCAAAACCCCTTGCTCAGACCTTATCCTGCTTCTATGGTTGTATAAGTAATTTGAATGTGGAATCAGAGAATGTGTTGAGTTGGAAAGGACCCACCAGGATCATTGAGCCCACCTCCTGGCCCTGTGCAGGACAAACCAAGTCATGCCATGTGCCTGAGAACGTTGTCCAAACTCCTCTTGAACTCTGTCAGGCTTGGTGCTGTGACCACTGCCCTGGGGAGCCTGTTCAGTGCCCAGCCACCCTCTGATATCCTACCTAAACCTCCCCCGACACAGCATCGTGCCATCTGAACAGCACCGGTAAGTATTTTAGCTGATGAAGTTACAGATAGATCGATACATAGATACATACCTGTATCTATCTATGAACTACAAGGGAGGTCTAGTAGGAACTGTTTCCAACAAATTTGAGAAACCTGTTGTGCTAAAGATGCCCTACTGGAGCAGTGATGGTCAGCGCTGTGTCTGCCCTGGGTTATCCTGTTTTCCCTCTGCTTAGGCCTGCAGGTGTGAAAAGGGAGAAATGGAGGCTGGCTCGGTGTCTGCCGTGGCGGGACGCACCCCGCGCTGGGGCGCGCGCCCTGCACCGCCCGGCGGGCCCCCTTCTCCCCGGGCTCCCGGTGCCGGCGCTGCCCCCGGCGGCCGCGGGGCCGGAACGCTGTTCGCGGGCGCGGTTTCCGCGGGCGGTGCGAGGCGCGGGCCCGCCATGGCGGCGGNTTCCGCCGCGTGTCGCAGCCGCCCGCCTTCCTCTACAACCCGCTCAACAAGGAGATCGACTGGGAGAGCCGCGTCCTGCGGGCGCCCGAGGAGGTGCGGGGGGCGCGGCGGGGGCCGAGGGGCCACCGGGGCCGCCCCGGCGCCGTGTGACGGGCGCTCTGGTCTCTCCCGCAGCCCCCCCGCGAGTTCAGGGTGTGGAGGAGCAGCGCCGTGCCCCCGCCGGACACCTACAGCCCGCCCGAGAAGCCGCCGCCGCCCGCGCCCGCCCTCGACATGGCCATCAAGTGGTCCAACATCTACGAGGACAACGGCGCCGACGCGCCCCGGCAGGCCGGCAGAGCCAAGTTCCTGCCGGACGAGGAGCAGGAGCCGCTGGAATCGGGTGAGGCCCCGGCGGGAGGCGGCGGTGCCTCGCACGGGCCGGGTGTGCTTGGCAGGCGGCGCCGGGCCGGGCGGGTCAGTGCGCCGAGCCCGCCGGAGGCTCTGCGGGCCTCGCCGGCATTCCCTGCTGCCTTTTTGTGGCCGCAGGGATGGTTGGCCTGCAGTGCCGCTGTTTGGGCTTTCTGAGAATCAACACAGACCCTGCAGCGCGCTCTCTGCAGGGAAGGATTGAAGGCTCTGTAGAACTGCAGTTCTGTGATACTGACAGGTTCGGTCGTGGTGCTGATAAAACAGAAGGTGGTATGAGAGCTTCTTCAGGTGCTGCTCTGTGGGCCTTGAGTGTAGATGTAGGTGAGATTACGACGTTTGTAAAGCTTGGGATCCAAGAGGGGAATTAAATAGTATGTCCATGTGGCAGACTACTGAAGCAAATGTTTACTGCACTTGTAGTCATGATACAAACTGTAATGGTAATCTGGGAAGTAAATATTTGATGGAGGGGGTGAATTTTTTAATTGATGGAGAAAGAGAATAGCCAGCAACAACCAAGAGAACAAAACTAAAAGAAGAAATTTTGGGCTTTTAGAATACAAAATAACGTTTCGGTTCACCAGTAAAGTTGTCAACAAACCTTTTCGAAACAATTGGGCTTTTTTTGCTGTCCTGCTCCTTTCTTGGTTCTGGGTGTTCTTTCCCAGTGTTAGTTTTTATGTCTTGCTCCCTGTGTCTTGTATGTTCGTCCCCCGCCCCTCCATGCATTTCTCTTAGTCAGCCACCTTCTAAAGTAAGAAGATAAATGTTTAATTGACCTTGACATTATTTCCTGCTTCTAAAATGTCCTTTTCTAACTTTTTTTCTTATCTATTAAAATAATTTTTTTAGAACAGGTATGGTACAGTAGCATAAAGCCTTCTCTTAGTCATCCTCCATGGTCTGTGGTAGTAATAACAAATAACCTTTCCTGTTCTGTCTATGTACTGTCTGTATGCCAAAAATGAGTGTGTTGTCAGTTAATACTACTGTGTCTTTTTTCCAGGCCTCTCAGATGTGGTTAAGTCAGTTGTTCTAAGACAAGGATGGTGTTTGAGACAAAATACTGACTTTGCTGAATTTGATTAACTCTGTCTTTTATTTAAAGATGGTGAAAAAGATGATGAACCAGCTTCTGCTAAGAAACGTAAAGTAGACTCTGGAGAGCAGGCGAAGAAGAAGAAGAAGAAGGTATAAGCAGGGTGTGATGGATTTAGACATAATGAAAATTTCAATGAACTTGGAGTCCTCTGCTGGAATGGGAAACAAATACATGTTTACTGAATATCTCTCCTATCGGGTAGGGAATTTTATTTCTGTAGTATGCTTGCCTTTTGGAAAGCACAAATTAAATGGACAATGTTGTTATAGAAAGTTGTTTACTGAACAAAATTTAAACATGTTTATTTAAAAGAGGGATCCATTGCAATGGATACTTGTGCTTATGCAGGTTACAGGGCCTCATAAAATTGTGTTTATCAAGAAACCTGGTAATATGAGTTTTTCTGGACTGACTTTTCCATTGTGTCAAAACCTTTTATAAAGGAGTATATACTAAGGATTTTTTTAGGTTCTGTGATATGTTCACATATTGTTTTTAAATGTATGTATAGAATGCAGATAGATCACTGGAATAAAGCTACCTTTGAAAACATCTGCGGTATAAATACTGCATTGCATGCCTGGTGAATAGGAGGGATGAGTTCTGTACTATGTGCCATTCAGTGATGTATGACTCAACAGATTCCTCAGGGTTGTTTTTTTTTTTTAAATAAATATACAACTACAACTGGAAAAAAAATTACCTAATAATGGAGTTTAATATTTTATAATTATTTTTTATGTTATTCCATCTGCATCAGTGAAACGTGAGACTAACTGATGCAGGAAGAATTGAAGCATTTAATGTATTCTTCCTGAAATAGAAAATAGAACCTAGATATTTATGTGGACTAAAATTATGACAAAGCTCTGATAGTCTTTACTGCCAAATTGAATTTATTTCAGTACAAACAGTTGGTAATCTTCTAAAAGTGCTAGTCAGTGCATTTGTGACATCCTGCTGCATGGATTTTTGGGTCTGTGTATGAAAAGGTACCAGCTGGTACTGGATTGAAGGATGAGTTGCTCTAAGTTTGTTTTCAAATAAAAATTCTGTGCCTTAGGAAGTCTGCAGTGAGATTAGGACCTACTAATAGAAGTTTATGCAGTTAAATTTTTAATGTAAACATTTATGTTTTCTATTTTCCTTCTGTCTTGGACTAGCTTTACTTTGGCAGAACAGATTCTGTGTGCATAGGTGCTAATATGATGTTACAGTTTTTTTAACTGATTTTTAAAGAATCTTTTGAACCTCAGTATGTAAAAAAATGTATTCATTCTTAGTGAATATATGAAATTATCAACAAATCGTGCAGCTCTAGCCTTGGCAGTGTGGTAATGCTTTCTCTGGATCCTTGTCTGCCTGCGGAGTCCACAACTGTTCCTTGCCAATTTCACAGGCTGTTGGGCCAAATCCATGATATATTCCACTCCTTTTGTGTTGTTAGCCTGGAAACAATTTTAAAAATGCTACTTGTCCACAGCTGAGGGTTTCCCATGCCCGCCTATCCTAACACAATCCCAAATATGGGACACTGTCCTAGTATGCTCCAAGATGAGGGATGCTGTCATGACAAAACTTACGGAGTGCCAGCTCTGTGTAGTGTTTCTCAGAATACTCCATCCGCAGTTGGGGTGCTGGGCTAGAGCAGCGATTAGGCTGGCAGGGAGCAGAGGAGAGCTGGCCTCTGAGTTGGAGGGGGAAAAAGCCTCTCACCCCCTTAGTGATGACTCTGCAAAGTTCCAGCTGGGATAAAGATCCCTTCACCGCAGACACATGTGGCTGCCTGCTGAAATGAAGCTTTTACTAGGTGGGCAGCCAGTGTAGCAGGACAGTTCAGGAACTATGGATGTCTGCATGTTGTTGAGTTGAGAGATAATGATAAATGCCTGTACTTTGCTTGGTCTAGAGTCCTAATTTAAATTTTCCTTCATTGTAGTAAGAGCATGTGAAACTTCCATTAAAAACTGCCATGTAAAGCAGACCAGTTCTCTTACAGGAATAGCTGTCTCCATGCAGATACTGAAGCCTTACATTGTCCACTTCAGGATGCAGATTGTCACAAGCTATTTGGATAGCTGATCTCTAGGTCCTGGTTGTCTGAGAACAAATGGTTTCTGTGAGATTTGCTTAGAAGGAAATAATGGATGTTTTACCTGCAGTGCCGAATGGGAAGTCTCTGAAAGGAAAGGCTCACTCTAATCTGGTTCTGTTTTTTTTGTTTTGGTTTGTGGGTTTTGGGGGGTTTTTGTTTGTTTGTTTGTTTTTGTTTTNGGGGGGGCTGTTCATTTTTGTTCACTGTAACTGCTGTCCTAATGTAGCTAACAATGTGTGACTGCTTGTGCTCCTTTCTTAACAAGGATGGGTTTATGCTGTAGCTGTAGTAGAGCGCTGAGGGTAGGGAATAGCGGTGAGTCAGTTTCCCATAGGGTTGCTTTGTGTCCAGACAATGAGTTGCAGATTATAGCATGTCTAGCAAGACACGTTTTGAGAAATCTGTCTCTGCTGACCTGTAGTTACAGAATTTATTCCAGGTTTATGTTGGATGAATGGTACCATTTCTTGTAATTTGAAGTATTTTACACAAAATAGACTGTTTAATGGACTGCCCGATTCTAAGGTGTTACAATAGTTGTGTTTTCTAGATAAGTGCTCCTTGAAGAGCATTACAGCTGAAGGTTCATGTCACTAGCTCTGGAAATAGGGTGCATTCCCGTCAATATGGCAACCAAGGAGGCTTTTGTCCTTGGATTGTTTGCTCTGCTGTTCTACAGAGCAGCTCAGGAAGTTGCCATGCCAGTCACTCATTTTGTTTTCAGATCATATACGTAGTATCCAGTTGTCTTGAAGTTAACACCATCTGATACTCAATTTCCAAGGAGAAAACCGGCATGGCTAATGTGGGAGAAGAGTGATTAATTGTATTATTTACAGGTTGAAACCTTCATTGTAAACAGCGACCATGGCAGCTTCCCTATTCAGGAGAAATGGCACAAGCAACTATGTGGCTTCTTCTGACGTAAGACATTTGAAAGAAAGCTGTGAGAGCCTGTATGAAGCTTAGTTGTCTGGGCGGCTTGGTTCTGCATCTGGAAGTTGGTTTTGGTAGAGATGCTTCAGTGCATCATCTTCAAAAGAAGATGATGAGAGAACTGATAGTGCTGCAGCTGCTGAAGCAACTAAAAAGATTTCAAGAAACAGACTTGTAGGTTTGGGCAGGTAGTAATGAAAATTTTTCTACTCTGCTTCAGGATCTGTGAAATGTGTGAGTGAACACCAACTAAACTTAGACTGATATCTCAGATATTCTAAAAATCTCTTAACTATAGAACAGTTTATCCTGGTTTGTCTTTCAAGAGAAAATAGTGAAAGTGAACATACACCCCTGCTGACAAATGGGAAAGACTGCCTCCAAAAATTAGTCCTCTATTAACTCATCATTCTACTTGTTTTTATGATGAGTCAAATCTGATTAGGAAAAAGTAAAAAATCTACATGGGTTTGATTGAGGAGATTCTCTTAAAAATTTGTCAAAATTGGAAAAATGGTATCTGGAAGGCAATTAGTTTGCTGTGAGCATGTTGTGTTGCTTACAGATGCTGGCACAGATGCTTTCCAAGAAAGGCAGGATAATCTGGAAGAGAAGAATTCACATCAGTACAGAATTACATGTGTTGAGCATCATGGCTTTTATGGCAGGCAGTGCTTCCTCCCTGAAATGCCAGCAGGGAGGTTGTGGCAAGACATCCCTCTGTTACACTACTGTTCCTGTTCTTGATGCATATTGACATGTTGAAATGCTGATTCATTTACAAATGGTTTGTGATAGGCTTAAGGCTGCCAATATGAAAGTGAATCCAGAGAAATGCAGTGTGTTCCATAAAAAAGTAATTTATTGTCAACCTGGAATTGATGCCGAAGGAGAAATTTTTATCAGCAGAAACTGAAGCTGTGCAGTGCTGTCGAGTTGGTGATGGGAAGCTCATTTGCCAGCTTGCAATCTTAGGAAATCATGGCAGAATTAGGATGAGGGATGCAATGCTTTCAGTCACCAGCACAGTACAGTTTGGATTTATTTTTTTTTCAGGCTTGAAAGGCTCTTCTGTCTGTTTCTGTGTTAGCTTGCTGATTTTATCCAAACCCCTTTGGCTACTGGTCACAGATGTTTGTGCTTTTGCTTTGGTTGTGGGTTTGATGTGAGAACAGCACAGGGCTATCTTAAAAGCATGGAAGAGGATTACAGCTGAAGTGTGTGTTCTTGAAGGATAAATGATTGTACTAGTTGAAAGGAGCCCCTGGTGATGGCTACAGTGGTGCAGCATTTCCATTTTGAGAGATGTTATTTAAGGACACCCACAATTACTTGTTAGACTGGGAAAATCTGAAAGACTGGTCTCCAAATAGCTGGAAAAATCGCAGCAACCATCAGGCCCAGGCACAAGCCTGGTGGTACTGGTGCCCCAGGGAGGTGAGCTTGATGACAGATGAGTTGCTTTACAGCAAATGAGTGGAAATGGCTGTCCTGGCATGCTCAGGAGGAGATGCTGACTCCTGTCTATAATTCACAAGAGGGCAAATATTGCAGAGGAAAAAATTCTCAAAAACACTAGCATAGGATGTGTTTAGAAAACCCTTGGGCAAATGGGAGTCATCTTGCTAAGAAATCTGATTCCATTACTGCCAAAGGGGTTTTCTGGATGCCTTGACTGAGGTGAAGTTTAACAAATGATGCAGCAAGAGGCTATGATTAGCTGGGCAGTTTGTGGCTGTCTCAAAATGTCAACACTGAAACAAAAACAGGATTTCTATAGAGCAAAATGTTGGCAAAATAGAGAAAACTGCTAAAAAGAAATACAGTGTTTTCATTGCACAGAAGGCTTCCCATGGGACAGGGGAATCTCAGGGAATAGTTCTGTTCCTCAGACAAACATGCTGGTAGCAGTGGGCTGCTTTCTGAAAGTTTTTAAGTCATACAATTTGGAACCAAGAAATAGCAGGAATAATGGAGGGATAGAGATTCCAGTGAGCTAGTTCTTCATGCTGAAAGTATCAGAGACCAAAAGGAACACCATCATCCTCAGAGGAGTCCACGAAATTTGTGTTGTTGTTAGAAACATGCAAAGATCAGATCAGTTGGACCTTGAAGGTGGAGTCACACCAGAGGTTGGAATGGGTTGTGCTGCTGCTTCCTTTGAACCATTTTCTTCAGGGCACTTATGAAGAAAGGAATTTTCAGGGAAGCCAGGACCCATGGAGCTGGATTGACAGAAGAATGTAATGAATTCAATGAATGGAGATAAACATTTTTGATCCTTATCAAATAATTTTATCAGGGCTCTTCATTTAGAAAACAAAGTGGTCTTCATCTTTAGTATGCTTTAGTCTTGGTGGCTCAAAAGATAAAACACATATTTGCTTTGCTGTAGCTGTGAGCAGCAACACAGGAAGTCTGTTTTGTTGTCTTCTAACAAGGTGAACTTATTCTTTGGATTGAACGCTGATTTCCAATCCCTTCCCATAACTTCTCCCACCATATATTTTTTGCTGCAGATGGACTGACATGAAAACAAATACAGGATTAATACAGAGTAACCCCAGGAAAGTGTAATGGGGAGTTAAACCACAGAATTTTTCAGGAGAGGATTAACACACTCTCCTCAAACCAGCCCACCAAACAACACCCCTGGCAGCAGCAGAGTCCTAGCAAAAGCCACTGTTTCTGTTGGAAGCAGAAAATGGTCCAGTTTTGTTAAAAAAGTAACCTGTCTGACACAAGGTGGTAAGAGATATTTTAAGGAACCATGCCAAGGTAATTTGAGAGACTAATTTCACTTCTTTTATAGAAAGCATCACAACTACTTAATAAAGGCCTAAAGAAGGGATTAAAAAAAAAAAAGTTTTTCTGTTAGGCTTCTAGTCTAGAAAAAGGTGACACTTTCTATTGTAATCCCTTCCTTAGGACTGATAAAATTTTATTTTGTGAGACTAAGAGCTTATATATTGTCTGAAATGTTTCAAAGAGGTGTATTTAATGTTGGGAGTGGCAAGGGCTTGTTTAAAACATACTGTTCTAATAGTTAGGAATATGGGGTTTTGTATAAGCTCTAAGGTTTGCTTACCATTAATGGCTTCTTCTCCCAGGAATGCTTGTGAGTGCCTCTTGTGTACTTGTAAATAAGCTGTATCTGTCTGAGAGTTTAAATAAGCCATGTTGCCATGTCCTTTGACATAGTAATGATGTTTACACCTTACAAACTTAATTTTTTAAAGTATCTGTATAAAACAACACATAGCCTTATATAAGACAACACAGAGTTATACGCTATAGAATTATTACATTGATATTAATAGATTCATTGCATTATTTCCCCACAGAAGCATAAGTGACACTTCAAGCTGGCAATATGAGAGTAAATGGAATCCATGTCGTTAAGTGATTTCAGTGTTGATGCAACAGGGAGACTTGCCTGATACAGACTCTGTGTGTATAAATTCGGGGCTCCTTGAATGCTTCAGAGCCAGTGACAAATAAGCTCTGCTCTGACCTTGTAAGGATCCCAGGTGTGTATCATCCCCTGCTCCAGCTGGTGATTCCCTATTTCCCTGCCTGTTCTCAGCCTTCTTGGGACTGCTATTGTGTTAGAAAACTACCATGCAGCTGGCAGGAAGATGCATTGTCTCATTGGCAGAATCACCCACCAGACCTCTGGACAAACAAGCCCTGTGATCAGTAATTTGGCTCTTGCATCTTTTGTTTGCTGGTTTTCCAGCCGTGCTGCTCCAGCAGGGAGCGCTTTGTTACCTGCTGGCACAGTGCCTGTTGAATCTGCAGCTCTACTCTACACCACAGACCCTGATTCCCTTCTAATTTTCTTTCTCATATTTAAGAGTTTCTTGAAACAGTACACATCTATTTTGTTTGCTTTCTTGATATCTTGCTCTAGACAAAGGCGTTTTAAACAGCTTTTTAAGACTGTAAATTTCACGTGAATTTTGAATGCTGTGTAGGGAGAGTTATCACAATCCTTTCTCTTCAAAAAAATTATTCTTACATTGATGGGTCATAATGAAAAAAATTATTGGGCACAATTTTAGTCAAACGAGCTTGTCTTCAGCAAAGGAGTGAAAATGAGTATGAAAATAACAAATGGTTAAATCTCATGCTAAACTTCTATTTCAGACAAACCAATTATTGAGTTTCAGAGTTTCTAACTTGCTAGAGAAAAACCCAAGAAAAAGAATTTTACCAGCTTGAAAAAGTTCCAGTTGGTTTAAATTTAAGAATACTCAAGAAACCCCCTTATTTCTGTAAACTAAGAAAGTGTGGAAGAATTGGCTTTGCAAAGTTGCATTTATCTAATTTTACCATGGACTCCTAACCTTCTTTCATAGGAGGTTACAAAAATAAGGCAGGAATGTGCCCTCCGCAAGGTGGCCCAGCCCGTTGGCCGCCCCAGGCCAGCTGGGCCCACACCATTCCTGTCAGACCTCTTGACTTTAACACAGTGCTGGAAGGGAAGACAGCGATGCAACCAGCACCGCCAGCCCTTCTGCCAGCGCTGACAACTCAGTGCACTCATGAATTGGTAGAAACGAGCAAAAACATGCAGTTGAACAAGAGAGTTTGCAACTTTCTTCTCCATTTTGTGGAGGCCTATAACCCTCTCAAGCAGTTCTATGGTTTGTAATTTTGTGTTCATACAGAGCAAGGACTCCTATGTCAGCACAGATGTACATGGCTCAGGATGATGTATTTGGGTTTATAAAATGTGGTTTACCTCAGGTTTTGCCTTGGTTCTTTTGTTTTGGCATAGCCAAGAGCAAAAATTGATGTCATTTTAAAAGAAATTAAAAAATTCTAAGCTAAATGACAGAATTACAGCAAAACCCATAATTTCTGAGGGCAGTTTGTCTTGTCACAGAACCTTCTCCAGTGTACCACATCCAAGTTTCCTTGGAGCAGACTTATGCTGAGGATTGTGTTGCTGATGTACTGGGGTAACTCTGGACAGGATTTAACAGTCAGGCCCTGCAGCAGTTAAATTAGCCCTTAAAACCAACTTTTTTTCTCATTCAGAAGGAATGAAAAGAAACTACCATTATACTTGAGAGAAGCCATGGGGATCCTAGAGACGGAACTGACCCACTGTATGTGTTTAGGCTTTTAATTAAAAGAACTCATTTAATTTTTCACAGGATTTTGGCAACATACAAAGCTGAAAGATAATGGTCTTATTCACTGTGAAAATACCTTCTGTGATTTGCTTAAAAGGGTAAATGTTTCCAGGGGCTGGATATGCCTCGCGGTAGGTGGAAACTTCATTTGATGCCTGCATTGGCTACAGTAGAACAGTAATGCTAGGGGTTACAGTTGTCTTCATTGATTGCTCTGAAATTCAGAGTTTAGTAAATAATGGGAAGGGACTTAAATGAATCAGTGACTTTATATTGGGAATATTTTGTAGACTCTCATTTTTCCTTTTCCTCCTTGTGCTGCAAAATTCCCTTCTATTTTAATAGCGTTCTGAAGAAATTAACCTGAAAAACTATCACATTTAATAATAGCACAAATTCCTGGGAAACTCCACAGGATTTTCCATCAGAACTGTATTTATATCCCAGATTGTGCATACACACTAGAGCATTAAGAACAAAAATACTAGCGGTTGGGAAATTTGCTTTCCTGGCACTTGGGAAACAATTCATTTTAGGTGGTCAGTCCATCTTGAACATTTTCCTCAATTATATCACATAGGGTTTTTGTTTGCTAAATTAGTAGCCTTCTGTTTTCATAAGAATAAGCAGGTTTACTGACTCCCCTGGTTAATGCTATAGGGTTTCTGGGAAGCTAGATGTGATCAGTTCTATTTTTGATATCATGATAAGGGATGCTGTTTAATCTGTGGCTACATTTGCGTTCATAAGCCATTTGGCACAATAGCAGAGTGCCTGTAATGTGAACTAGTCTGTGCTGTGGGCTAGCTCAGCTTTGCTCCCATGGGAGCAATGCCCAGCAGCAGTCCAAGTGCATTAAATGCACTCCTGGAGTGCATCTTCTGGTTTGAGTTACATCTAAAAGGAATCCAGCTGGTGCACTCTGAAAACCAAAGTGGAGTCTGCCAGGCTGATAGGGAGAGTCTCTTCAAAAGCCGCCTCCTGATCCAAACTGAAATACTTGTGCAGGCACACCCTGCCTGTGCAAGGGGCCCTGCATGCACAACACCTCAAACTCTCCCCCAGAATACACCTTGCTGGGAAAAACGACTGGGTTCAGTGTTTCTGCTCCTGGTAGCACACCAATATCGCTTTCTGAAGTCAGCTTTTTCCTCACCTTGGATTGTTTTTTTCCTATTAATTGATTCACTGGTTCTTATACTCAGTACAAAGGGTGGTGGAGAATGGCAGTGAGAGTAAATTGCAGCACTGATACTTTCTTATCAGTTCCCAGACCAGTAATGTTTCTCCTGAGATGCTGCATTCATTCCTGCAAGAATCTACACGTGTGTTTCGAGTTCAGCTATGTATGAATCCCACTACAGGCAATGGAAAGTCGTCTGTATGTGAGCTAATTGCACATGTGAATTTACAGTGCTAGGGTCATAGCACTGAGCCTGTTTCTGGATGGGGGCTGAAGCCTTATCATGCACCTAACAGCAGAGTAAGGAAAGGGATTTGAGGATTTTTACTCCTAGAAGGAATGGATTCCTTTCACCTCCTGTGCTTTCTTCTCAGGAAAATTTAACTGAATTTAGCAAGCTTACAAAAGCATTTTTTTATTTTAATATAGATGTCTTAAAAGATTAATTTCTCCCTGAAGACATTTGGTCAAGTTGGAGAGATTGATAATTTCCCAATGTTCTTTGCTGACAGGCAAAAAAAATTTCTGCTTCAGGTTAACATTTGTGAATGTGTTTAAGAAAATACAGATTTCGTATACAAACTGCTGGGGAGAGCACGAGCCAGTGCAACAGTGCGCAGATTTGCAGTGTCATAGCTGCATTAATAAGGTGGGGCTCACCCCTGCTGGCTGGGCTAAAAGTCTTGGGCAGCTGTAAACAGACAGGGGAGGTGGATGTGCTTTTCAGACAGAAACAGCAAGGCTGCATACAGTGTGCTTTGAGGGAGGCAATTGACTCTGCAGTGCTTGCTGAATCAGACATTAATAATACACTCTTACTTTGATGTTTTGGGTACGTTTTCTAATGGGATTCCTTTACGTTGCACACTAAGTGCTGGCAAGACTTGGCACAGTGAATGACAAGTAGCTTGACTTTAGGTTTCTGGGAAGTACCCTGAATTAAGAGAAGCAGGGGGAGCTGGTGTCTTACATGTTACCTGAGAAGAGAGTCAGTCTGATGGAGCAATAGTGCACTGGTGTCCTGCTCGCCATGCATTCTGTTTTGCTTCTGGCAGGGCACAAGCAGCAGTCTGGTGTCGGACCTGCAGTCGCTGCCACTTTTGCCTCTGCACAAGCAATTGATGCTCACTCTGGTACTGGCTCTATTGCCTGGCAGTAGTCTTCAATGACTACAACAGGAGGACTTCTTAATGGTGAAAGATTAGCATCAACCAGTTCGGTGGGAGACCCTGATGCCTGGGAAGAGCAGTTTCTTCTTCAGTTGGTTCTGATCTCTAAGGCAACAGTAGCCATGGCACTGAACATGGGAAGTAACAGAGCTCATGCCTGTCAGCAGCAAAAGAAATGCCTCCTTGGGAAGCAGTCTTTCCTAACATCTGTCTGTAACAACCGTTGTCCTTCTCAAATGTTGTGTGGAACCAGAAACGCCACTGGAGACCAGGATGCCTGTGTGAGTCACCAGCTGGTTTTCACTGGACGGGCAGAGGAGGCGAGGGCAGTCAGTGGAACCAGCCCTGCATGTTGCCTCCTTGTACACACTGAATCCTGGAGGAATGGGTTGCCATCAGAATGAGCAGTAAACCGGTCTGTGTTCAGAGGCTGCTGACTGCTAAGACTGTTTTAAGTAACTGACAGACAAAAAGACCAATGAACTCATCTTACCATCCAGAGAGGGCTCTGCCCCTATGCGTGGCAGAGCTCGGGCCCCTGGAAGCATTACAGGCAAAGCCCTCCCAAGGCCCAAAGAAGAGGCGTGTGAGGACCGCAGTGGATGTGAGCTCTAGAGATGGTAAAATCTTGCTTCAGGAAATGAATCTTCTATGAAGATGTGCCATGGCACTTGTCCCAAATCCTGCAGTAAGCTCAGCTCTGACAGAGTAAGTGAGGGTAAGGAGACAGGAGGTAAAACTAGGGGGCATCATTCTCTGGGGTTCTTCAGGTAAAGCAGGTAAATACCTAAGGGTCTTCATTGAGCCCATATGTTGTTTAGAAGGGAAAATATGCTGGCTTAGACATTGAGTTCTTGTGCTTAAGAAGCAGGCAAAGTGCAGGAGTAAGACGACTTGGAGTCAAATTTTTGAAGTGTTTTCTATGAGAGCAAGATGTTGATAGGAGGAAGGGGTGGGACTGGGGAAGGAAAAGGAACATTACATGTTTTGTCCATAAAGAAGAGCAACGTGCTGTGCAAAAGAGGGCCATGAATACTAAGACAAGGTGTTAATGATATTGAGGTGTTCACTTGAACTATATGTATGATTACAATATGCTATTTGGAGATACATCTTCCAAAGGGATGCTAAAGTTGTCACACTTACAATTTGACCTGATTTTCCTTTGTTGCTGGTTGTAAAGAGAAAAGCCACCAAACAGTTAAAACCTGGTTTGGTTTGTTTTGTTGGGTATTATTTTGAGAATGAGTGGGATAATTTTAGTTCTTCTGAACTAAAAATTAGATCAAAATCCTGGCAACTGTACAAGATAAATGAGCAACCTTGCAATAAAGGGGTTTTTGTCACCTTGGAAACACAGTTTGAAAAAGCCACTTGGAGTAATTTTAGTTTCATATTTCCCTCTGCCCATGTCCCTCCCATGCAGATTCTGTTTTTACACTCAGTATTATCCGGTTTAGCTGTGTTTCTTTCATAGACAGACAACAGGGGAATTTGCCAGACAAAAGTGGAAGGACACTGAAAATGACCTTGCACATGATGTTTCAGAGCCGAAACTGGTGTTTGGAAACACACAAAATTAAACTCATACAAAAATAGATTTTAAAAAATCAGTCATTTTAGATCTCACAGTTCAATGTAAAAAACCCAGAAGCTTAACTTCAAATATATTTTTTTACATACTGTTGAGTCTTGTAATTCTGGAGAAGAATATGGCATTTAGGAAAGAAATTGTAGCAGTAAGAATAAAGGTTGAGGGGTTAAACAAGGAATAATATACATAGAAAAAATTACGTAATCTATTAAATATACATGGTCTTTCAGAATCCCCACCACTGTGATATCCATGTGAAATTTGTTGTATTAAAATGCTGTGGGTCTTTGTTGTGGACATTACACAGATTATGCTGTGGCATGGCTGGAAACTCAAGTAATTAGAGATTAGGATAAAGTAGTGCTTCTATCCACTAAAGAATGTAAATATTTTGAATATTTTCAATAACTCACACTTCTATAACAGATCTCACCTGAAGAGTGCCTTTACTGAGTGCCTACTAGAGAAAGCACAGAAGCCTTTGTAGCCCTTCCCATCTACTTGAAATCAGCTGAGACACATTGGCTTTCCACTCCCACCCAGAAAATATTTTGAAGTGAAAAGTGAATTGATTTTCCATTATTTGAAAGAGTAAATGGCATTTAAATATATATTTTATTGTCCAGGTGATATTCCTGGAAGCTCAGAGGAATCTATACAGGACTGGTTGATGGTCCCTCTGCCAGTGCCTGGTGTCACCTCTGCCACCAGCTGTGTGTGGACTGTTAGGCTGGGCATGAAGAGATGCCACCAAGGACCATGGTGTGAGCACAGAAAACTAGCAGGACATTACACCTGTGCACCACATGAGATATGATGAGATAGAACAGCGGACTAATATTTGGGTTAAATATTTGGAAATGCTTCCTGACCACATGACTGGTGAGGCTGTTGGGATAATAGTAAGATCATATAACTTGAGATATTTGAACCAAGATTGATTTGTATATGAGCAAATGGAGGAGAGGTGTGATTAAGGGAGCACAAATGAGATTTTAAATTTATTTTTTCACCTCCATTTTCTTTGTTTCTGTTCTGTAATGTTATGATGGACATTAATACCTAAAAGAAGCTTGCCTGCCACCTTCCCATCAGCTGCTGTGCTTTTGTCATTCCTTGTTACCACAGAAGTGAGTGAGTGCTGGGAGCAAGTTGTCAGCAGATGGTAGGCAGCAACTCTGGCAAGTTTGCAAATGAGGGACTTTCCCCACTGCAGCCAGCAGGATCAAATATTAATCTCCGTGCTGCACTGCTCTTTACAAGTCAAGAAAGCTCATCAGGTCAAAACACGTATTCCATACTGGCTGTCCAAAGCAGGAAAACTTTTTTCTCTGACGAAATACAGTTTTATTGATAGGTGTACTCCAGGACATGGAAAAAGTCCTCCACAGTTCCTTACCATTAACTTCTCTGATTGCTCCATCTGGTGCACAAACAGTGGAGAGAAGAGAATATTTCACATACAAAATTCCACAGATCTCTCAGTAGCCTGAGCTGATATGCTGTGTTTCTCTGGCTTTTCTTTCCCCCCATTTATTTTGGCTTTGTAATATACAGGATAACTATAATGATCATATATCCACACATATAAAGTTTTTGGAGTCATAAAATTATTTAGTTTACATAAAAGAGAAAAATAGACTAGGTCCTTTGAACTTGTGAAAGTCATTGGCAGATTTTGCCTACAGAAACATCTGTTGCTTAAAATTTAAGACTCTGGGAACACATCTTTTAAGGCATCCTTGTGATTATCTTAAGTACTTTGAGACCAGCACACTATATACAGTTCTTTAAAAGGATTGGTCTTCCAATTTAAGGACCTTTCCACTTCTCTTTTTAAATATTGCCTTTCCTGATACCATACTTAGAAGTCCTCTGTACTTTGCTATGACTTGAAACTCAGAATTTTGAGATAGATGATTTTAAAAAAATTGCTATTTTTAATGGTAGAAGTGGAAGAAAGGGACTTCAAGATAGTGGATTCCCCCAAGAAGATGCTCATCTAATATGTTCCCTGATGCTGGCATTTTGTTGGCTGATAGTACATACTTGGAAGTCATTCAAGATATCCTTGGAGTGTTGTAAGTTTTGCAGGATTTTTAATGAATTTGGCATACGCAGCAGGTTTTAGGGCCCTATGCATAATGGGATTTATGATTGATGTACTTTGCAACATCCCCTGCATTGTGTTGGGTGCACTGGCAGACCCATCTGTGCTAAGGGTCTGTCAGATGGTACTATGCTTCTGTACAGTATTAATGGAGGCTGCTACAGGACACAGCTCAAAAACATTATAGCTCCAGCTAGGTGGGGGATGAGATTCACAAATGCTACATTTAATCTAAATTTGGATTAATAGCAAAACAGTATGAGAGCCTGAATGATGGTGAAGGCTTTGTGAAGGCATGAGGCTGAAGAGAAAGGCACATCACCGGTGGACATGGCTGAGAGCTCTGTTTCTTCCCTGTCCTCGTGGGGTGGTCCTGCTCTAAAGATATGGGACAAAATAGACAGAGAAATGCTTATTTAGTGATTTCATTTCCTTCACAGAGAATCTCATGTTTTGAGCAAAAGTTTGAATCTGGTTTTCTTTTGACCAAATGTTGGTGTTTACTTTCACTTCAACCAAGGCCGAGTGCAACCTATCTGCTGGTTTTGTCTCCATATTAGGAGAAGTTAATGGTGATGATGGTCATGATACTGACTATTTTTACTGTATGGGTAATGCTTTGGCTTCTTTGTATCCAAAATACTTTGGTATTTTTAGCATATCTTCAGTGAGGCTGACATCCTACCATAACATTGGCATGCTGGAAGATTGCAGTCAGAGGTGGTAATGACAGCCCTGTAGTTCAATGACGTGTTTTGAAAAGCTCATAGAGATGTTAGCTTGCATTCTCTAAAAAATCAAATATTAACTTAAAAAATAAGTGTAAGATACTAAAAAGAGCATGAATTACTGTCTTATTTCTATTAAAGCACAGAAAGGCAGAGCTGTGAACACTCCTGCTGCTCGAGTTAGCTGATCACTATGAATAGAACTTCCATCATGCTGCTCATTTGAATCAAGGTTAGCCTTACATGGCTCTTAAAATCCTTTCCTGTTTAATTTTAATTACAGTTTAATGGGTCAGGTAGACCATGCTCCTGGGAGCATGCACCACATTTTGTTCGACATGGCCAAACAAAAGCAATGCAGGTGTAGTGCACCAAGTGTAAGCTCTTGACAGCTGTGCCTCTTAGAACAGTTTTGGTTTAAGAAGGTTTCTGGCAAGGATGTTCTCTAAAAGGGAGTCAGTGGTCTGAGCCAAACAACTGCTCTTGGAGTCTCTAAAGTCTGCTTTTAAAAAGGGCAGTTCCAACTGCCCATATTTCCAGTGACCAGGGAGCAGATGGTGGACCCATTTTGATAATGAACACCTTCAGCTTTGTCCAGCTTGTTGTCTAGCAACCTCCTCAGGTTTAGAATATAAATGTTTTATTCTCCCACTGGTCTGTCATCCTAAGATAAAGAGCTGTATTCTGGGCCTCTAGGGTGCCTCGGCTGGCCAATTCAAAATAGGGTCTGGGGGGTAACAAAGGTGTGGATGACTGTAGTGGTGTCTGCATCTGAGAGAAATCAGTCATTTTGCAGGCTGGAGATAAGACACACAGCTATTAGCTGCCTGATAGAGTTTCATGGGACTCTTATTTCAGTCCATTTTGATGTCAGGAAGGCAGACGTTTTCAATAAAAAGACTGCTCATAGATTTTATTGGGGCATTCAAATGCTTTCAGTTCCCAGCTGTCATCAGGTCCACTTTAGTCATATAGTTGTCACTTTATCCCTCTGTCTGTGACAGCTCTTGAGAGAAGAAAGACACTGATTTGTTAAGCTTTAATGAAAAGGAGACTCATTCACTTTTCCAGACACTTTTAGTTTTATTCACACAAATGAATCCCACTGAAGTAAAATAAAGTACATCTTTCCACAGATACATCCTAAATTAATAAGAAACTATTATTTCAGACACATCTGAGGAAGTCTTGTAGGCTATGAGGGATGGAATTTTCTAAAGCCAGACCAAAGCAGTTCAAAACCAGTCCCTGAGTGTGTCCAGAAACGAAAGCCTGTGTACTTAGGAAAGCACAACTTCTTCATCCTATCTGCTGAGGCGAGCTGATCTCTGATGCTGTCAGCAAGGCTGGAAAGGTTATTTTTCAGTCTTTTATTAGGAAATATTTATTTGCCTAATTTCATTATTCAATTATATGAGTACCCAAACATTGCCACCTGTCAATCAGCATCTTCACCTTCTCATCAATGCAATTTTTTCCAACTTAAGTTTGATTTTTTACTTGTTCCATTAATTACAGTTCTCAAAATATCAACTCAGCAAAAATCAAGTAATTGGTGAAATCTCAATTTGTTAATGAAAAAAAAGTTTAAAAACATTTCTCTTTGTACCTTCAGAAGAATACTGCTTTCTCTTTCTTAAAAGTTACACTGTTTAACTGGCCCTAAATATTTGCCAGTCTTCTTGAAAAGAAGCCTCTTTGAGTTGGAGCAAGGTTCCTCTTGAAGAAGCTTTTACTTTTTGTAGAAGGCCAAGTAAAAGGATTCACATTCAGCATTGTGTGCTTTGCAGCTCCTGAACAAAACAGGCTGAGCCGAAAACAAAAGCTCAGCTTTGACTCTTACACCACTGGCTCAAGTTAGTTCCAGCCAGATCCTTAATGCTACTTTATCTGCAGGGTGGTTTTTTTTTTAATGTGATCAATGCCAACTCTGTTGGGCAAATACAGGATGCACAGGGATTTAAAAAAAAAAACCAGCTGCCAACAAGAAAAAGTGCTTTGTAACCACAGTTTGGAATGGAAACAATTTTCTAAGATACAGATCAAATTGTGTTTATAGCCTCAACTATTGGCAGCTTTTCACCAAGCTATTTCCTGTGTGCCTACTGCATAGAGGAATAATCTAAATTCTTAAACTAACATTTAAAACCATACAGAACATGAAGGAAATACAATGTGAAGCAGCACGGAAAACACAATGATGTTGAACTTTCTTTTGTTTCCATAGCTAATACTCATGGGAGAAGGCAGTAGGTACTGCACACCAAATGCCACTACTCCAGATATTTGCAGGATTTGGTTCTTACTCTGGCCGCTACCTACTTTCTACTAATACTGTTTTAATTTCTAAAAAGAAATACCCAAGTACCAAAATTTTTAAAAATGCCTCCTGAATTAGAGGAACTCTCTGTAAGTTACATACAGTTACTTTAAGTGAAGCAAGTTATTATTTCTTAGGAAAATAATTCACGTAATCTAAAGCACACGTATACAGAAAGAATCTGATTTTTCATTAGAACAGGTGGAAAATCTGCAGGTCTGAAGATGAGTCAAGGTAGGTGTAGACTGGTTTGCTCAGTTTGAAATGGTTGCAACAACTTTTTCTTGCAGAAAAACCCCAGAATTGAGCTGCTAGCTGTCTTGAATCTTTTTTTAAATTGGGCATGTTTCCTCTCCCAGACTTCAGATGCATGTCCTTTGCTTCAGGCATCTGTGTGCTGGTGGCACAGCTAACCTCCTGATAGCATCAGTAAGGTCAGTGCAGTCAAGCTCTGGTGTCCATGCAGAATTTTAACAGAGATTTTGTTGCTGAAGTCCTTCTACGCAAGCCATGTCTCAGCTAAGGAGCATGGCAGCTCCAGGAGAGGAAAACTGTAGAGTTGGGAGAGTAATTTAGGTTGGATGCGACCTCTGGAGATTCTCTGGTCAGCCCCAACATGGAACAGGAGCCACATAGGTGAGCTTGGCCAGGGCCAGACAAGTTTCCAGTGTCTTTGGGATAGAATTCCCCCAGCTTTTCTGGGCAACCTGTTTTGGCATCTGATGATGAGATGCACAATAACAACCAAAACCGCATAAAAGCTGTTTATACTTTTTTTCTTTGACTGCATCCTTACATAGCAGTTTTGGAAGGTAGAGTAAAAGGCTTAGCTTTACATACTGATTCCAGCCTGGAAATCAAAGCATTATGTTGGGAATTAAAGCTTAACGACCTAAACAGGTAAAATCCTGTTAGAGGATGTGGCGCTGGGGTTTTTGGACCCATGGGTAATGAAGAAAATTGTGAATTAATCTGCTGGAGATAGATGCATTAATTTGGCACAATGAGTGCACTGTCAGAAAAGAACTGATAGTTTTGTTTTTATGATTTTCTTGTATGCTACTAAATCCATGCTGGGATTGTTGCACTGGGACATATGATAACTATAATGAGATTTAGTTTAGATGAAAAGAAATCGTAACTACTCTGTAAAGCCCCCTCAAAATTTGGTATGTGTGATGCTCAGTTGCTTTCTCTAGAACTGAATGAGCGTTTCCTTTGGTCCAGTATTTGAGGCAGTGCTGTGCGGGGCATGCAGGATGCATGGAATGCCTGTCTGCTCCCAGCTGCCTTCTGCAGGGAGGTGACAGCCAACCTACCACCAATGGAGATGGCAATGGGTCCTCTGCTCTCACCCACCACAAAACAGATGTATTGCCGATCGTTTGTAAGGTATGTCACATAAAAAGCTGCAAAATACAGTCCTGAAGCTGCTTATGATTAAATGAAATGCAAGAGATGTAGACTCAGGTAGAAGTTAATGAACAAAACTGTCTCAGTACCTTATCTTGGAAAAAAATCAATGCTGTATCATTTCCTAAGATTGGTTTTGAAGGGCTGTGCACTTGCTAATGGGACTAATGCAGGATGTAGCTGAGCAGCACATACACCAAAAGTGAATTTTTGCCCACTTCAGCAGCCTCAGCATATTATTTGCTCTGTCCTAATGCTGTTTGAATTCCACCTGTGTGGGATTTTGGCTGGGATGGCAAAGGCTACTAACACCGAGGCCAACTCCATCCCTGTTTGCTGGCACCGCTCTGCTGAGGAGCTGCTGCTCCTCGCCCGCCAGGCCTGCGGGAAACCCGCCGGGAAGCCAGCGCTGCCCCAGGCACGGCCTGAGCCCGGAGAGAAGAGACACATTCGCGGCCTACAGATTTGTTTCTTTGGGGGTGGAGGAGCGGAACATCAAGGGAAGAGAAGTATTTAAAACATGCTGTGACTGCTTTGGTCTTTTCTCATGAAACGCTACGCACACGGCTGCCGGAGGAGATGGTGCTGGGTGCTGAGGGGGAGTCCGCGCACAGAGGGTGCGCTCTGCCAGGCCGCACAGCCCGCTCCCAGGCCGCTTCCCTCGGTGCCCGGGGTGCCCCCCCCGCGCGGCGGGCGGGGCGGGGCGGG
>VWZG01008542.1:0-73596 GCA_013396735.1 Grallaria varia
CTTTCTGGTCCCAGAAAGCAGACCTCTTGAAATCTGTGCACAGACAAGTTTATGGCTCTCCTCTCGTATCAAGAGTCTGGGGATAGTGCTGGAAGGTGCTTCTCAAAAAATCACAAAGAGCTACCGATATTCAAGAAATTGGGCAGCGCAGGGCTTTTGATCTGGCTGGGGCTTTCTGTATTTGCCTCATTACCTAAATAGCTCACTAACTCATGGAGTAAGAGCTGAGAGGGGACGCTGTGTCCAGGGAAGGAAGTATGTCTGGGAATATATTCCTGCCTGGTTGTCATGGGATTTCCCTCTGGTGTGTTGTCAGCCTGATGAAGGAATTCTGCACAGCCCCACCCAGATAATGCCTCTAGCAATAGTAGCCTGAAGCACAGCCTACTCATCTCACACAACAGGTCCTTTAGGGAATGCTGTCTGCAGCAGAAATGTAGAACTCCAAACATGCATAAATAAGACTCCCTTTCAGCTCAACATGTTCTATCAAGGTTACATGCTGTCAGCATCAACAGGCCTTTATTTCTTCAACGGCGAAGTAAAATTAGAGACTATTTTTCTGTTAAATACCTTGAGTTGTTGGAGTTACTGGAGTGGGCACTGATGGTGTAAGTTCACTTGTGGTGGAAGAGATGGATGTGGGCGAGGTGGTAGTTTCTGTTGGATTCCTGGATGTAGTGATGCTAGATATTGTTGTCTTGGTGGTGGTTGAAGTTGCAGTAGGTGTAGTTGTCTCACAAGGAATTTCTTGCACCTCACAACAGTTAACCCTGATTTCATAATTATAGCAAAGTTGCCACATAGTTACATCTTGCTCCTCATTTCTACAGATTAGTCCATAGGTAACATTACACTCTACTTTCTGACCAAGTTCCTCTAAGCTCGCATCAGGTTTATCCTCTGCCCTGCATTCAATTTTTTCAGGAGCTTTACATATTTCGTATCCATGTTCTCTTATATTGTCGTATGTTTCAAAGTCACCACCATCTTTTTCAGGATTACTAACATCAAACCACTCAGACCAAGTACAGATCAATCCAAAGCACGGAGCTGCAAGAGAAGACAGAGATTTCACATCTGAGTTTACAGAGAAAATTCTGAGATGACCAATTTTTTATTTTCTCCCATTAAGAATCAGAGAAATGCATTGCAATTTGTCATCTTTCCAAGGAAAAGAGTTCTAAACTGGTTCTATATTACCAAGGTTTTAAACTGGATGTTTTGCATCAAAATAAAATCACCAAACCGAAAAATTTAAAGGTTGTTCTTCTATCTAATCACACTTTAAGAATGACAAAATATCATTTAGTTTTGTTTAAAATATATTTTTGTAGTAATTGTCTTTACTCTTCCTTTAAGTATTTCTTTGACATTTTTTAACAACCTAGTTTAGTATTTAAAACTTACTTGTAGTCTCTGGATGGCTTGTAGTGGTAACTGAAATAGAACAAAAAGAGATCACTCCATCATTTGCAAGCTTTCAAAAAAATATAACAGTATGTTTAAATACCCTAATTATATTTCGTTGCTGAAACTACTGAGAAATTAAGATGCTAATAAGTTTTTCAGAATTAGGAAGGCACCCTGTACATTTGTAGTTACAGTTTCTTTCATAAGAAATAAATCAACTCAAAATATTAAAAATCTTTCTTACTGTAGTGTGATAAAATTATTCAAAAGTCCTGCTCTATCTGTGTCAGCTATAAGCCCATATACTTGTACATTCTATATTTAAAATACTTTCCTTAAAAAAAATAAACTTTAGATATATCTCTGTTGAAGATTTACCTGTGGTGGTAAGAGTACTGGTAGGAGAGGAGGTTGAAATGACTGTAGGTGAAGAAGATGTTGGACAAGGGTAGATTTCACCAGGAACTACAGAACCATTTTCTGCACAAATGTATGTTATACACATGTCGCCATCCTGTATTTGTGCCACTATCTGACCCACTTCGTAACTTGTTCCATTGATGACACAAGGGCATCCTGCAAGAAAGAGCTTTACTGTGCAGTTTTGCTACTACCAGGTAAGAGACAAAGGCAAAATACTTCTGGAAAAGAGAGCACATACATGAGTCATGCATGCTTTTTTCAGAGCTGTACCTGGAACTTAGATCTAGTATATTGTGCTAATTTATCTTCACATTTAAAGCAACGTTTGAACATATTTAATCAAATCCTCCATAAAATGTTTGGAGGAACAAACTTAGAAACTAGGTTTTAAATTGTTCTGAGAGAAATAATAATTGTAATTTACTATCTGACACTTTTCCATAATAACTACATATTCATGAATTGCAAATTCTGGTAGGGAAATCCATTAGGACATAAGAAATGGGGAAAAAGAATGAAGGGACATGAGGTAAAGGCTGAACAAGAAGGACTAATAGCGAAGTTTAACAGAAGTGCTGCCCAGTTTTCTTTGTTCAGAACTTTCACTTGCACTGAAGAGAATTATTCTAAACCAATACTAAGTGTTTTGTAGAATAAGACATAGCAGTTCTATGCCTCTTTTTTCTGTTTGTTTGTAGAAAACCCCGAATGTTATTTACCTGGGACTGGTTTACATTGTATGGATCCTGAGGGGCCACAGATACTAGAAGAAAAATTTTCAAAAATTAAAATGTTGCTGATGTTTCATGATACCTTTAAGCAGAGCCAAGAGCATAGAAACAGAATTTTGTCGCTTGATCTTCATTCACACTACTGGTTATTTTTCTGGATATAATATTCTCTAGTATTGTCTATCATTGTTTCTTTCAAACTAAGTAAGTCATCATTTTCATTCTTGACATACAACATCTTAAAACTATTGTGAAACACTTCGTGTTGCAAGTTGCAATAATGCAATAACAACTGTTTTTCAGAGCAGTGAACTTACAGCTAGATCAGGGTATTCTCTGGTCACCACATGGAGCCAGATGTATAAGTGCTAACATTAGCAAGGCTCTGTGACTGAATAGTTAGGACTCAAGTATCTCTTTCAGGGCTAGTACAGGGTATTTCAGATTACAGTGATTTTGGATGCCCAGTTTTAAGAGGGAACACAAGGCAGAGTAGTCCCTCTCTTCCCATGGAGCCATGAGAATCAAAAGTTTGTTCTAGAGATTCAGACAGGTTTCATGCCATTATATTATTTATGTCACTTCAAAAAGTATACTTGAAGAATTTGCTAATATGCTTATTATAATAACACTACCAATTGGAAATCTGGATGATAATGGAAAATTATGAAATGCAAGAATATACCAGCTCTTCAGCTGAAGTTGCTTCTCTATTTGCTTGAGGCCCAGTAAAGTAACTGAGGGACTTAGTGTACATAAAAGATTCCCTGCATTACTGCAAGAGTTTTTGTAATTTTTATATACCATATTGTACAGTTTTCTTCTGTGGGTATTTCATGCCCAGGGGGAACGTGAATTCCATCGATGTAACACCAACACTGATCTTCAGTCACACATTCCTTTGTCTCTTCATTATAAATAGGCTTGTCCTTAGGGCATCTGGGGTAGCAGCCTGTTGATGACAAGTGAAAGAGTACACAGGATGAAGAAAAAGTATAAAAAGTTAGTGCAGTGATAGGCTACTTTCTGAAGGTAAAGGATTCTCACTGAATCAAGCATAGTGAAAGAAATCAAAAATAGTTCAAATCAATCATTGAACAATTAGTCTTTCCAAAAGACTTCAACAGTGCTCATTGAAAATATGGAGGTGAAGAGGGTTAAGAGTTTTGTAATGAAAACCAGGGAAGTTATTTTTTCCTACCTAGTCCAATATCTTGGAGAAACCTCTAATTTATATTCATTTCTATGGGCAGTTAGTAATTTCAAGACAAAGAAATCCCAATTTTTCTATAGATCACTACATCAAGAATACTTTAGTGAGGAATGTGGAAGTAAATTCACTAACAAACTGGTTTTTTAATACATTTATTGGAACACTAGAACTTGAGTATGTGCCTTTAATAGACCAGGTATCTCCACCTCAAACAGATAATTTATCTGAGCTTTTCCATACTCTTGGTCAGTCATCCAAACTCCTCTAGAAGGGATTAATTGACTGACAATTTTCTTTGCATTTTTCATGTAAATACACTTAAAATATTATTTATTGTCTCTTGCCTTTAAATAAACTCTTATAAAGTCCTCTTTATACTGTACTGGATTTATAAACAGCCTTTAAACTGAAGTACCATGTAATTAACTGGTACTTAAAGTCACTTTACACTGCCAGACTGTAATAAAGATGTCCTAATAGGCGTGCTCTACATGTCTACTGAAGATAAACACATAAAATAATTTAGAAAGCTAATTGGATATATAATAATATGCCTTCTGACACTTTCCAAATCTTTCTATTAATCTAAGACAATCTATTTTAAAACATAGAGGCTTGGGTTTTTTTAAAAAAACATTTTGGTTGATTTACTGAAATATTTTTTGTTGATTTTTTTGTTGGGATTTTTTTTCCTTGCGTTTTGTTTTGGTTTNAACCAAAAGGACTGGGTAGCCAAAAACGTAACTGTTTTCTCCAGCTTTATCATGTGGCAAAACAGAAGGCATTTGTAAAGTCATTCACATTCTTGGATCATTGCAGTCCACATAACATGAAATTCCTTTTCAGTTATGAAACATAAGGACTTTCACCTACTAAGATGGCATGTACAAATGAAACAGAATCTCCATTAAGAATCCAATATATAGGAGCCTCCGTGTGCCTGACATCAAAGATATTTTCCAGTGTAAAGGTAGGGGAATGCTGCACATTAATCTAGTAAAGTCAAGATTATCTGATGCATAAATAATAATAAGGTTAAAAAAACCCAACTATCAGTAACTTGCTTCTTTGCCATATAAATGATTCCCCTTCTCTTGAAACATCCTAGGAAGAGATGCAAAATAACCATGATGTAATAATCTTGCACGTATCAGGATATTACCCAAGCAGAGGCCTAGTTTTATGGCTGACAGCATTTTAACTATCTCCCACTGATGTCAATAAATAATACATACCATTATAGGAAATATTTATGTAAGACTGGACATAAATTCAACATAGCAGATTTAGGAACATCTCGCCAAGCTGACTGACTGTTCCATAATTATTAAAAGATAACCAAAGTTATATGAAACACAATACAAAAATGGCAAAGAACTGATTACCTTCCAGGTATGGCACTGAAAAGTTGGTGCTGACATTATTAATCATCCTGCAGGTTGTGATATTACTGCCACAGGGCTCATAGTGCCACTCACACAAATCAGGGGGGTTGTAGTAGTCACAAAATATTGCTGGTTAGAAAGAGAAGATGATTAAAAACAGGGTTGCCAAAACGCAGTTCTGATCAGGTCTTTAAAGGCACAAGCGAAATAAATTTACATGTTAAGCTATCAAAATTTCTCCTGAGGTACAGGACCTGCCTGGACTCTCTGCTACTGTGCTTAAGCATAGGGTACATCAAAACTCTGGTGCCCAAGATTTCTACTAGCAAACTCATAAAAATTTTTGCAGTATATACGAAATAGCTCCATCTTCCTGTATGAGACAGTATGGATACAGCTTAGATGATGACAGACAGAGGAAGGAGCTTTTACTAACTTATGCATCAGAGCTGACTGATGCATAAGAAGATCAGAAGAAAGTTTTGTTTCACTGACTTCTTACACTTAAAAACCACAATTAGTCCTAATTCTGAATCAGAATGATTTTTTTAAATGAAAAAATTTTAAATTTCTGCCATTTAGAATCTCAAGATTTTGATTTGAGCACTTTCTGGGTAATATTAATTTAAATACTCTTTTACATTATTTTATGATGTACTGGTGTGAGGATTAGCAACAGTAATGGACAGGGATTAATATACACGACATTAATTAGGTTCAAGTGCTACATATTTTTTGCTATAATCAAATTCTGAATAATTTGAAAAAACAAGAAGAAAAAGATAACGGGAGTTGCAGTTCACCTATTATCATTTGGAAGGATGACCTGAAACAGAAACAAAAAGAGGAAAAGGGGAAAAGGGGAAAAAAGGGGAAACAGGGAAAAGGAATGAAGCCAGGCTGAATACAAGGTAATTGTAATATACAAATTTATTAGTCCTATTTGTTTCCTGATATGCTGTAAAAATAAATTTCATTACATAGGCAGCGTTACCTTGCAGTGATAGTATTAAAGATTTATTTGACTGACTTTCTGACAGCAGCTAGAAAGATACAGCTGTGTTTAACGAGTACTCACGGCATATATCAGGAGTTCTCCAGAAAACACAGGCCTCAGCCTTGGTACATTCTTGGGCGTAAGCAGCAACTGCGGAACAGAAGCACTCACAATCTCCACCACTGTCGCAAGAGCAGGCATCATGAACACAAGCTTCATAAAAAGGAATAGGGTCCACCTGTTGGGGAAAGAAATGATGCCCCACTTCATCTCCAAATTAGTTTTCAAATAAGTTTGAGAGCTCTTGAGATATGGGAATAGAACTGGGCAGGAATGAAACTGTTTCTGTCACAAGCATATACAGGCTTGAAGCTGTTCAATGTATTTTGGGTAATAATAGACTTAAAACACTATAGCACCTTCATAATTTGCTATGACTGAAAAAAGTAAAATAACAGTTCTTGGCAGTTATCACATTCTCTAACAGAGTTCCATTTTAGCATTCTCAAACCCAAGTTGAACTGGTGCCAGATTCTTATCTTCCAACAAGCTTTGCCAGCCAAGTGGTGAGCAATGTAAGAAAGGCTGCACTTCACAGCAAATATGAAGTAGATAATTTTGTGCTTGTCAGTTTTTGGAGTTTATCCAATGACACATTAGCATAGCATTGTTTTTGCCTGGGATTGCAAGAGGACAAACTTAGACTAGATTTTAGCTGCTGAAGTGATCCACGTGGAAACATACAGTAAGTTAATTAAATTGATAATTATTTGTGACTTTTCCACTGTGAGTTAAGAAGAAACTGTTGCTAATATTACCATACTTCAGGGAAGAGATGAGAAATAAAGAGGAGTGCTCTCTGTGCACTGTACTCTGGAAGCTGTGGGTCATCACAGCACATGCTGTAGCCGTTTGGAGGCACAGTACCAGCAGCTGCCTGTCTAAACTGCATGATGTCAGTGGTCTCCAAGGACATCCCTACTGTGCATTGAATACTACAAGAAGTAGTGGTCTCTTCACCACCCTTTCAAGTATCATATGTCTTTCTGTCAGGAGAGGGGTCTGATGATTGTAAGGCCTTTCAGAACTTACAATACTGACTGTCTCTCAACAAGAGATGGTGCAACTACAGCAAACACAGACATAGACAGGGTAGATTTATGAAGCTGACTTGAACAGCAGTAGCAGTGAAACTGTGATGATGAATATGGGTTTGTACAGCTGGGGCTGCCACCACTACTGACACAGTCCCATTGCCACAGAGGCTCAGACTACTTTGACTAAGGCTAGATGAGATGTGCTGACACTTATAGCTGTACTGAAGACTTAATTGAAGATTGCTCTACTTAACGATCTCTTCGTTAATTTCTGATTGTCTCTCTGCTTTTGCAGTAACAGAAATGCACTGTGCTGTCCCATAATCTACTGCCTTCTACAAACCTTGGAGTGACAAACTTTGAAGACATCACTCTGGATGATGCTGCATTCTTTCTCTGCCCAGGACTTCCGATGTGGTTTCATGTCACAGGGCTTAATCTCTTGTGTGACATCTGGGCACATGGGAGACTGTTTCCAGGAATTCCCAAACTTCAGAGCATTAGTCTCCTGCAGTCCACTCCTTGTTGTAAAGTCATTGTTTGACTTGTCATCAAAGTTGCCACAGAGACCACACACTTTGCCCTGGAAAAGAAACCGGCATATCCTCAGTTTTTAAATATAATACCATGGAAGTGAGAAACAGGCTCTGGAAAAGTAAAAGCAAACACTGACATTAAAAATTACCACTGACTGTCTGTGTAAATGATGACTTTTATCTTTACTTCCAAATCATTTGTACAGAAAACAAACTGTTATTTGTCTGTATCTCAGCAAACTATTCAGCTGCCACATCTTCTCTCCTTGAAACCAATTATATCTAGTGTATTTTCATATCTCTGTTTCCATGTCCAACTTAAAATACTGAAGAGTGGCCAAGCCTCTTTCAGCTGAGAAGAATTAATTTTCCATTCTTCTCAATTTATCACAGCTCAGCTATTAATATAACTCTGAGGTAATTAAATTCTGCTCAAAACAGTTTTTATTAAAAGCTTCTAACATAACAAGCACCATTTTCTCATCCATGGAAAAGAAATGACAGGGATCCATTTTCCTTGAAAGAAAAAACTTAGCAATCTAGTCTCAGTAGTAAAGTTTTGGTAGTGTTATTTAAGGTCCATCAGCCCCCTCAATAAACCTGTTTCTGCAATGTCTCAATACCCTGCAATTCAGCATTCTGTTTTTCAGAAACCAGAGTCATCTCCACACATTGCATAGGGACTTTGGTTTTAACCCAGGGCTGAGATTGCATGTAGGTTTCCAGATGCATGTCCTGTCAATTTGCATCCCCTAAATTACTTTGGATAGTTGGTTATCAGTACTCACAAACTGAGAGTGCCTTAGCTGTTTAGCTCTACCACAATAATATCCTGTGCATTCTCTGCAATGCATTATGATAGACTGTAAGAAACCTCAGTAGCACCTCTGCACGCTGCAGTAGTAACACTGCAAGCAAATCAATGTGCAGAGGATACTGGAACTAAACATGGAGTCAGGATAAAAGAACATCTATGTTTCCTTATCTGTTCATAATACTACTTCAGAAAAAGACAGATAGGTCCTAACTTTGTACTCAGGGCTCAGCTTGATGAAAACAGTAGTCTTCTTATCCCAGATAAGCATCACACCGTTGCTAGCCTCAATAACAAGGTAGAGGCCTACTGTCCTGTTCCAGTAAAGCACATTATCACCAACATCCCGCTGAATTTCTTTGTACTCTTTGTCCTCCAACTCCAGTTCAGTTTTCTGAAAGATAAAAGGAGAAACACTGTAACACCAACTTTTATGATGAGATAAAATATTAGACACTCATAACAATACAATTCATTCTGAAACCAATAGCTCGAAGTTTGGGATTACTTTCCAAGATGACAACAAGTGGTGTAGCACTTGTGTTTGAGAGAGGTTTAATCACCTGAAAACCTACACCTTTAAGGATTAATTTGATACAGCCTCTAGCACTGGTTACAGCTGCTTTTAGGGATGTGGCTTTGGAGCATTACTCTTTTGGTAATACTTGAATATTGATATATACTCACTGAGTATCATTACTTACCCCTAGAAACATTTTGATAGCTTTTGAGCAGGTGACTCCTGTAGTTCCACAAGGGACATTCTGTGTGATGATACTGAATGAGCCGCTGGAATTTTTGTCACCACAAAAATCCTATTGAAAAAGAAAAAAATAAGCATGAGAAAATTAGGTAGAGTATTTCACTTTAGTTCAATGCCATAATAATTACAATTATTTAAGACTTCCCAATGCATAAATCATTACTGCTACTTTAAATGTGAGATCCTACATACATGTATTTTTACAGATTCACAATCATATACACATACTTCTCTGCATACATATAAACAGTTAACACAATCATGACCTGGGAAAAAGAATAGGACAAACTGAGGAAGATATCTTTAAATATCTTTGGTTTCTAAACTTAGAATTTGGATTTATTTCACAATTGATAATGAGCTGCTAGCTCTCTCTATAAAATAGTTCTGTTACATATAATTTATGAGCACTCTATCAGAAGAAAAAGTGACATTAACACAGCTTGCCTCCACTGAAAATACACAATTTTTTCTGGCAGAACATGTGAACACCTCAGGAACAGTGATGGCAGGCAATAAAGAATGACAAAACTGAAGAGGAAAATAGATCTTCAAGGCAATCAAATGCCATTTCAGCCCTCATGATGAGCATTACCTGAACAGCCACATATTCACAATTCCCATCAAAGTCATAGAATTTTCCATCAAAAGTGTTATAATGGCCACCTCCATATATCATGCAAGTCCCATAGCACACATGATCAGTGCAGCTCCAAAATCCTTTTTGGCAGGTACTAGAAGAGGGCAAAGAAGTTGAATTTTTAGACCTCACCAAGAGTGTGACATTTGGAAAACTGTAGAACAAACCCAGCAGCTGCCTGATACGATGCGATAATGTGCAAAATATCCAAGTCTCAATTTCAACAGTTTCACCTGGTTTTAAGCCTACAAAATGATTTTTAACTCTGGTCAGCATCTGATAGCATTTTAGATCTGATTATATCTGATTAGATTAGATCTGATAGCATTTATATTTAAAAAATGAGTGTATTTTCCCAACAAGAGATGTCTACTGAAAACAGATCTAGCTACTACCCCAGTATGAATCTGTATTTCCTCAGATAGCAACAAGTATTCCTGAAAATAAAGGATCATAGTTGCAGTTTTCACAGCCACTGTAGTACATAAGCCTAGACATGACTACTAATATAGTGCATAGAACACATTCCAGAAGAGAGCTCAAAATTATAATTTACCAGGTGTTGCAGTCCACTGTTATCTTCTGTCCAGAACGATACCACTGGTTGTTATGAATGCATGGGCAGTGGTTCCTCTCAACACAGCCCCCTCTGCCATCGTCATACAGCCCTTCAGGACACACACAGCCTGAGACACACTCTGTCTGGAACTAAAGAATATAAGAAGCAAAGGTTACCTCTTATAAAGTACTGCATTTTAATGCCACTGCTTCACAAGCACTCTTCAAAAAATGCATTTATAAACAAGCAGCCTAATATTGATTAGTTTTATAAGGTTCTTTAGTCTAGGTTAGTAATGTTTGTCTTTTCTGTTATGGTTGTCTATGAACCCAAATCCTATTTCATTTGAGGTTTACGAGTCTACTGAAGACACAGGAAAAAGAAAGAGGAGAAGGAAACTTTAAGGGGATTAATCATGAAAATGGCAACAGATTAACATCATTAGTGGAAGTTTAAACCAAAGGAAAATAAACTGTTAGTTACAACTGTATTTTCTGTGTAGCACTCTGTCGTTTAGAGAATACAGAATAAAGAAAATGTGACATGAATAAAAGTTGAATACATACATGATCAGTTCGAGGAGTATGACAGCTAAGTTGTATGGGTGTTTGCGAAGTCCACTTTGAGGATGCATTGCAGTCAAAGTATGTTTTGTTAGAAGAACATTCTCTTTCACCTGAAAGACATATTGTTGGCTTAGAATAATCGAGAAAAGGCAAAAGGAATGTGTGTGAAAGGTGGTAGTTACTGAGACAGACATGTCATGCTCTATCCTTTTGAAAAGTGAAGAGAGAACAAAGTGAAAATGTGTAACTGTTTTACATAAGGAGAAAAAGGCACGTGATACAAGAAAAGGGAGAATTCAAACGGAAAGTAGGTTTGGGTTTGGAGGTTGGTAACAGCTTTTATTTTATCTTGCTTTATGGAATGTTACTTACTTTCCATTCTTACTCTCACTGAGGTACACTGGACCTTTGCATTTCGGCAAACACTAGAAAAGTGAAGAAAGGAGAAATTAGGCGGGGGGGCGGGGTGTGGAAAAAGCAAGTTCAATGACTTCAATTTAAGTCTAAGGATTGGTTTATATAAATTTGAGAGTATTTATCAAAGATGTCCTGCATAATTTCTACTGATATTTCAAGGTCAATTCTATTGAAACACACTCATGAATTTTCACTTGGAGAAGATGTGTAGCAAGATTTTAGGTCTACTGCACAAAAAGGTTATGTTTTAAGGACTGACAGCTATTTTATTAATCCTTAATATTGTAGTTTTGGATGACTAAGGAAACAGATAATAATGAAACAGATAAAAATTAAACTTTCAATAAAAGACATCAATTGGAAGCACAGTGTATTTTCATGCCTATTAAACTCATATGGTGAAAAATTGTCGGCCTGTATGCTTCTTCTGCTGGATGAGAGAAGGTGCACGCACCAATGAATCAGGCAGTGAACAGTTGCCAAGGTTCATGGGAAAATACAACAGAATCATAAAAGCTGCTTTCAAAAGCCTATGCTATACTAAACATATATCAAGGGGACCTTCTTCCCATGGAAAACAGATGTAATCTGTCTCTGCCAGAAAAGGAATCAGCAATATAACAGATAGTTGGCCTTTTACCTTCCTTTTACCCCTTTGCTTAACAAAGTCCTATTAACAGTGCAGCTTCAAAGTAACATTTATCTGTGAACATCTCAAGCGTCCAAAGCAAGCTGCACTTCTCAATTATTGATAAATTACAGGATAATACTTTGCTTAGCATAAAGATGTTGTGAAATATATTACAAATGTTCATTAAAGTACATAAAAAGCTAAGCACCTTACAGCTAATAAGCACATTTTTAAAGGGCTTTTATCCCCACAAACAAAAAGCCACAATAGAACATACCAGCGCTCTCCGTCTTTTGTAAAATATTCCCCAGGTTCCAGGTATGATCCCTTGTAATAACATGGGCACTCGGAGATGGGCACACAGTTACCCTGTTTATCCAGGTATGTGTTGTGTGGGCAGCCACAGCCATCCACTGGAGCAAAGTCTTGCAAGCAATACTTTTCACCATCAGCAAGGGAACGGCAGGTTTGCTGGCACATTGTAATATTGTAAAGGAAGACTTGATTTCCTGGGCAGGCAGACACTTCACTGCCTGGAGAGAAAATAAACAAACTGATAAATAAGAGTTGCAAGATGGACCCATTTTGGGTTTTTTGGCTGTGCAGTATGTAATGATAAAAACATTCCCTTAGTACAAAAATATCAGAAGTCACAAGTAATGCTAACCTAACTTTACCAGTCGAATACTTATTTTTAACTGCTACTAGTAGTTTCTACTTTCATACCCCTATTTATCTCACATACTGATAATCAGAGAGAACACATTATAAACTCCTAGTCTCAACAATACCACAGTCTTGATCAAAAGCAAACAGGATGATAAACAAAGACACTGATAAACAAAGGCAATGTAAAAGCCCTATGGCTGGGATTCCAGTAGTCAAAGACACGGCATTATTATTTAAACAGGGCAAAGAAGGTAAAAGTGAAAAACAATGCTTTCTACTTTTAAATATGTCATGAACAAATTACAGCTAAAGAATATTACATGAATTAGTAAACATTATAAGCATTGTCTCCTCTAGGTCCATCAGACATTTCTAAGATACTCCAAACCTCTCAACATTATGATAACTAACAACCAAATTTAGAGAGAGCCTGCTTATTTCTCATGGGTGATTAATTCCAGAGGGATTAGAGTTCCACTACTTACTGCAGACACTGTTTCTCCAGCCTCCCAGTATGATCCCTTTGAAAGCACAGGCTCTGGAATAAGAGGACAGGGCAGCACACAAGCATTCTTCATTATCTTCACAGAGGCAGGTGTCATATTTACATTTCTGAAGAAAAGAATGGAGAGGGTTGGTGAGCCCACAGGAAACCAACGGACAATTGCAACTCAGTTGGTACAAAGTATCTTGTATACTTTTCCTGATGTTTATTAATTCCCATGATCAGAAAACAATGGAAGGAATGGACAAAGACCAGAGACTGAAAGAGCTGCTTAATTTCATACACCATGAAAATATTTGGATGCTTACTCTAACCCAAGCCAAGCTTCTTGAACTTTTAAAAAAGTATCCATCCTCCTGACAACACTATTTTCAAAGGATATTGGTAACCTTTTTTCTCAGTTATGAATTAGAAATGCAGAGATCCACAAAAATTGGAAATCATAATGGCAAAATATTAACCAGATCTTTGAAGATCTTCACAACATTTGAGCTCAGACTTCCAAGTATAAAAAATTACTTAGGAATTTCTTCTTTTTCCTCAGGTGAGCCTCACTTGTGCTCAACAATGACAAACACAGGGGGAAAAAAAATCACAGAGATTCTGGCATGAAAATGATTTGGTGTTACATTATAACCAATATACGAAACTCTTTTTTTCATGATGTTATAGCAGTTAATGTTTAAGGGTAGTCGGTTCACATTTTCACCTCTTGAATCTTCAGTTCAAATATCCAATCCAATAAAAATGTTCATTAAATTCAAAACATAAGAAAGTAAACTTCAGCAGCACCCTGTAAGAATCTCATCAGAGGAGATACTCTGGATGCATGCCATGCTGCTTGAGTCAATCAATGCAAAAACTTCAGCAGCTCTTATGGGCTACTCAGTAATGTTTGAACAAAGGTAAATGTCTACAGTTAAGTATCTGAAACAATGCAGTACAAAAAAGAGTGCAAGACTACAATACCTACTTTATAGTATTCTGAAGGCTCAATGACTGAGTGACATCTTGCAAAAGGACCTTCTGGGTTTTTCAGCAAAGAACACCAATGCTCAGCATAATTTGCTGCAAAAAAAAAAAAAAAAGGAGGAATTCATCACATTTCCTTATCTTCTTTGTGCCATGTCTAGTTATGCTACCACATAAATGCAGTGCAACAATACAAATGAGAGAACTGCACATTTGGGGGAGTGGAGAAACTATCTGCAATCATCGCTGAAGTATTTCTATTATTTGATTCAGAAACATGCAGTCATAAAATCCAAAACTGTATCTTAATGCTGCAACTTCTTTACATAGAATTATGACAGCCATTTAGGTACCATAAAGCTAAGTTAAACATAAGCATGAACAATACTAGGAAATACAAGCTGCCTTTGCAGATAATGTAAATTAATTATCTTGCTTCCCAATCTTCCGGCTCAGGATCCTTCTACAATCACCCCCTAAACTTCCACTTCAGCTTGATGGGAAATCAGTGCTTGTATGTATATGTACTTGTAGATATTAATCTAAAAAATCTTCACGGCCACTCTACAACTCTTACACACCTGTTGCAGTAAGATACAGCAAACACTGCTCCTTCTGGCAGAAGTCAACCATCTGACTTATTCCTGTACTTACCACTTTCAATGCTGAGACTGCAGGGGTCTTCCAGCTTTTCTACGCGGTCCTTACAGATGGACTGAGCTTTCCATGTGTTAGCAAAGGCAGGTCCTGTAGCTTCTACCAGCCCACTGGTTGTTCTGAAGTCATCACCTTCCATTCCATTAAAGTTTCCACAAAGACCTATTGGAAAAGAAGGCATAAATTTTACATAATCATTACTCATTCTCATATTAAAAGGTCAAAGGAAAGGGACAACTGATCACAAGCACTAGAAACACAAGTTCATACAGTTGATTATTCCACCTCAACATCAATGCAAACTATAAATACTGAAGTTTTAAGAGCCCTATTTTAAATTGTTGACCTCTTGAGAAGAAGAGTCTTCATGAAGACATCTCTGCCTCAAGAGATTATGACCGCAACCTGTATTTTTTATGCTTTCTAAGATATTGCAACCACAAAATGCACCAAAAGCCTGTTTTTGTGAATAGTTAAAAATAAAACTGAATACAAAAGTAAGGAATATTTAAGAAGTATCTATGTACTCACACCAGAGTGATAGATCATTTCAATGTGAAAAAAGAAAACGTATTTCTAGTTCACTTGAGTCAATTTTCTTTCAATTATTTGGTTTCTGCTTTTAGCTTTCTCTTCTTGGATCAACAAGTAGCATGAGTTATCAGTAATGTAAAGAATATATGAGTCTTTAGCTGTGGAACAGCATGGCTTTGCTTCCTATTTGAATAGACACTTGCCTTGAAGTTTTCCTTGAACGGATTGATCCACAGTCACAAACAGCTGCATGACTCGAGGCAGCTGGATCTGCAGCTGAAGCCCAAAAGAAGTTTGTACAACAAGGTAGTTGGAAGATGGCTGGAATACTGAGAAGCTGGCTGAAAAACAAAACATGAACTGTGCAGTAAATACACAGAGAGGCTGCCAGAAAAAAAATACTTTTTATTAGATTCTAAGGTATCATCTGTCATGAAAACTCTGAGAACAGGATCAAATTTATAATTTTTTTCCTTTAATAATCACTAGGCAACTAGATATGATAATGGTCCTCACTCAGTAAGTTGATTACTCATCTCTGAGATCAGAACTAAATGGGCATCTCCACACCATATAGCCAGATTTGGAAAGTGCCAAATGCCCCTCTTTACAGGCAAGCTAAGTTATGTGCTTTAAATTTAGGCCATGACAGTTCCTCTTTCCCAAACTACATGCCAAAGTATATTCAAAAGCTATGAAAAAAGTGAAGGGAGAATTTTTTCAATCATCCACACTATACAGAGTCAGTCTGCCCATGAAATCCTCAGATGGCTATTAAATCACATTCATCTCCATTTTTTTCCTAAATCTGAACAAATTTGCTATGCCTCCCTTCCACTTTTGCCTCTGAAATAATAAATACATCCCTACATGAGAAGTCAGGTGTGTGACTCTAGACAGGCATGGCTGTGTCCCTTACCTGATACATGAGGCACGTTCACTGTCATCTCATTAAGTAGCACACTGCCATCTGATCTGAAAACCACCACCTGTATAATGGCAAACAGAATCAATGAGGTTCCAGGCACTGGAAGGAAAAGGAACTAATAAAAGGGAAATTAACAGGAGAGACATTTTGCATATTTAGGCTGTGTCTTGAACTTCAAATTTTTGAAAGGAATAATCCGTCTGAAAATTTAAATGGCAGCAGACCTGTAGGAAACAAGTAAGATTTCATCTTGCTATTCAGTGTTTCACTTACACTATCTACCAAAATTTACAGCAGTAATGAAATGCAAAACTCATTTATATTGGGCACTTCAGTTTCAGCAAGTAAAAGAAAATATTAGATCTTCAGGACCTGTAGCAAGTTCTTACCCCTTATAAAAGCCACATATATTATTCCTTATAAAAGCGTCACAGTGTCAATGTTTGTAGTTGTTTAGTATGATTCCAGCATGGTCAGAAAGCAGTTTATAAAATTTCCTCATAAAATACTAAACTGCACAGACAGAAACATAAACCATTGGCTTCTGATTTGGTTTTCTTTTGTTCCAGTTATGCTGGCAAAGACAGGGAAGTCTAGGAATACATGAGGAAAATTATGTGTACATGTATGTAAAATTATATATAAATGTAATGTATATATCCCCATATACAAACAGAATAATGAAATGAGTATTTGAGAAGGTTGGATTGTATCAAATTCAAAGGTAGGATTTGTTCTGAAGAAGATCTATAAAATTATATTGGAATAAAGAATGGTATTCTTGCTTCCAGACATCTGGAATACTGTAAGAATAATCATATAACACAGAGCAGGGGAGGGAAGAGGGGGAAATGTCAACTGTTTTGAATCTCATTTTTTGTTACGTTTAGGTCTATTTTGAATTCTCGAGGCAGAAACCTGAGTTGTTCTTCAACCTGTCTGAGGTGCCTTATCTATCCACAATAATGACTCCAGAAGAATTAACTATTCCTCCACAAGAAGGGAAATAATCTGATTTTCAACATGTCTAGCAGAACACACAGAATAAAACTTACATTTCTTTTGTTATCCACTAACAGCACAACAGTCTTCAAGCAGGTCTGCCTGTCTGTGGAGCCACAGGGAGCCAGCTCTGCCAGGAGAGCATAGCTGTCATTTGCAGTGCCCTACAATCACGGGGAAATAAAGGTCCATTAGTCCAACTAAATCTCATGAGATGACTTCCAAACAAAGACTAAATTTATCTGTTACAATAACTTTACTACAGACCTTAGCTATTAAGACCACCATGTCAGCATTAGCTCTTGCAGCTGAAGGCTCTTTCAAACAAATTCAGTGGTATGGTTTCTAGCAAAACAAGATTCTTGCCATTCTCTAGAAGAACAGGCACTAGATATTTTAGGGACAGATGAATGAAAGAGCTGTCTATCTCTTTTCCCTAGCTGACGTTGACACTCAGACAGAGAAACAGGTATTACAGAACTGGCTGAGAATTTCTAATCCTGAGACCTGACAATTTTTGCAGTTTACCTGTCCACTTAGCCAGGGTGACTTTTTGATTTCTTATACACAAAGAACTCCACTGGATAATGACAGCATAGGTAGTCTTCTATCTGACTGAGTTAATCACCCATTGCAGTAAGTCCCCAACTTCCCCTTAGGGCTATCACAGCTGACCCTGAACTTTCTAGTACAACTTTCAGCATTTCTGCTTCCCTCACCCCATGAAAGTGAAATAAAACAATAACTCACAGCTGTTACATATCAGCCCACAAGACACTTGTATATACGGCATGAGTTTATACCTTACAGTACACAGTACCTTGGCCAACATATAGTAACAGTCTCCATGGAAGGTGTATTTCTTCCCATCAAAGGTGGTAATATGGGAACCTCCTTCCACTGAACATCTGCCTGGACAGGGTAAATCTTTGCACGTCCATCTGCCTGAATTACAAGTGCTATAAACAGAAAAACAATTTTTAAAATGCTTGTAGGTATTACAGGAGCTGAGAGCACTGAAAGCATCTGTATACCTAGCAAACAGCACGATAGCCCCAGGTGGTTTAAAACTCTATCTTTGACCATTTCATTAGGATTTCCCCCCGGCATATGAAACGGATTCAAAAGAACTAATCTGAAATTTGGTTCTATAGACATACAACATAAACATTAAGTCCAGAATGTATTCAGGATGTCTCCTATGATCAAGCGGAAGTTTGAAAAACACAGACTCATCTACATTCATCATCGTTCAAAGAAAGGTGTATAAACAACCAGGATCCTTACCATTCTTCACATTCATTGGAAATTCTTTCTCCGGGTGAATACTGTTTTCCACGGAGTTTGCAGTGGCATTGGCTAACAGGTATGCAGCCTTTTCCAGTAATGTCATCATACACAGTTCCTATAAAACACATTAACTATTACACCTCTTTTTGAAATAAGCAATGTCCACAGAGGAGAAACTCTCAACTTGCCACACAAGTTGAGTTTATCAAAACTGTAAAGAACACTGTTTCTATTTTGTGTAATACAAGACACATGGAAAACACTTTGAAACAGCTTTGAAAATTCAAGTCTATTCATTTATAGAACTATATACAGATAAAAAGCTTACTGTAAGTACAAAAGAACAGCCTCAGAATGTTATATGTTTAGATTTTAAGTCCTTCTGGCATATTCTGAAAACTGTCATTGTAATCTTCTTTCCCAAGGTTGACAGTGAGTCCGAGAATTTCACTCTCTGTCCCTTATTGTTGCCCTCTGGCAAATGATGTCCATTGTCTCAGAACTATTCAGCCTAAAAAGGCTGATTTTCTATATATTATCAGAAGTTCACTTGTTAAAATTAAATTTAGAATTAAAAAGCAGATTTATTACATGTCATTGTGTTAATACATTTGAACTATAAAATAATTGATTAATTAATCAATTATGACCTCCTTAAAAAAAATCTTACAGTTATGTTCCCCTAGAGGGGAAAATAAGGAGAGCAGTACTTATTTTTAAGATACAATTTGACTACATTTAATATTTTAACTATGATCTTCTTTGCCAGGACTCTTGGTTCTGTTGCACACACAATAGTTAGAATAATACTTACCTTCAGGGCAGAAACAACCATCCATGTAGTGTTCCTCACAAAGGCTGCTGACCTCCAAGTGTGAGCAAGTATCCATGCAGGGTGAGCTGCTTTCTTTATAGACCATGGTATCAGGACAGGTCATGGCTGAAAGAATAAGAAATACACCAGGAGTTATTTGAGTAGAAAGTCCATAGTTCCTCGGAAACCATAGATCATATACTCTACTCCCCTCAAGTCAGTGATGTTTCAAGCCAGACTTAACAAGGCAAAGCATGTTAATCTGTTTCTGAACTGCTTTCTCTGTTTTATATAATTACTTCTTTTGGTTTCAAATAGATTAAACTACCTCAGTCATCTGCAGCATCAGCCCTCACAGTTTTTTAATGGGAACAGAATTTCTATGTGTTGAAAAAGATTTCTTAATAAAAAGGGTAATAGAAGAAAAAAGCAGGGAGAACATATTATGCAATTTATTGTACTACTGGTAAAAAATTTGAAATACATGCCTATAGTTTTGTAAAGAAACAATGAATTTAAATGTTTTGTGGTGCTACATCCATGCAATATTTGGGTCTTCGTAAAATTTGAGCAGTTGCTTACGGCAAAAGTGCTGTGTCCTCCATTCACCCGGCCGGCCACCTGCGTGCGAACACTGGCGAGAATACTCTGAGACGGTGCTGCAGAGGCAGAAGGAGTCATCGTTTCCATTACAGGCGCACTTGTCCTGCATGCAGGCTTGGATGTACGTTTCCAAGTTAAGACGTAACCGACAATCAGCAAATGCAGAGGAAGTCAGCAGCCTCTCACACTCGTCACGCTAAGGAGAGAGAGTAATAATGTCAGAGATTTGCAAGCGTATGATCTTCTGGTCACTTCCTACCTTGAATAAAAACTGTTGTCTTCTAAAGAGTTATACAAAAAAAGGAAAAGCAACCATTTGTCCTGGAACGGACAGTCTTCCCAGTGACTTGCAACCAACTCCCCACAGCACAAGGATGTATCCATGCAAGTGAGGTTCACCAGTAGGAATACTCACATGGCCACTGCAGCTTGGAAGAGCCTGAGTTTCATCTGGATCTTCACATCTGGCATTGGGTTTGCTGATCTTCTGCAAATTCCCATATGTAATTGAATTGTAGCTTGCGTCTATGAGAAAAAAACTAATAAGACTTGCTGAGTCTCAAAAATTGACAAGGAGCATCTGATTCCTGGGACTCTTCTGATCAAGGAAAACAGTCACAATGATATCAAATACACCTTTCAGACACAGGTATCTGCTCTGAATTATGTCTAACCGTGCTTAAAAATTTAAAGGGAAAGCAAGAAAAAAAGGCTAGTGGAGAAATGAACAGTAAGATTCATCTGGAATAAAATAACCTTAGACCAGTAATGCAGCATTGGAACATAATGTTTAGCCTGGGGCAATCACAGAAATTTCTCAAGTCAAATTTGCTCTCCTGTGATGCTTCTATGCACAATGCTTGTCAGCCTACCTCTGTCAGTATTGTAGGATGACTCACCTCCCCTGATAAACTCGTTGTAGATTGGGATTCCATTGTAATCTCCACAAAGGCCGCAGGTATGGTTATTAAATTTGTTGTCCAGCTCCACCTAAGTCATGGAAATAAAGAGGAAAAATGTAAAATAATCATCTTTCTTTCCTCCTATTTTTTCCCTTACTGGGATAGAGAAGTATCCCAGGAAATACCAATAAAAATACTTTGATCATACATACCATCAGTGCATCCTTCTGATTCCACATCAGCGCCATGCCTAATCTGGCATAGATCTTGGTGTAAATGTCATTGCTCTCAATGAGCATGCCAGAGCTGTAGTAAGGTGTCTTCACACTAGGAAGAAAATTAGAGATTTTGCATTACTTCAGAACATAAGGCATGACATGAATGTCTTTAATAAGCCAAATACCCTAAGGAACAGAGAAACTAGTTTCTGCCTACCTCAGCCTAGCTGCACAGGATGCCTTGTTGCAATGAGACATAAAATATCTCTCTCCAACACTTGGGACAATAACTCATTGCCTTTAAAATGCAGAGCTACTTCAGAGGCAAAGCCTACCCAAGGTACAGGTTCTTTAATAAAAAAACCCCAAAATGTTAGATGTCTTCACCTTAACCAAAGGCAAATCCATCATAATTGTGGTATTATCAGAGAATATTCAAACACTCATTAAAAATTTACTTCAATGAAAGAAGCTACAACATAAACGAGAGATTTTCTTCACCAAAAGGCCTGATAACCATTTCAGAGAGAATGAATGTTCCTTTGCAAGGAACTTTCTCCTCAAGAGAGTTCAAAAAGCACAGGCAGATACAGGGACTGTCAACAAAATTTTGAAAAAAGAAAGGAGTGCATTAATGGGAATCAGGCAATTTTTTCAGTAGTATGTTACTTAGTTTTTGGTTGACAGTACTTCATGGTGACAGAAGAGACTTTGCAGATGGCTGAGCATAGACATTTTTGTGTGATAAAGAATCAATTCACCATATCAATTCACCATATCTCTCTCGCCTGTTCTTGTATGTCTGTCTTGCAGGTCAAATTGAACTGCTGAAATTCATTCATCAATAAAGGGATTATGGCAAGCAGCCTCATCCTATAAAATGTAGAGAACTAGAGTCTGTTCAAATAGAAGCATTGTAAAGTGAAGTCCAGTCAAAAGAACTGGTTCATTTTGTTCAGATTTGTCAAAATAATTGTTATCCATCAGGATTCATACATGCATATGCACATCTCCTCTTAACTAGTCTCTTGACTTGGAGAGCTTTATCTCCTGATTTCCTGTCCCTGGAATTTTCCCAGCTGTTTGCCTCAGGCATTTTTAACATGGCCAAATAATTTACACGTTTAAATACGAGGTGCAAACATTTTATTTCTACTTCTGACTGTATTGTTCATCCTCTGGGCAATGAAGTCTTGGGAGATCATGTTTTGCAAGAGGGATTGTAAAACACTGAGCATTTTTTCACCTTTCAGCTATCACATCATGGAATATTTATCGCACACACTGAAAGGATTGGTTAATGATAGGAAAGCCTAGGTTAAGACACTACTTGGCACCAGCAATGGTATCAAATTAGTTTCTTGTTTAATCATATTACAGAAGGAGAAAAATACTACTGCTTACTGTGAAAAAATGCACAGTGACACATATAAATTAGATTACATTTGGACCTGTATTATACCTGTTAAAATCCTTTAATGAATGGCCATCAGATCTTAAAGAATTATTTATGAAGATCAGAAAAACCCCCACCTCTCTACTGTCACAAAATAAGAGGAAAAGACCCCAGAGAAATGCACTTTCTTTTTAAGGATTTGCTAGACCATCTGCTAAGGTAAACTCAAGGTGATGCCATTAAACAAATACGTCATTTTATGCTGGTGAAAGATCTGACTCATGAGTTGCATTGTTTCCTGCACAACTGGAAGAACAAATCACTCAAAACTCTTTCTGACTTTCATTTAAACAATCTCTTATGCCAATGTAGAAATGATGATTAATAGTAAAATCCCTCCCCAATGCAATTGTCATGCTGGATTTCAAAAGCCTTTTTTTTTTATTTTTTAATTGTGGAAATGCTTTGCAGCAGTTACCACAATGACATTCAGACAGCTGTGTGAAGAATCAATACTGCTTTTGTCTTCCCAGCACACTTCTCTGAAATACTGTCATATTAAAGGAACTTACATTCGCCCATCCACCACAACCAGTTTTGGTTTGAGGTACACCATGACATCCTTGATTCTTATCAGAATATACTGGATCTCAGGGTGGTTATTGCTGTTCAGAGCACGCTGGATGTGGACAGAGAATTCCGTGTAAGACTCTCGGCAGTCAGAAACAAAGTTATACTCGCAAATGCCAGGGAATTGGTAGGTGTCTCCATCAAAGGTTTTGAAATGGTTGTTTCCCCAAGTGCTGCAGACATAGTGGCCATGGCTTCTTGTTCTTCCTATTAAGTGATGGGAAAAAAAAGTAGACATGAAAAAAGTGCAATAAATGAGCTAGTGTGAGAAAAGGTAAGTTCCATTTTACAGTAGAAATCACTTGCAATTATGAGCACAGTGGCTCCATAGATTTCAAGTCTCAGCAAATATCTGTTACTTAAGCAGAAATATGTGAATCTCTCATGGAAAAAACCATATTAATAAATACTGCTGAGATTTGGGTACATGCCATAATCCTCACTGAGGTGAAAGAACTTGTCTGCATGAGGTGGGGAAACTTAATGCTCTGACCACTAACAAGCCGGTGCATCAGTGCAATGGAGCTGCTTTGCAAAACATATTATTTTATTCTGAATCACAGTATTACTTTTATCAATATAAAATATTCTTAAGAGCTATCTTCTTCCCTGATGCAACATATACTAGAAAAAAAAAAAGTTAGGAAACCAAGAAAGTGCTACCTACTCTGGAAGGCAAATAGTTTAAATGTTATGAAAGGACTTGTGCATAACAGGAGATTTTAGGAAATTATTTCTTTTCCTAAAAGAAGTAGTGATTTCTATTACTATAGAATAGAAATTCTTCTGAAGATAAGTCATAAAATCACCATGATAGGAGGAAAAAGAAAAAGGTTTTGCAATAGCAAAATATGAAGGTGACATGCTCCCTTCCCAGCCATCTATACTGACAAATGATACAAATTAACACAACATCTGATAAATCTCCAGACACTGTAGTTTAGGGGTGAATCATAAAAGCTGAGCATCCATGGAAAATGTGACATATCTGTCATCTTCACGAGATTTTCTCGCAGCATTTAAGAAAGCAAAACTACGAAGACAAGCTCTAGGTTACTGAACTTTGACATTATCAGTCATACCAGACACACCCAGCCCAGCTGGTATCCTTCTCTCCCTGGTTGCAAGGATGCACAGAGATTCTCCCAGAGCTCACAGCTCGGATACCAAATGCAAGGTAATGCTTTCCTCTCAATGCTGATTTCAAAACACAGCAGACCAAACGCAATACCCCCAACCTGATCGCTGGACAAAATTTGTCACCTATTCCTCTAAAAACCAATTTTCGGTTTTCAGTATGAGTGCTCCATTTCAACACTTCAAAGTTGATAACAAATAAGAGTACGTTAGAGCTTTCACAGGAGGATTATTAATGTCACAAATTACAAAATTAACTTTGTTCAATGTTACTAAGTTCACTTTTGAAGAAAGAATTTATGTTGTTCCAAGTAACAGAAGGCACAATCATCCACCTTCTTCATTGCTGTAAAAATGACCCTCTAAAACTCCTATAGTTGGTTTCTGCCAAGTAGTTGCCATACCTAGGAAAGACTCAACACATCGAAAGAAAAGTAACATTGAAAATATCTTCCAAGCACATCAAACTACATATCAATGCAGTAGATTTAGGCACTAATCACTCCAGAGAAAGCTGTATCTACCTATGTTGGCTGAGCCAAGCTGTCTCAGCATTTGAAAGCTGAAGAAATTTAAGGCATCTTAAAACTCCAGTGCATTATTTAAAGGCACTGCCTCCTTCTACCTCTGCAATAGTATTTTAATTCTCTCACTCTTTTCCAGGAGGCAGTCTGCTACCATTTCATTTCTAGAGCTTACCTTTTCTTATTTCATTAGCATAGGAAAGAGCCAGCCAGAGTATGAAAAGGCTGGCCGCTCTTAGCCCCATGGTGGCTAAGGTGGGTGAATTGGGAACTTCACTGAAAACTCTTCTTTATATAATATCCACTGGTGCAATTGATGCTATCACCAGGGAGGAGATACAAAGGGAGGAGGCAAGAGGAGGGGTAAAAAACCAGGTGTGGTATTTACAGAAGATAAGAAGTAAACAGACGCATTTTTTCACCATAAATGATGGAATTCAGCATACAGGAAACAGTATAATATTGATTCAGTAATCATGCAACTTTTTATTGCTCTATTTCATTTACAGGATGATGTGCTTTAAAATCCTTCAAATGCTTACGCCAAGTGTAATGCTCAGTAACTTCTAAAACAAATAATGAATTTTGGGGTGGCTGAACAAAGAAATCCCTTGACAAAATTTTAGGGTGAGACCCTTAAACAAGGGCTTCAAAACCAAAGAAGTTTTCATTTTTCACCATCACATAGAATGATTTATGTAAAAATTAAATGATGCTTGTGAAGCTCCTTGTAGTTAACAGTAAACCTTACAAGTGAAATTGGTACATCATGCATTGTAAAAGAATTTTGCAGGCAATTGTTTGATTTATTTCATTTGTAAAGCTCTGTGGAACATCTAAACCAAAATACAGGCCACATCTGAGATGTGGTGACCAGGTAAGTTCAAGGAATTCACAGCAGAAGAGGTGTTCTTTCCAACATTGCCAAGGTGCAACACAAAGTCCATAAAAAAGGCTGTAGAGACTCTCATATCATATGAAGCTTCAGGGGTAAAGAAAAAAAAGGAGACATAGGAAACATTACTGTCCATAATCCTCCTAAACATTCCTGCTCATTCTTGCTTACCTTCTACATGAATGATAAATTTACAGTCTGCTGTCCCACATCAGATCCTACAAAAGCTACAGCATCAGCTTTGCTTTGTGCAGAAAAAGATGAAGAGAGTTCCTGTGAGAAGAAAGCAGAAAACAGAACCGGGAACCAGTTCAGAATGCTGTTTCAGAAATACAAGATTTACACATGCACCTTGTCTTGTGCTGAAAATTTCCCTTGAGAAGGTGTTTCTGCCATTCTCTTCAGACGACAAAACACGCGCTCTTTGAGGGAAAGCACACTTACTTCAACAAATCTTTTAACACATCTGCTTCACAGCACCAAAAGGGTTTACTCCTTTAAGCTCCCAGGCCAGGCTCTACATTTGCTCCTCAAAAGATTTTCAGTGCAGTGTCTAGAGATCTCCAATCCTCTTAATCATTGGAGTGGCCCCTACTTTCATTGCTCATATTGCAAGTAGAACTTTAAGATCTTTCCAAACACCACGGAAACATTTCACTTAGCCCTTTTGACTGCTCTAGTCAACTAGAAACACCCTTTTATCATAAAAGGACGTACTTTAGCTGCTGTTTTCTTTAATAATTTTATCTCAACTATAGCCAGACCTCTACATGAACATCTTCCTGTTTTCCCTCAATACATGTCAAAAGGTTTTAGACTTTCTGCTTCTGCTTGAGAGTACAGATTTGCACTTTTCTCACCCTTATTTGGGGTATCATTCACTCAACAATCCTGACTGAAATTAAGTAATTAAGAATTAAGCCCTTTACTCCTATCGCTAGAGCCTAACACTAGAAGAGTATGATTTTATTTTCCTTCTTGGAAAGATAAAAATAAACCCAGTAATAATCAGTTAGAAAAAAATCATTTAGAGAAAAAAAGAAGAAACACTGTCTTCAGAGACATTTCCCTGATGGTTGCTTCAGCAGATCTAACTTCTTATGACACCTCAGAGACATCTCCCAACTTGTAATTTTCTGTCTTTTATGCCACAAGGACACTTAGTTCAGAAATGTTTTCTAAAAATACTTAGGAGATTCCCAAAGATCTTAGTTTTAATATTTTTCTTTCCTCCCTCCCTGTGTTTTTCCAGGTAGTCTCCTGACTGGAACTACCATCATCTCTGAGAAAAAAACAAGTCTTCATGACTTAATTAATATACAGTCTTTGCAAACTGTACCAGCAATTCCATGTACACAGCAAAGCTGACTCCTTTTTAGATTAAATTGGATGTGTATGTTCACAGGCATAACTTGGAAACTTGCGTATTTTCCATTCCAGTTTCTTTGCCACAAAACTTCTAGATGTGGAACCAGTCTCATTCATTTCTTGGGACTGGGAAAGGTAATCATCCTTCACCTAAAGTTTCACCACCCCTCAGTTCAATACACTGGCATTTTTATTCTCTGCAGGTGTAGAGGTGCTCTTAGCCAAGCACCTCTAGATTTTAGTGATTGATTTTCTCTGCTCCTGCTTTGTCCTGGCTGTACAGAGAGCATGATTCCTTCTTGAGCTATAAAGTTAGAACGGGGCTATTTTCCTTCTCCAGTCTTTGCTTCTCAGAAGGATCAACAGGTTCCCAATGTCCCATCTTCTGACATATATGTAGCTTGCTGTGACATCTCAAACTGGAAAACAGGGAAATCAACAAGTCTTTAAGCACTGAGACCACTCTTACAGAATTCACACTTGAGCTTACATGGCTGTGATGATCTGAAGAGAAGTAAATAAAGATCTTTATCTTCAAAATTCCTAGGTATATGTACTTTTGCTAGCATTAGAATGTGTCCTAAACTGCACTCTCTCTGTTTCCTTATTGCCAGAAGGGCAATGATCCTGTCTACCAGCTGCTCTATATGCCTCTCAGAAATAATCAGTCTTTGAGGCAGACATCATAGCCTGTTTTATTTCTTGCTCAGCTACCCCACAGCTTTTTAGATTACACGTTTTAATCCAGAAGAATCTTACTGTTAATGCACAAATAACATCCATATGTATGCATTGATTTATTCACTATAAATTGTGTGACCATCTGAAGCAATCAATCATTTTGCAACAAAGCTAATTCTGCTTTAGCATTAGCATCTTTGCCTTAAGCTTACATCAGTTATCTATATCTGAGTGTACATCAGTTATCTGTATCTGGGTTGACCTTTCTGTGGAACTTCATGCCATTCCTTGCTTCTGGTCATCTTCCTCTTTCCAGTTTCAGGTGTTCATGTGTCTTTATTACCAAGGATACTACTTATAATTCTCCACTATATCACTGTGCAAGCAGCAGCATCAGAACAACTGACGAGAAGGAGTATTTTCATATTTAGGTTCCACAGTTGAGTCTTACAGAGATGTTTATTTTTCAAAAGTTCCTGAAATCTGTGAAGAGAAATTCAACTTACCCACAATATTTCACTATATGCCTGACCTAGAAGCCCCAAAATCAGTGCTACAACAGTCATTGCTAAAATTCAAAGCTTAAAAAATAAAAATTGATTGCATGGCATGTGTGTTTGTTATAGCAGCAGATGCAGAAGGATAGATAAAAAATGTGTTTTGAGTCATAGTTCTGTCAATGCATTGTTTCCCTACTCTCAGACTTTTATGAGACTATTTCTAATCATTCCATCAGCATAGCTAATTTTTGACGTTCATTTAGTTACAGTGTAAATTTACTTTGCAGTACACTTTTTGTTAGAAAGACAATCTACGTGGAAGATTATCTTCATTCTGAATCACTGCAGAAGAAAATGGCCTATATAAAAAATTTATAACTTTAAGGTAAAATTTAGCAGAGACCTGGCTGGGCTTATTTAGGAAGAATAAATAATTTTTCAAGAATGTGGGGTCTATTTCTATCTGTTAACTAACCTAGAGGAAATCTTATTGTAGTCTTGTCACAGCAATCCCAGGATGACCACTGCTCAAATCCCTCAGAAAGTGCAATCACACCTGGTGCCTGAGGTTTTTTCCTTATCTTTTTGTATTCCTGACTTACTGATCACAGGCTGTGAGACCAGTAAGTAATGTTCTATCGGTGATGTTGCTCCACAGAAGCAGCCATGGGATTTTGTTCTGCTGCTCTTCCACCTGCCAGCATCTCACCAGAGCACACAAAGCCTAACACAGGACCACACAATCACTGCTTTAATCTCAAGCACAGAGATGGGTTGTCTGGACTCCTATGGCAGCCATTCTAAAATAGGTCTGGCAAATTCTAGCCAGATTATGAATTAAGAGATTTATGATATACAATCACAGTACTTCCTTGATCGAGACTCCAGTAAACCCTCTATTGCAGTGTGGCAAAAACTTAAGCAAGCACAAAGACAAGCAGCAGAAGGGTGAACAGTGCATGAAAGAGAGTGTTAAAGTAACAACATAGAAGTGACAGAGACAGATTTCATTTGGATATGCATGCTGTCAACTCATTAACCTAAAATTATCACCACAAAAGAAGACAGTATTTAGATGGGCATACAACTAGTATAAAACTACTGAGACTACTGATTTATGGTTTTAATGTTATTAAAGAATAGGAAACAAGTGGTAAAAAGCATCCCTATAATGAATTCATTGCTCTCCCAAACTTTCTGATGGGGAGTCACTACTTAATAGTTCTATAGAAAAAACTTCAATACATAAAATATCCATGTAAATGTATTCAACAGTCAGGATTTCCTTTAAGGTAATGTTACAAAACCCCATATACTTTTGATTGATCCTAGGTCCCTTTTGGAATGGGGCTAATATCATGTAATTGATCATCTTATCATTTTACCCTAAGGTACTCGATTTCTGATTAGACTAATCTCAGGTCTACCACTAATTTCATCACCATGACCTTGAGCAGTCTTTAGGTTATTTGCATTATTTTTCATTCAAACAAATACAACAGTCTAAGGTATCAGCAATGTTAGCTGGAGCACAACATTCTCACATGTCCTTCCTTGCGACGGTTGATTTATGGGGGGGTTCACATCCCGATAATGGGAGGCTGTCTCTCCTTTACATTGCAGGGAGTTGCCCTCCCCCTGTAGTCCCCCTCCAAGGTGGGCCCCTGGGGTGCCCCACAGAGAGACACACAGAGACCACTGGAGAGGGAGCAGAGAGAGAGTTTATTACATGGGTAATTACAAGTTTTTTATAACTTCTCAATGGATCGTAAAAGATCCAATAGAAAACTAGGAATAACAACCAGTAGGAAAGGGTTAACTAAGGGCCAATAGGAAACTTTAAACACACTTCAAGGATTCATTCTTTCAGCTAGGGAGATAAGGGTTTTCTCAAGGGATTTTGGGAAGAAGACACAGTGACTCAGGGGAAAAACACAGAAACTCCATCTTAAACAATAGAAACAGCTTCAGTTTTTAAGGTATTTAGGTTAGCTTTTCTTCCTTCATCACCAGCCCATTTCTCACAAGACTTTTTCCATTTCTGATATTGTTTGTTCACTGCCACACTTCCTTAAGCAGTTTGGCATAGAAATTTTTAAAATAGCATCCATTTTCCACTCCTAGTACTTCTTTCTTTCAAAGTTGGTAGCTCATACTCTGAGACCAAAGTTGCAAAACATTTCCTGCTCTCCAGCTAAGTACAAATGGGGATAAACATGTGACACACAATTATTGAAGATTAGGAAGGGATGTATTAAGTAATAACTTCAACTAGTAAGCTTTCCTACTAGCACTTAGCTTCTAGAAAAGTTATGTCTGCAAAAAGCCTCAGCACAGCAGCTTCTACATCAATACACAAGGAAAAATACTTGACAATTTAGAATAGTTCTCCTTTACTCAAGCATCTATGGAATTTACTAGAAAGAAATGGACTGAGCCACAAAGAGATGACAGAAAAGCATTAAGGGAATTACACTATACATACCTTTCACTCTGACAATTTTACCCCAGTGGAGCAGGATTTTCCAAATCTTTTATTTTCTCACTAGGAAACACTGGGAAGAAAAGTAGTGGTAAAATGTGCATTTTCTCTTCTGCCCTCTGAAGAAGATTTTTCCTGAAAATAAAGCTCACTAAGATGCTGGGAAATATTGCATATAAAGCTTGAGTACCTAAACCTGTGCTCTCTCAATGAAGTTCACATATCAAGGAGGTGTTAGAGAGAGTTTGAACAAGAAACAAGGTGAGCATACTTGTTTTAATTGCAAATTTCCTCCATTAATATCATCTCCTTGTCTCAAAATTCCTATTGACACTGCAGGTTGGAACTGAAGCAAATTTGCACTTACTTAATGTTTTCATATGGGAAATCAGACTCACTGTCACAAACAAAATTAGAGAGCAAACACTTTGCCCTTCCTTGCCTTTTTGCAGCAGCATATTGATAATGCTCCCAAGTCAACATTTGTTATGAGTTATTTTTTAGCCTTCAAAACAAGAAAGACACTCCAAAAATTATACTGGATGCCTGCTCAGTACAGTATATTCTTCTATTTTTCAACATGGCTAGCTAAGTCAATTAGCTGATAATTAAAATTTCATATTTTTGTCAACTCTTAGTGGAATGGCTTAGTTTATGGCATGTAGTCAACAGCTCTACTGAACTGACAGAATTTCATAATTTTAGGTCTCAATACAGATTAGCTGAGATAAACAATATTCTGAGGCATGGTATAACTATGGTGATGGTCCAGGACACTATGGAAACTTGAGTTCACTTGCATGAAGTAAGAATTGCTAAGAATCTTCAGTCTTTCCTTTCCTGCCACCACATATTACGATCCTACTGGTACAATTTGCTAGTCTTGCAAAAGTATAGCAGCCTTGCCATAGTTATGGTAAACTTTAACCTTTTTCTGTTATGTAAGTCAGCAGTGACGTAGTTAATACTGCCTTCTGTACTGAGGGAGAGGGCAAAACTGCGTCAAATGTAAGAATACAGCTGACTGGTATCCAAGTCTTCCAGCTGCCACACACACTGCCTGACAACATTGCCTTGTAACTAAGGTTTGAATCATCAAAAAGACAGTATTGTCAATACAGAGCATTGTATCGCAGCAACCTCATGAATGTAACAGTGCATATTGAAGAACACTGAGAGAGCTGCTAACTCCCACACAGAAAAAGAGAGGGAAGGATGAATTAGACAACCTGAGAAATATCTTCCTTTACAGAATTCCATAATATTTTGCAGTATTTGTGCTTATTTTCCAATGCATTTTCAAAATTTGAATCTGATCACTCATTAAGGTGCCTTTTAAAAAGGAGAAAAAACAGAACTAAACTAAAAAAATACTTCTGAGCATTCCTTCATGCTTCTCCTTTTCACTTGCTGCTTTTTAAAATGTCAGTCCCCATAAGCCAATCATCAGCACTACGAAATGTCAGTAGTGAGACTGACAGTCCATACCATCCAGTCATGTATGGCATCTACTGGTTTTCCTACATTTGAATTTTGGAAAGTCTGGAAAAAAAACACATGGAGAAAAAAAAATCTGATTACAACTTCAAATTGTAAGCAATTAATGTTCAGCAGAACTGTTACCCAGAGTACCAGAACACCTCAGAGTTTTGATGCATGTATTTCCACAAAACTCTTGACCCAGGACTTCTAACTGCAGAATTAAACACACGTCCAGACATACAGAAGCATGAAAGGACTTAGGTAATATACAGGAAGGGCTCAAAATGAGAGGTGCACATCCAGCATTCTGAAACAAGGGGCTGCCTAGACCAGGCAAGAGGAAAATTAAGGAAAATCTGGGAAAAAAAAAAAAAGAGTATATCTAAATTTTAATTCTCTTCTATAGATAAATGACTAATTCCTTCATAGATACAACTCTCTTCTTGAACATTTGTGCTTCATGCCTTTAAAAAACAGACCCTTTTCTTTAAACGATGCGACAGGAGGATTCTTCTTTTCACTCTACAACTCACTGAGTACTAAATTCAGTGAGGGCTGACATAACTTAATCTGTTTTGGGGACTTGCATTCACATCTACATCCAACTCTGGGATCCCCAACAAAAGCTGAACATGGACCTGTTGGATTGAGTCCAGACAAGGGTCACGAAGATGACTGGAGGGCTGGAGCACCTCTCCTATGATGAAAGGCTGACAGAGCTGGCATTGTTGATCCTGGAGAAGCGAAGGCTCTGGGGAGACCTTCTAGCTGCTGCCTTCCGTTATGTAAAGGGGGCCCACAAGGAAGTTGCAGAGGGACTTCTTACAAGGGCATGTAGTGATAGGACAAGCGGGAATGTCTTTAAGCTGAAGGAGGGTAGATTTAGATTTGATATACAGAAGAAATTCTTTGCTGTGAGGGTGGTGAGACACTGGGACAAGTTGCCCAAAGAAGTTGTGGATGCTCCATCTCTGTACATGTTCAAGGCTCGGTTGAATGGCAACCTTAAAGCAGCCTGGTCTAGTGGAAGTGGTCCCTGCCCACAACAGAGGGGTTAGAACTAGATAATCTTTAAGGTCCCTTCCAACCCAAACTGTTCTATGATTCTATACTTTCCTGTGAGAATATAGCTGGACTAGATGTTTATTGTAGGACCTCTACAATTCTATTTTAATACTTGAATCCCTGGACTCTAAGGCTCTTTCTTAATTTTGAAACACTCCAATTTTGGAAAGAATAATTAAGAGTTTCATTTTTCCAAAGACCAGGACAGCAGGAGTGAAGATGACTCTACAATGCAGAAATCAGAAGGAATTACTGATGAGAAGAAGGCAAAGAGGTACAATGCCAGTTAATCTAAACATTTGAGATAAAATATAGGCTCATGTGAATAGGGACTTTGGTATGGATGTAAGCCCAAATTGTTTAAGGTTACCCACAAAGATGTTTCTCAGATTAAGCAAAGAGAAAGATTATAAAAAAAAAAAAAAAAAAAAAAAAGAAAGCTGAATTCTTATCTTGACCTGGAAAGTAAGACTTTAGTGAATGTACTACAACAGAATGTTACTGATGTGTAAGAGTGTGAAGAATGTTGGTAACAGAGTAACATCATCTTTGTCTGCCTGAGCTGAAGAACAGTTATTTTTGCGGCAATGCTTACGTATGTTAGAAATATTATAGAGGGAAAAGTATTTCATAACAACTCTGTATGAGATGTTTGCTCTAAGCAAATAACTTAATAAAAAAGCTCAATTGAAAGCAGGTCCACAAGGTAAGTGATAATATCTTCTTTGTACTTTCCCAAGAGAGAGACCAGAGTAAAGTTTCCAGCTGAGAACAGTTCTTCACCAATACTGCACAGAGTGTTGCTGTAGTGCAGCAAACCCGTAATTGCATAAAAAGATTTTTTATTTTTCCTGCTGTGATGGATTAAACTGCAATAGGTGGCTACAAACCCTCACCCAGCACCTCTGACCCTCTCCCTCCTCAACAGACCATTTCTTCCTTGCTCCTCTCTCTAACTGCTACACAGTATTTTACCCTTTCTTAAATATATTTCCAAATATATAAATGTATTTCCAAGACACCAGTTTGGTGTGTGTGTGCTGTGATAGGCCTCCTGGAGACAGCTGGAAGCACCTGTGTTCAGCACAGGGCTGTCCAGGTCTCTTCCTATAGAAGCCTCCCTACAGCTCCCTTGCTACCAAAACCTTGCCAGGTAAACCCACACACCCGTACATAAATTATTACAGAAACATCTCTTTACCATCTCAGAGGGCCATTTGATTCAAAAAAAGATCTTTTTCCAGTGTTTTAGTCCAGACTGACCATGTTTGTTGGTAAACTAACAACACAATTAGGCATTTACTCTAAAGGTATTGGATCCAAGTGTTAGTACTGTCTAAAAACAAGGAAACATTCTTCTGTAAAGCACCCATCATTTACAACAGGTGTTTAAAACAATAAAAATTATAAAAAATGACCTGCCTTTAATGCAGATTTATTACAAAATGCTCAAGGTAACTTAGGATATTACAGGAATGGAAAGACTGAGAGAGGCACATGAGCTCTTGAGGAAGACTATTACAATAAAACAAAATGTAAATCATACTTCCAGCCATCACTTGAAAAACTATTGTTTTCTGTTAATGTTACATGCATTGGGGAGTGAAAGTTTCCGTTTCTTCACAAGAAATTTATGGGAACACAGAGATGTCAGAGAAAAACCACTCTTTCATCTCTTTTTTTAAATTTATTTTTCCATTTTTTCATCACAGGAATGTTTCCAGATTGCATCATTCAAATCAAAGCAAAAATCCCTCCTGAAATGACCGATGATGTACGAGATTTTACTTTGCCACTACTTATACAAATGACCATATTTTTTATACACAAACCTATAACAAACCCACAGAATATGAATGAAAATATAGATTCATGAGTTATCTGAGTTTTACTCGGAGCTACCATGTAGTTGTTGTAGAAAAAAAACTTCTTTTGATGAAACTGCCATTTGCATGTTGCGACTCTGAGCTTGTTAGGTCTCTCTCATGTAAGCTAGTATGTGGAACACAGCCAAAATAAACTGCAAACACAAAAAGGGCCCCAACTTTTAACTGAGAAGACAGCACAGTTGAAAAGTGTGATTCACCTCATCCTAATTTGGGATGCTTAGATGATATTCACATGAAAGGTGCAGGCAGTAACTCAATAATTTTGAACTAACAGAATTCAGTTTTATGAAGTTAAACAATATTTATATAACCCTGAATATTATCTTGACTCCTGTTGTACAAAAAATGTCAAAATAAGATAGCCAACAAAGCACACCCGAATGAACTTGGAAGTGATTGATGCTTAACTTATGGCATTTACCTCCATAATAAGCTCTCTAATTGACCAAGAAGGTGTATCCTCTTTATGTGATTACTGAGAAACTACCATACAATCTGGCAACTCCCATTTCACAAAGAAAATGTAAAAAGTATAAAAGTCTGATGTGAACAGAAGATTAGTGTATACTACTGAGTCACTGAGCACAAGTTAGGTAAGAATCCGTGCACAGTCTACATGAGCCTTAGGAAAAATCTTTTTTATTTGATTAGTTGGAAAAGAGCAAAATAAGGGCAAGGATATATAGTGAAAATTAAAAGAATAGAAGACCAGTTCCTAACTATCTACACAGTGCATATCAGATATTTGCATTCAACCCAAGACCGGTATGTCAGAATAACAATTGCCTAAATATTGTCACATGGATTACAAAAAAACCCCACACTTCATATCTTTCATTGGCACCACTCATATTCTCATTTATTATTACCCCACAAAGCAATCAAATGCACCGCACAAAAGCTACTTCCTGTTTCAATACAACAATCACTAAGCAAGATGAGTAAAAATTTGCAAAAGAACAGTAAAAAAACAAAAGCTATAAAAAAAAAAACACAAACAAAACAAACAAACAAAACCAAGAAAGGTCTGTTCAGTACTGTAAAATACCTTGAGCCAAAAGGAAAGCAGGACTATATTACAGGTAATGGCTACTCGAGAAGACAAAATGCCATCACTTCAAATGTGTCCCTCCCTTTTTTCTTCTTCCCCCAGCTATATATTGCTGAGCATGAAACCATATAGTCTAAAATATCCCTTTGGTCACTTGGGGTCAGCTGTCCCAGCTTCTTCTGCACCCCCAGTCTCCTCACTGGTGTGCTGGGGTGAGAAGCAGGAAAGGCCCTGGCTCTGTGTAAGCACTGCTGGGTGATAACGAACATTCCTGAATTATCAACACTGTTTTCTGTGCACAGCCCAAACACAGCCCCCTACCAGCACTATGAAGAAAATTAACTCTGTCCCGGTCAAAACCAGCCCAATTTCCCAGGAACTTTTTTCTTGAAGCTGTGGAAAAACCAGTGAAAATATTCACAAGATCATGAGCATCGCTAGTCCTGAACATATTTCTATGAGACACAGCCTGATCTCTCTAGACCTTCCCAGTTCCATGACTAACTAGTTTGCATGCCCCCTCTTAGCATACAGAGGCACAGTATTAGAAAAGATAATTAGATCTAGAGCACTTATAGGCCTAATACCCCTATCCATGCGCTGCTTATCTACTTCAGCAAGCCAACACAGCTTTCTGTTGCAGGTTTATGGCTTATGATTGTGGGATGTAGATTGTTCAGCTGCTAAAACAGCAGTAGTTTTAGGTCAAAGAGGCATTTTTTCCTAATCAACATGTGTTTTTACAGGTGACTTTTTTTTTTTTTTTTTTCTGGATAGAGTCTCAAATTGTACAGCAATACATTTATAACACTGTTAGTTTCTTTTTCTTTAATTGCTAGGGGGCGGTGTTGTTTTGGGGGAGATTTTTTTGTTATGTTTTTGTTTGTACACTAAGTACAAGACGTTCAATAAGGTAGAGACTACCAGAGTTACAGTGTTGGAACTCTGAGTACCAAACACAGAGAGCCAGGTTCACAATGTGTTTTTGTCGGTACTTGTCTGCTATAGGTAGGAATGGAGACATAAGGTGCTATTATAATGCTTCAATGTACATAATTCAACACCTATAAGCCATTAATAAATTAATAAAGACATTAATAGTAGATTAATATTTAACTTTCAAAACAGGAAATTTCCATGAACAAACCAAACAGTCAAAATAAAGAGTGACCTGGTCACTGTTGGAAGGCAACATATTAGAGGCTCAAATAGGTGAACACCATGAACCAAAACAAACCCAAGAGGACTAGGAATAACATCAAAAACCAGCATGGCCAAACATTGCAGTAATAGAGGCAAAATAACATATTAGTACAAACAAACAAAAGGAGATTTTAGAATAAATAATAAAGCACACAGTAATCAAACTTCCAAGACTAGCTGGCAGTCCTTAAGTGTTCTAAAGAAGTACAAGTACAAAACTGTTGAAGTTCAACAATAGTTGAAGGATAAGCTCCCAGAGTTGGTCACCTCCTGGATTGTCAAACTTTTCTAGATATTTAAACAAGCTGGAGGAAAGTCAGTTGTCACAACAGAGAGAAATAACTGATGGGCTCTGTCAAGGTTTAAGAGCAGTGAACTGTGAAGTTACACCATTTGCTAAGATCCTAGATGTTCCAGGAGAACCAAAATTAAAATGAAAGAGAACAGCAGAATTAGCTTACAATGTTGAGAGAGAAAAAGCAATAAATGAAAGTCAGTGGCTAAGTATATTAAGCAGAGAATTCACAAAAAGAATTGCTCATGCTGTCCTACTCTCTCACACGTAGACACACAAAGGGCACAATATTAGGTCTCAGCTCTCAGGGAAAGTACCTTGAAACCAATGTGACAGGTATCAGAATAATAACATCTAAGTGACCATGGACATTTGAAATGCTAGTATGGTGTTATTAAAGGTACAGAGAATAAAACATAAAGTAACATCATAATACTCTATATGTATTAATGGAGGGACCACATTTAAAAAACAAAATTACCTCTTATTCTGGTCAGTCCATCCCAAAAAGCATATTTAAAAACTAGAAAAGGTCAGAATTGGATGCATTTAGAAAAGTTCAGCTGTAAGTTCCAGAGATGATCTTTTAACCACTTACAAGGACCTTGGATGTCTTCAGGTGCATCTCGTAGATTGAATATGACCAGTTACGGACCTGGACAACCATGGCTGTCTGTCTTCTTCTACACTATATTTTCCATTACTAATTGTATGTGTTTACACCATTAAAAATCAATGATTTCCAGAAACAGACCCAGAACTAGATTATGGTGAAATCCACTAATGCTCTGATAGTCTATTCTAAACTCACAGTTTTATTATTTGTAGACTTTTTTCTTAAAGGAATCTAAAATGGAATAAACTCACTGTTCTGTAGGATGCAGCAGACTAGTGGGCAGAGGCACAATATCTCCTGTCATGCCTCTGAAATAAAATTACTAATTCATCAAGTAATGCCACCAGAACATCAGTCGCATACCAAACATTATCTGAAACAAGGAAGTGAGAACCATTAAGTCTTTGGTAAGCACTTGGCTTGCTTACCATGAAAGAGAGCATCTTGTTGAGTACTCCTGAGATGCTTAAATGATGAATCTATCCCAAGAGGGATAGCTTCAGGATATTCCTCAGATTTGCTCTTGCATTTCTGCTGTTGTATTTATGCACACTCTGTTTTGCTTTTGTTGGCCACGGACAGACAACATTAACAATGTTGTATGTGAGACAGAAGAATACTATGGCCTGACCAAAGCAGAAATGTCAATTCTGTCTCAACTACTTATGATTCTGAACTAAAAACTGTCCAAGGTGATAATTGAAAGTAAAGACACAGTTCAGCCTATCAAAACAACTTTCAGAATTAATAACATATGATTTAGGACTGATATGAATGTAAATATAGTATGAATGGAAATGTGTATGTATGTAAACACTGGAAGAAAGTAGCAGAACCAGAACTGAAGGGACAGCTCGCAGTAATGGCAAAGAACACTTTCCAAGACAGTGCTGCCAGGGATAAAGCGGAATTGTGCTGTTCACATCCAGAAAAAAAAACGCCTGCCTCTGCTAAGACCACAGCACAGATGACTTGACAGTGGAAGACCTGGCATCCTGATATCATGAGGATGAATATAAGTAGCACGATGTCACAGATACCATTCCTTTTCCATTAGTTTACCAAGAAAACAGACTAAAGACATATAACTTACATGTGGGAAAACAGAAAATGAGCAGTAATCAGATCAAAGATTTTAGAAAGCTGAAATAATCCATATTCTGTGTCAAATGATTGTGTCTTAACAGCCAAAGACTACAAAAGGACATACAGATCTGTATAAAGTAGCTTGTCACCAATAAAGAAGAAATAAAAATTTCAATGGGGAGTTGACAAAAATGTCTCTCGTCCTCTACTTTGCACACCAACAATCCTGACCAAACCTGGTAAAACTTGGTAACCCAAGCTTGATTCTTGCAAATATGTTGGTATGCAAGGGCAACTCAGTGAAACTCCAGAGAGAACAAGTGAAGAGGATAAAATAAACTAATTCAGAAATTTTGTGAATAAGAATCACTCTCCTTTCCCATACGATTCCACGTTTCATTTCATTACAAAAGTTTTCTCACAGACGAATATGCTACTGATTACAAACTAATTGGGCAAGGCAAGGGAGGGCATGACTTACAAAGATCACTTTAATATTTGTGATACAGAGACAGAAATATAAACACAATCATCCACGTCCTTCATATTCTTTATTCACCACCTAGCCAAAAGTAAATCTTCAGATTAATTTCTTAGTTTTTTAAGTATACACTGTTTTGCTCATACTTGAAATATGTTTTCTCATTAAAACATTTGAACTCCTGACTTGAGGTGGTAAAGAAGATACTAAGTAAGGCACCATTGAAGAGGACATGACCCTAGTTCCCCTTGGGCCTGACTTAAAATCTGAAAAAATCAATATTGTCTTTCATTTCTGATAAAGAGTTTATAAATAACGTGCAACTTACCTTACTTACTGGCAGCCTTGACTTACAGGAGAAACAAACATACAGTTAATGACTGACTATCAGGAGGAGGAGGAAGTCAAGCAGTGTCATACTTGGCAAATCTAGCTGACCATGTGCTACTCATCGTCCACAGAATGTACAACCAGCAACCTATCTACAGAAAAGTTATTTTTTATAACAAATGATTTATACATTCCTATTTTCCCCGTTACGTATCCCCCACCTTTTGCCCTGGCCATGGTGCTGAACACAATCACGAGCTTGGGCATCTCACAGATGGATAGAATGGCTTGGTTGGAAGGGACATTAAAGATTACCTAGTTCCACCCCCCCTGCCGTGGATGAGGCACCTTTTACTCAACCAGGTTATTCAGATCCAAAGCCAGTCTGGTCATGAACACCTCCAGGGATGGAGCATCCACAACTTCTCTGAGCAACCAGTCCCAGTGCCTCGCCACCCTCACAGTGAAGAAGTAATTCCTAATATCTAATCTAAACCTACCCTCCCTCAACTTAAGGACATTTCCCCTTGTTTTATCACTACCTGCTCTTGTCAAAAGTCCCACTCCAGCCTTCTAAGCCCCCTTTATGTATTGGAAGGCTGCTATAAAGTGTGTGCACTACAGTCCCATAGTGATCTGACTGGCTTGAGAATTCACAAACTAGATGAATACTTTACAGAAAGATTCTTTAGTTTGCAATTCATTTTTTAAAACTACCTTAAAAAGTTTTTGGGTTTTGGGGCAGTGGCTCTTTTTTTTTTTTTTCCTGAGGTGTACATTTTCAAGAGACTATTGCACCATCTTTGAAAAACAAAAATCATGAGGAAAAAACAGTATCACTTCTTTTGAATATCTCACTACTCTGCATGTACACTACTAAGTAGACACATACTCTGTTCCATCAGTCTTATCTGCTTTCTCTCCTTCTCCTGACTCCTTCCTCCACTTCGGACTCTTCCCATGATACATGAATAACCAAAAATGCATTGACATACTCCTAATATGCAACCAACATTTTCCCTAAAGTTGGACAGGATTTTGTGTCTACAGCAAGTACAATGATTTCTGTTCAGCTGTAGACAATGTTCAGTGCAGAAATAAAAATCTGAATTCCTCTTTGGGATTTTCAGGAAAAAAAATGTATTATGTATGAAGGGGAAAATGCAGCAATATTCATCACTTTCTGCCAAGATTGGACTTGTGAAATAAAAGTCCCAGTTTGTCCACAATTAGAACACCCCCTAATTCTCTCACTCTGAAGGCTTGACTGCTTTTTACAGTCTCTTCCTATCAGTTTTGCAATGAGATGTTATATAATACATAGGTACTTGGTAGACTTCTTTTACAGGTTCATTTCTTAGACAAGACTTGTCCTCTTACCTCTATTTACCTACTTCATTTAAATGCATCCTTTTTACAAACTAAACTCCATATGTACACAATAGTTTTATAGACACTAGTGCTAGTTCCTTTTTGCATCATAAAAGCTATTTCAAACTATTGAAAAAACCAAAACAAACAAATGCCACATTAAGAAAGAGTGAATATAAAACCGTATTTGATTAATCCAGCACATACTGGTTTTTTCCTGTCAAAGAGTACAGACAATTTTGATTGAAAGATATTCCCTAACTTATCTGAATGCAGAGGCACACCGTTCTTTTTGTTGTAACTTCTCTTTGCAGCCATGCTTGCTTTCTGGAATATACTTTTCATTTTCTTAAATCTAGTTACAAATGACTCAAATGATGGCAATTCCAGTTGCTTCAACTGCATAGTCTCCTCCTCTTATTTTTGAACTCCAGAGATAATTTGTATTCCACTTCTTGACATCTATAGGCTCTGAGTAAGTGTGAGCAAGTGTTAAATTTCCCTTAGTAACTATCTAAAGTTGTAATTTTTTCTTATTCATGAGTTAATCAGGGTAGTAAAATGAATAGTTGTGCCCTTCTTAAATGTGTCATCATCCTTACTGTGTAATAAACATAAGCATTTTGACAGTAGCAAAACTAACATATATTGTCAGTACATGCACTGCAATAAATTGTCAGGGACAATCTAATATTCTCCATCTAAAGGAGAAGGAAATATGTTGATGACTGAAATACAATAGGTTTATTATTATTAGCAGAAAAAAACCAAAACCAATCATATATTACATATAGAGTGACCTGTCCCTTCACATTTGGTACCCTTAATACCAGATGGCTTCTAGCACTTTCCCCTGACCTCAACTTTTTAAAGCAACAATTGAGTGGAAAGCAGCAGTTAAGAGGTAATAAATAATAGCATGTCATTACAGTTTATCCTTTTTCTTTTATAGGCCATCTTAAACTCATACTAAAGTCATTGCACACCCAGTTTGAAAAGAAACCCTCACAAGTAAAGCAGCGTTTCTAGAGATCAGACATAAAACTAAGAATGACTGGGAAAAGGGTAAAAGATAAAAGGTTGCACATAAGAAGTATAAGCATGAAGCCTGAAACAGGTGTCATGATTTGCATAGTACTGTACACTTTAGACCATGGGATTTGGAGCATTTTTATATCTTGGCCCAAAACTGAAAACCAACTGAGGGTAAATCATTGCAGCTTTAGTAGTAACTATATGAAAGTACTGTTTTCTTTCTAGTGTCTGTTGGCAGGCATTCATCTGACTCAAATCACAATTAAATGCATCAATAATTCACATAGTTTTCATTAGTGCCAGTGGTCACTCTGCATCAGCTAACTATGATGAGACAGGGTGGAGAGGCACAAATGGGCTTGTGTTATATCAATATATTGGTTATATTAAATGCTTTCTATCCCCACGACATTTATTCGATTCCTTAAGTACTAAAGTATTTTTTGAAATAAAAAATGCACACTCCACACGACGTTTCAGTGCATACACTTGTTATCAGAAGAGTGAAAATTAGAAAAGAATTACCAGCTCTCTGCACTGAGTGTTCTTTCAATCTCACAAATACAGCCTGCTGCTTGTACAGCTATCTTAACAAACACCGTAACTCTATCCTAGACAAAGGACTTCTGCCTTTCAGAACTGTATTGTAATAAGTTGCACTAACATGCAGCTCAAGTGAATGGTATTTCATTCATCACAACACAGATATGCCATTGTAATTTATTGGATGTAACATGCTTATTTTTCCTTAACTGGATTCTCAGTCAAAAGATAAGGCCATTAATAGTCAGTGATTGCTCCTTGTGGAGAAAAGTATTTCTAAAATTGGATAACTTTGGTACAGAGAAAATTCAGACTAGCTTTGGAGAACAGTGAAGACAAACTGATGGTTTTGAAGAAGTAGTTTTACATTCTCAAAATGCTGTAGTAATCCTGAGATTCTGAAAATGAAAACTCTTTACAACAGAGAAAGAACAGCACTCTCATTAAAGTAGCTGCCTGGCCCAAGATAAACATCCAGTAAGGACAGTCATTATTTAATCTCCGCCCAGTTTCCAAATGGAACAAACAATATATGTTACAGGAGAAGCTGAAGAATTAACAACAGCTGCTTGCCACAGCTGATAAAAAAATAAGTTATGAGAGTGCATATATGTGGAGTTTGCACCCATCCTTATGTCTGTAACTTGACTTATGGCAAGTTCCTGGTTCAAGGAAAAGAAGTTCCGGTTTTCTAAACACATGTCCTTCTTAAAACTGTATGACTATAGAATTCTACTAACCATTTCCTAAGAAAATCAGTCTTTTCCTGTAACATAAATAAAGACAGTTCTCATACACGACAATATGTCATGTTTGTATGCAGCAGAGCAGATCAATGAATTTTGACTGTGACTGTAGGAAAAATGCCACATACTCTGTTGCACAGAATTTTGTTACAGTCATCACATTGAAATGAAGTGACTGCTAAAGCATCTGGATTGAAAACTGCGGTACAAAGAGAACACAGATGAACAAGGCGCAAACTCCTTCCAAAAGCTTAAGCTCGTTGCCTAGCTTTGATAGCTTTGGCATGAGATGTAAAATAAAATAATTGGAAATATGCAACTTGATTTAACAGCCATTCACTCGTATTAAGACATTTTTGTTGTTTCTTACAAGAATTTGTCCTTTACAGAAGATTAATATGGTGAATCAGCTGAGTTTGTTCTTCTCAATTCATCGATGTTACTGTAATAAATATTACCACTGATAATTGTTGGAGAGAATCAGCATACATGCACATTAGTCTTCACACTAAGATCACACATCCTTCAGTAAATTAATAGGAAATGCCTCATAAAGTTTAACTTTGCTTGATTGAGAAAACAAACTGAATAAATCTGAGTGAAATGCACTAATCCAAAACAGCTGTATCTCCAGCTGAGTCAACGAGAAAATAAGAGTAAACATAAAGTAATCACCAGAAAATAGGAGTATTGGCTATGAAAGGATTTCAGTTGCAGTATCAGTTTGCAGAGGTACATGGTATTATCAGTCTGACCTACTGAAAACCCAAATCACAGAAAGTTCATGGATAGGGTTTTCAATAATTCTTTTAGTCCATCTTTATTTTTCCCTAGTTCCCAGTACTCAAACATAACATGGCAGAATAAATTACTCTCCAAAACATGGAGTAATGAGGGGATTTTTATTTTAATAAAAAAAGCTCTTACTATAAAATTAGGTTAAAGGAAGTAACCTAGGTTACAGAAAAGTCTGCCTGAGCACTCAGGGCATCCAAGTTCTGTTAGTCCCCTCCCTCCCATCTCCCAAGTTATAGTTCATTACTTTTCTGCTCATCTTACCCTGCTCCTTCATCCCCCCAAATTAACTATACATGCTTTAGTTTCCTGCTTCAACTGCCATGCACACTCCTATTACTCTCCTCCAGCCACAAAGACCCACCGCCTTCCTCCAGGGCCTACAGGCATGAAATGGCAGGGGACAGCTTTGCCCCTCAACTACACTCAGGGAGCCTCTTCTTTCCCTTTCCCTTTCCCTTCCTGCTGTTACAAAACTGATCATATGAAGAAGCAGTGGGAATTCTGATCCAGTTTCAACCATGCGGGGCAGGGAGGATTATCTTTAACTTTCTGCATTAATCCTCTTTTCTTCTACACTTGTCTAAGGGCCAGTCTGTTCATTGGAGGAACGGCAGATATGCTCTGTCATCTGCAGCAGCCCTAACTGGTTTCTTCTCCTGGGAGACATGGAAGGAGGAAATCTTTCAATTCAAACAATGCCAGCAACTCACACAACCATGCTGCGCTGAGATCTCTCAGAATCAGTCCACACTGACATCAGCACAGGCCTAACCTAGAGAGGTTTCTTTGCAAATTCATACCATGTTTCCTTCCTCATTCTTCCTTGAACTTCAGCAGAGTTTACTACAACTTGGCCAGTAATTGCCAAAACTCCAGGAAGTCAGAATTTGGTCTCTCTACACACCGGTGCCATTCACACTTACCATCCTGTAAGACAACCTTATCACATAGGTGAGATTTCTATGTTATGAAAAGCAACTGCTTCCTTTAGTCCAGGGCATTTGATATCAAATAACAAGTAACAACTTAATAGTCTTAGCATGAAACATTGCATTTTTTTGCAGAGAGAAGAAATGTATAACATTCCATTTCCAATCAAAATGCCCCTTGCATCCTGCAGTTCCTGAAGATGCTCAGCATCACAAATACTGTTCAGAGAATGGCATAGCACCGCACACCCTTCAAAGTCCCTTGGTGGTTACTCATGAAAAAGCATTCCCATAACCTTCAAAAGGCCTGAGCTTTCTACCACCAGCATCTTGTGACATATATGAAGGCTGAAATAGTAAGGAAGGTCAAAACAGGAAACTTCCTGCATCTGTCCCCTTAAGATCATCAGTTTTATGAAAGGAGAAAATCCAGCATAATTTGTTCTGTGTTCAGAAGAGAGAACGCAGTGAAGCCAAATGGGATTGTAATAAAGTGGAATATATTTCAGATAAGGAGAAAACGCTCTTTGATCTAATGAATCCTTTTCTTTTAAAAGTAGCTATTATAAATTTGCCTTTCGATGTCTCCCAGCTTCAGCTAGTCATCTGAGAGTACAGCACTATGAACAAAATTTCAGATATCCTCAGGTGACACACTTGTCTCATGCATTCGCAGTTGTTGTTGGGTTTTTTGTTTGGTTGTTTTTTCTTTTGGGAGCAGGGGAGTGGTGTTTAGTTTTCCTGCATTTCCAGGAACTGCATTGAGATAACAGCAATATCTGGGGAAATAAACAAAATGGCATTATAAAATGGATCCAGGTTTCTGATGAAAAAATGAGGTAAAGACAGAGTCCTTTTGCCAAGGGGTCGTTGCTTGAGAGAAAATATTTAAAATCTGACAGTGTCTGTAAACCAGAGTGAAGCCACTCTCAAGAACTTTCCCTCAAACTGAGAAGGCGAATGTGAATTGCCCTTCCAAACTAAACTAAGTCCTAAGAATAACCTGCCAGATTTTTCATCAGACTATTGAAAGTGTCAGAGAGATAATTTTTCAGTGTCCCTCTAGACAACACCCCAGGTCAGAGATATTTAAGAAGTACACATTTCAACAGCAAAGTGGAAGATGCCAACTGCCACTGAATTAGTGTCTTTTTCTGGTATCCCCATCCTCATAAAGCAGCAACCTAGTCCCACATTCGGGGACAGTATTTCACAACATTCATTCATAGACTAGGCATTAAAAAACAGATGAGAAGGGTCTTCTGTTGGCTCTACTGCTGCTACCTCTGACTGAAGCTAGAGGGGTTGAAATTTTTTTTTACTATCTAGGTGGCAATAAGAAGAACCTCCTGGCTTTACAGCAAAGGCAAAAATTTATTCCATTTTTCATAGGAAAAAATTGTATTACACTGTTTCACCAGTTAATAAAATTAAAATGAGGATCACATTACTATGTTTTGTTAAACTCTTTTACTAAGACAAGGCCAATGGGTACCTGAGAGGAAAATTTTCTACATATGTGGTTTTCTGATTTAAAAGTTCCTAAATAACTCTCGGACCTTACACGGAAATAATTGCCTCGGTGTGGTATATATTGCCAAGATCAAGGAATCAAACATGGAGGGGAAATGAATTTGTAATTCACAAGCTTTATGAAGAAGCAAAGGCCCCAGAAATGGCCTGTCCTCTGCCAGCAGATGGCATCATGACTTCTCATTAGGTAAAGGGACCAAGGGAAAACATCTGTGCCATCAACAAATGCTGTGGCCACTGAGAAGATATTTCTGTTCTTTTAATTTCGTATAAAATAGAATGATTTGCCTAAGGTGCTGTTTTTGTATTCCAGTGGACAGTGGTGGACAAAAGTAACAATCTGAGCCCACCAGAAGGCTGAGAGAAAGAGACAGAAAATAGTGAATCTCACTGTAATGGCCTACTACAGACCCAGTATCTTGAGCCTGGGAAAAAGGTGCATAGAAGAATTTACAGAGAGTGTTCTGCATTTAATTCAAGCCCTAGACAAATTTCTACATACTGGATAATGTTTTCACATAAAAAACCTATTCTGGATACTTTTTTCTTTTTAATCCTCCCATGCAGATGGACTGAGGCCCTGAATCACAATATTTTTAAACAACTTTCTCTTTCTACAAATATGTGGGAAGTAATGCAAAAAAGTCATGAATAATCCTATTAAACAGAACTACAGCCCCTCATAATATATAAAGGTATGAAACTGTGTCAAGGGATGTTCATATTGGATGGATGATAGAAAAAGGTTCTTCACCCAGAGGGCGGCTGGGCACTGGAACAGGCTCCCAAGGGAAGTGCTTACAGAACCAAGTCTGACAGAGTTCAAGGCACATCTGGATGACACTCTTAGTTTTAGGTAGTCCTGTGAGGTACTGGGCGTTGAATTCAATCCTTATGGCTCCCTTCCCATTCTTTGATATGTATTAATATGTATTTAATATGTAGTGCCACATAACTACAACTCTCCACAGCTAAGGAGAGTTGTGACAATCTTCTAGTATAGATTAATTTTAGTTGGAAATGTCTAGGTTGGTCTCTGCAGGAAACAATATTTTATAAAGAAATGCACATTAGCAAAGTATTTTTGGAAGCAGAAATTACACTTCAATAGAAATAGGACCTTAGAATCAGTTGGGTAAAAAAAATATAGTGCATAAAGTACTTAATTGTCTCATTGGTTTGGCACTTTTTGTATAATTTTTTTTTCAGACACTTTACAGAAGACACAGTATAACTGGAGATTTTAGATTTAAGGTGTTAAAGATACTTAAGGTATTTGCCACTCACTCTGAAATTCAAACATATGTTATACTCAATAGCAATTTTTTAACATGTTCTAGGTCTTGTTCTGTACATTACAAGAATATAACAGACTGTTTGAAGTTGGCATACTGACATAATTTTGGCACCACTGCAGAATCATTAGTTTGTTATTTCCTGTTTTATTCATTATACAAAATCAACCAAACTTTAGTGAGGTTCTGTACAGCAACTTCAGTGTTCAGTCCATAATGACAAACAGAGAAAGAGTGAGAAATCCTTGTAACCAGTGGTTAGGGAAAAACACATTATCTCTAAGTTAGCACTTATTAAAGAAAAAAAAAAAAAAAAGGCCCTTCCTTTGTTCATATCCCCAAAAATTTTGCATCCAGATTTTGAAATCCAGTGTATCAACCGCTTTATGTATTTTCATCAACTACCACATCTACAGACCACCAGATGACATATTTTCCTGAGATCCTTAGATTTTCAAAGCTTTATCCTATATCTCAGTAACGACAACATAGGATGACCAAGCCAAACATTGGGAATAACTGATTTCTTGCTAAAGATTTAGCCTCCCACTGTTGCTGCAATATTCAGGAGCTGTTCCACAGCATTTGCTTAAATATCAAACATACATTTCCCTCCAGTTCCAAGAACAGAACCCAGTGGAGATCAACACACATTTTACTACCTTATGTTTAATTTTTCTCTATCATAGGCTGATCAGAGACGTTACTCAAACTAAAACTGTGAAAATACTCAAAGCCATCCTAAAATGACTGTATGATAAGACTGCCCTGAACTTGTTTAAATACTTGACTAAGAGGTGTTATGAACTCAGCCTTCCAAATCCTCTGAAAGACAGAATAAAAGCAAACTAGTAAGCCAGCCTAGATGAAAAGGAGGTAGGAGAACTAAGTTTTTATGTCAAGTTTTCGAAAAATGTTTTATAATAACACTTGCATTTAATTTGGTCTGATACAAACTACCGGAGAGCTCTCTGTTTTTCAGCACTGAAATAGTTTCCCAATTGTATAATAAAGAAAAATCAGCATTCGTGCATTGCAACTGAAGCACTGTGCTTCCAAGGCTGGATGCACACCACTGCAATGAATCTTTTTGTTTACTATGTCTCAGTATTGGGTGGGGCCAATAAATTAAGCTAATACAAGGGAAATCATATGTCTTCTTTTTAAGATTAGTTTCTTGATTATTCTTTTTTTGCTTTAAAAGTGTGTATGTATAGGTATATACACACATATTCCTGTTGAATGGTGTTCAGTGAAATTCATTTACATACTTTTATCTATATATACGGAATTTGTCCAGTAGTACTATAGCCTCTACTTTTGCTTGAAATATTAGGATAATCATCAAGAAGGAAGACAGAAAACATTAAAAAACATATACATCTTGCTGGGAATTATTCCTGCATTCCAAAATTTTTATTTAACCACCGCTGAAACACAGTTAGATGTGGTATGAAGCGCACAAGCCATTTAAGCAACAATACAAGCCAGTTCTGGCAGTAATATGAATACGTGCAGGATTAGCCTGACTGAAGAATAAAGTGTCCCAGCAGGCGGAACCGCACCAGGCCTGTTTTTCACTACACTGGGACACGAATTCACTGCTCGGAGAAAACATGTTACTGGTGATGTCAAAAGAACATTCCGGGCCAAAGGTGCTTGAGCAATCAGTTCCATCTGTGTCCGCCTGCCAGCCCGGGATCGCGCAGCTCCTCCGCAGCCCGGGGGCCGCCGCGCGGAGCCGCGCGCCGGGACGGGGCTCCGCATCCATCGGGAGCCGCAGGACGAGCTCCGCCGGAGCCGCCCCGGCCGCTCCCCGCAGACCGAGAGGAGCCGCTGCGCAGGCGGGGGCGGCAGCTGCGGCTCCCAGTTCTGCTGGATAAGAACTGCAAGTCCCGCAGCGGCTGCGGCTGAGTGCAGGGCTCTCCAGGCGTAGTCCCAAGCGCGGTGATTCACTGCGACGAGCCGTGCTCGTCTCACTGACTCACTGCGGCGCTGTATTTGCTGCAGCAACCGCTTCCAGCCTCTCACTGCGACACTGCGCACTCCGAAGGCAGCTTGTCAGGCACGACTTCTACACAGCGCTCTTCCACCTCTCCCCCGCCCCACGCCACTGGCAACGTAAAGATTCTAGAATCATAGAGTCATAGAATCAGCTGGGTTGGAAGAGACCTCCGAGATCATCAAGTCCAGTCCTTGATCCAACACCACTGTGATTACCAGGTCATGACACTAAGTGCCTCATCCAGTCTCATCTTAAAAACCTCCAGGGACAGTGAATCCACCACCTCTCTGGGGCAGGCCATTCCAATGCCTGATTACTCTCTCTGTAAAAAATTTCTGCTTAATATCCAACCTAAACATCTCCTGGCAGAGCTTAAGCCCATGCCCTCTTGTCCTACTGCTGGTCGCCTGGGAGAAGAGACCAGCTTCCACCTGGCTACAGCCTTCTTTTAGGTAGTTGTAGAGAGCGATGAGGTCACTCCTGAACCTCCTCTTCTTCAGACCAAACAATCCCAGCTCCGTCAGCCTCTCATCACAGCACTTGTGCTCCAATCCCTTCACCAGCCTGGTTGCTCTTCTCTGGACCCACTCCAGATGCTCAGTAAAAATGACAGGATGAATGAAGCTGCAGTAGCTGAATGATGGAAAGGGCATGTAAACCACAGTAATTTATACAGTATTATAATTTCTACAGTAAATTCTACAATTTAAGTCATAGTTTAAGCTAATCTGTTTTATATTGCATTGCCTCAATCTAGGAACATGATTTTCAAAGATCAGCTGAGTGGGCAAATGCACTGAATTGCTGAAATTATGATCTTATTTCTAAACTGTAAAATTAAGAAGACAGAAACTGTTCTTCCCAGCTTGGCACCCACTCTCCAAGAATCCAGGTCAAGCAGCAGTGTCACCTAATGCTCTGCAGGACTGAGATCTGGCAGCTACCTACTCTGTACATTTCCTGTCTCAATAGGTATGAAGAAAATGAGCACATGGAGTGAACAGAGATGGATAAAAAGGTTGTCTGGAAGAAGACAAATACCAGAAGCATTGCTGTAGACAGAAGCTTTGGCTGCAGCAGAGGATTAGCTATGTCAGCTATCTGCAGATGAAGTTGATTAGAGGGGAGAGGAAAAGCTTCAAAGGGTTATTTTAAATGACTCTGATCAGAACACCACCACTTTTCTAATGCAAAGGGAAACTCCTTTCCTACAGGAACCATTTGCAGAGACAGTTTAGTACAGAGCTCTCTGTTTAGCAGTAATGCCAACAAACTTTGCAATCAGGGATGAGTCACTTCTCCATTTTCTGCTGTAGCAAAACTAACACCATTTGCCGCCCCAGCCTTGTGAGAAATTGCAAGCAGCAGATGGCCTTTATGCTGTGTTCCAAAGATGAAACTATTTGAATAAACATCATGCAGTAGTATTCTGTCAAAATTCACTGGCAACATACAGTGGGGCCGAAAAAAGAGAGACATTGCACAGGAAATGGAAAATAATAGGAAGCACCTTCCCATGGTAGGAATTCATTGACCAAACTAATGGGGAAAGGACAGGAAGCCTGCAAACTAATACCAGTCTCTTTCCATCATCATGTTTGCTCCCTTTATTCCTGGACAAGCCCAAAGAATACAGACCCGAACTTGTTTCAATAGGTGAGTGATAGTTGCCAGTCTCATGCCCTGTGTGACCTCTAATTAGATCCTCTGTCAGCCAACTGTGCTGTCCAAATTCCAGAATACAGGGGGGTGGGAGAAAAAAAGGGCAATAAAACAGTCTGTGGCCTCTGAAAGTTTGCTGTTTACTGCATTAATGTGCTCTTCTACACAAGCTGCTGGTTTCCCACTGGCTTTTCACTGCATGTATTCTAACATACTTCAAAATGGGCACTCAAAATAAGACACAGCGAACTACTTCATTGTAAAGCATGCACCATGATCCAGGTCACTCACAATAAACCAGCCTGAGGGCACTGTAACTTATTAACCAACTTTCTCTCCTGGCATTGTTCACAGTCCTACAGCCACAAAACTGCCAGGAGCCTGTTGCAATCACCAGCAACCGGCCTATCTCAGGAAGTTACTCTGGGCTATTACCAGGGGGGAAAGCTGGTTTATGCAGAGCTGTTTGAAATACGAAGAACATGACTGGCTCAAATATGGCCTATGATGGATCCAAAATTGAACTTTGTGGACACTTCCCCATGTAATGATTTATCTTTCAGATTCAGTGCCATGAGACACCTTACTGGTGTTCATTGAGAATTCATTATGTAATTTGTTTTCTTTAAAGTATAGTATTTAAATTAATCCAGTGCATTTTTGTCCCAGATACATGGAAGAATTACGGTGACTGGAAGATTTTAAATTTCTCCTTCTACATAACACAGCAGGCAGAAATACAGAATAACTGTTTCCCTGAAGAAGCAAATGTGTCTCAGGAGAAAAAAAAAAAAGGAGCCATCAGACTTTAAAAACAAATAATCCTGACTGTAAAAATCATGCAATGCTACTATCCTGGTTAAAGATGAACTGACTTTGCTACAAAACAGGAAAGAACTGTTACTCCCAGAGGGAAATGAGCACAGTGTTTACATTCTGGAATCATGACATGCCCGTAACAGCAACACAATGACAATTCCAAAAGGGCAGGAACTCTGCTTCCAGCCAATGAAGTTATAATTAATACCCATGAGAAAATTAGAAGCAATGCGAGCACACAAAACTAGCTCAGAGAGTGAGTTGTAGAAGGTAGCAATACAGCTAATCTTGAATTAAGATGGAAAGAAAATGACATGAAGACAATTTTCTACCCCAGTTTTGCACGTGCTGCTTGCCCTGGCATGTAACAGGTAGAAGTCACAGGTATCACAACTATTTAAATAACACAGAATGAGGTAATGTATTACACACAACTATTTGGAATCAGTTTTCCCTTTCTTTTTGTCAGGCAGTAAAATCTGCCATGACAGAAAAAACACTAAGATAACTGCACTGATTTGATTACATGAACCATTTCTTAAAATGTAGCTCTCAGAAACCTGAAATTCCAATTTTCTGAGGCAAGGATTGGTGGAAAACAGACAAGCACATAGAAGTAAATACTGCATCCATTTAGAATAGTCCACAATGGAAAAAATGTCTGTAAACTCATAATTCAAGCTATTTGCTTCAGGTGTTTAACATTGAGATCTGTAACCATTTAGTGCTTATGTTTATACAAAAATCTGTATCAACACAGCATTACAGACAGGAACCTCCCATGAACCTCGTTGATAAACCTCTGTAGTCTGGTGTTACGCAAAGTCCACCAGGACATACAATTTAATCAGTTTTAGACTGCATCCAAGTATGTATGAGATTATTATAATGCCGGTGACAGCGTAACACAGGTACAAATTCCAGAATTACTTCTGGGTTCAAATGATGGCATAACATAAAATTACTGAGCTAGAGTTTTGCAGGGCCTAATATAGAGATATTTCCACCTCCCAGATGAGTGCCCTATCCCAGGAAGCTAGAAGGCTACGCTCCTTTCCATTCACTTTATTTCTCGTCCCATGTATCTTGCTGCACTGTGTCACGACATCAATAGGACCATATAAAGGAGCACTGATGCAAAGACTTGGAGGCAACCTAATGGTGCTCAGCGCACTCTGGTGAGAAGTAAAAGGTACAGGTTTGTACCCACACAGACTGAGGAGGGAACACAACTCTGATTAGCTTCTTAGAGAAAATGGGAGTTCTTCAGATTTGTTTTCAGGCACAAATTATTTGGTAGGTAGAAAATATTCAAGAAACATACGGAGCATTTATCTAATGCCAACATATGTACAGTCTGGCAACTGCAAATAACAAATGCTCCCATCAGTAAAAAAACAACAAAGAGCTATTCCATGCCCCAGAACAGATTGCCTGCTATTGCTTGACACTATGAACAGTTATTCTGCTCATCTATTAGGGGTAATTATAGTGACTGGATAAAATAATCTGTCTTTTCCTGATTTTTTTTTTCATCATTCCTAAACTGCCAGCACATAGAAAATAAGATTTGGTGTGAATTACTGACTATTAAGCAACAAACAGGAATATCAGAGTATTGTTACTTCTGTTATTTAGAATTAAAATCCTGACTAGCTGAGCTGAAGTTAACATCAAAATGGTTTCTAGTCGATAGGTAATAACATGGTTCTTAGTGGTTGACAGAAATCTGCAGCCTACATCTCCCAGAAGCTGTCAACTACCTTTTTTAAAAATGTTTAAAATGCAGAGCATCCTGCTTGGTTCAGACTAAGCTTTTCCCACGTTACCCACCAAGAAAACTGCTAACACACATTTATTATCTGTCTTCTAGGTGCAGTAAGATTGCTTATTGGCCTGCATTTGGGAGTTTCTTGTTGTGAATTCCTTCACCTGCATTCCCAGCTCGGATAAATGGGCAGGTTATGTGTTGATCTGCTGTATTGCTTGGCAGGGGCAAGCCCATTCCCTTTTTCCACAAAACAGTGCCACATAGAGTTTGTGCTCACTCAAACTCTACACACAGCAAGAGTTTATCCATAAAACTTTATCACTATAAGAATAAATCCAGTTCTTATATTTTCCTTTTTTATTTTTTCTGGACTTTACATCAGACATTGTGTGCTAGATGGCTGGGGAGGGAAAACTACAGAATCTTATCACATTGGACTCCAAGATTACAGAACATTTGCTATCTGTTAAAGCAACAGAAATAAACACATGGGTAAGAGGTTAAAACCCTGTCTCAATATCAGCTTGATACCTAAAGCTGTTTTTAAGCTCTTGAAATGTCAAATAGAAATTACTCGTGAGACTACTAGCATATTTAAAACAAAACAAAACACAACGACAAAACAAGGAAGCAGTGTTTTTATCTGGCATGCTTCATGCATCTTATAACAAATCCCTTGACTTATAAACAATTACAAAGCTATATAAGCCAGACATTAAAAAATTTAAGAGCAGGTGTTTGGAATCTAGCCAGGTGTCATGAAAGATCTGCTCAAACTCTGAAAGATCCTAACAGAAATTTCCTACCTCCTGTGTGTACACCATATTACAGACAAAAAGGTTTTCGTTGCTCGGTACTATCCTATTGTCCAGAACATACTTTACTCTGTCTAGAAAGCAAGGTATTGGACTTGTGAGAGAAAATCATGAGCATCAACATCTGGATTTTGTCTTGATGGATCCCCCCTCTAGTGCACTCCAACCATGTGACCTATCTCACCATGTCTTCATCACCCTAACTACTCTAAGACTTTTAACCTCTTCTTGTTCCCTACACTGCATTAATCAGTGTACAGGCATTCCAGAGAAGTGCCCAAGCATGCTGATACCTCAGAAGAAGCAATTTAACCCTGTGTCACTTCTACCTTGCAACTGCTCTGCAGGCACTTTCTGCTTCACATGTCTAAGCTCAAGATTCCACAGCAGCTCTGTTTGTTGATTGTTTGGCCACTTCAATTCCCACCACTTGGGCTCTTGCCTTGCCTTCTCTCTCCCTAACTTCTTAGTTGATTTTTGAGGAATAAATCCCATCCCTATTGTTTCTGGTTTAAATTTCTGCCTACCAAATGGGCCAGCTTGTTGTCCAAGATGTTTTCCCCCATTCAGTCAACTGGGCTCTGCTCCCAACACCAGCTGTGGATCTGGTTGTTAACCTGCAGGATCCAAGTCATCTTCAGACCCTTCCCCTCAGTAGCAGAATCAAGAACACCATGTCCATCCCCAAACATTTGATCACTGCCCCACTGCCCTTCAGTCATGCCTGAATGTCACCCCTCCCCTGGCAGTATTTTTGGCACATCCGTGGAAGAGTAGCAGTGCATAGGAGGTTGAGTGTGAGGTGAGCCTTGGTAGCTTCTCTACAGCATAACAAATTTGGGCACCCAGAAAGCAGCAAATCTCTCTAAAAGACAAATGAGGTCAGCAGATGGAGGCATTTGTCCCATGCAGGAGGGAGTCTCCAACCATGATCACTTGACACTTCCTTCTAGTTGTCCCAAGTGGTGCAGGGTCAGCCACTGGAGATGCTTCATTCAATGTCACTTCCAGGTCCTCATCAGCTACAAGGCCACTAAACCTGTTCTGTAACAGCAAGTCATAAGGTGGAGCTGGAGCCTTTCTCCCAGTGCGAGAAGTCACCAGCTTCCAGCCTTGCCATGATGGGAATTATCCACCTTCCAAATTCAAAGGCATAGGCTCTTCCCACCAATCTGCTCCAGTTGAAGGTTGAGGTTCATGAAGCTGCAGGGTCTCAGAGAAGCCATTTGATAATTTTCTTATCCCTTCAGATTCTTCACAGTTTGTGGACCTCCTCCCATAGCTCTTTCATTTGGAGGCACACCTCATCACCAATTTCACAGCTCTGGGCAGACCAAGTGCCCCTGGCCCAGGCACTACAGGCTGCCTCAGGCTTGAGAGGCTGCACCTTCCTTTTAAAGCACTCTCTGGGTTCAGGAGTCCAATATTGAAGAGACAGTGAATCCAAAACTTGAATTTGCATGTAAACCAGGCCTTGATTCATTGCTCTTAAGTTTTCTTTTAAAAATGTCAGATACAGAAACATGAAGGTATTTGCTTATCTTAATAATTGATCACACTAAATATCCTAAATCCTAAAAACCAGGAAAAAGTAATTTTCACTGAAATTATATATTTGCTTTTTAAAAAAATAAAGCAAAAAGAAAAAAGAATTTACTTCCTCCCTCCACCCCAACAGACTATTTGTTTCCTCTTATCACATGATTAACAATGGATCATTTTAAATTAAATGAGGTAAATTCACTACAGGCAAATTCAATTACATGGTGTTGAGAATTCTGCTAATAACTTCCTCACTCATGTACAAGGCATTCAGAAAAATCCAAGCACCTACGACTAGGCACACCTACTCCTGCCAATAACAGTAACCTCTTGCTTACTACTTATCAGGACTGTACCAGTGATGTTTGTTCAGTTCCTACATCAGCAAATATAAATATCAATATGAATAAATATATATTTACAGACAGATAAATGTTACTGAGCTACACCTGTGTAAATCCAGGGAATTACTCCTATAAAGCAGAAGCTCTTGCCTATGTATGTCATGTTCAATTTTTTCCTTTTATATGTAAAGCCGAAAGTGAAAACTTGTGAACCTTTTTTCTAAAGAATTGATTTGTATGTGGATTGAAGAAGAATTTTTCAGATTTCAAACTCAGAAATGCCCAAATCACTTTGCACAATTGAATATAAAATATGGTTAGTGCTGTTACTGTGCTGTCAAATCTGACAGCCATTCTGTACTCAGCAATATATCAAACACCATCCAAACGCAACCATACAACTGTCACCTCTGCCTGTGGAACTTTATAAATGAAGCAATATTAATCAATTTAGGGGCAGTGGAGTGCATGCAGAAGCAGCCAAGTCTACGTGAGGATTACAATAGGGAGTTCTGGGTGGGCAGTCAAGTTTAAACTGCAGAACTGCCAAGGCACACGGATTTTCTTTATGACAAAGCGGATTTTCTGTCACACACTGAGGGAAATGGAGAAATTTTTGCCCATGGACAGACAAGAGAAAATTTTGTTGTTACACCATTTATCTATTGTATTCTACTGTACCATTTACCAAAGCTTTTTACTTCTGTTCACATGTATTTCTATGATTAGGCATGTGGCAGATCATCTACACATTCCCCCTTTGGATTTCTGAAGATAGCATCTTCATATGAAATACTACAACAGAATGATACTCCTCTCCTAGGCTGCTTGGTAAGGGAGAGTCCCGTCCAAGCCTTTCAAGCAGAAATGAAAATCCCCCAAACACGTGTGAATCTGAAGAGTCACTAAGTACCATTTAAATTATCTATATATCTAGTACCCCGTAGACAAGGAAAGTAAAAATACATCTTGCCCCTTTACATTTTAAATACTTGGTATGCTTAACGAAAGGATTTTCTTTCCAAATTACCTCATTTTTCATATCAGACCTCTTGCAGTTTTAGAGGTTTTCTTTCACAGAGAAGAAGCAACTGTGCAGCATTACATGCTCTTCAGAGGGGATGCTTTTCAGAGGGGACTGTGCACACCACATTAGTTTCTTTCCAACCTTGCCTTCACATACTGTAAAGGTTTATAAATTGTGTACTGCTCTAGTGATGTCAATGATGTTTTGTTAAAAACTAGCCCCACAGAAACAGGATAATAGGTCACCATTTATAAATGTTGTCATTCAAAATGGCTGCCATCCTCCCTACCTTTAATGGGGCCAAACCTCAACACGGTCAGCATTCCTCAAAGTTGTTACCACATATAAACATGCAAATTATCTGTAGCAGCATAAAGCTGTTCTCAGGAGTAATGGCTCCAGCTCTGTGGTACCTTCTCAATATGCACAAAGGCCTACAGAGCAGAGACCGTAAAGGTACGGGGAGCGAGTGACAGAAGCAGAGCACTAAGAGAAAATAGCTACTTGATCAAGGTTTGCCTTTGGCATCGATTAAGCAGCCAGCCACTCAGACTGTCAGATTTTAAAGGTAAATAAAACAACCGCAGACCCATATCAAGTTTTCTATAGCACAGGCTGGTACAAAGGATGTGTCAGTTGCTGATGAATGGTTGTTAGGGGTACCCTGAGACGCACAGGTCCTGCCATAAACTCTTGTCAGCTGAATCATCAGTAAAGCCAGATCCAGTTCCAGTGCTACCTTTTTCTCTCCTAGTATACTCATCTTTGGATTGGCACAAATAACTTTCCTCCTGCCTGGCAGAACAGCGTTTACCGCACCCTCTTTAGGAAGTATAAAGAGCCAGTGCTGGTGGCAGTAGGAATTAATAATGGAAGTGGGGAATAGTAGAGATTGAACTACCCTACCCTAAAATAGAAGTTACTTTGCTGTGCAACTCAAGGAAAGGCAGAAAACCAGATCTTGCAAATCAGACATAGCATTTCAGGTCTTGCAGGAAAAACTCATCTTAGAATAGACACAGCCTCTGCATCCCATGATTTTAGTCATTGAATCCAGTCTAAGATCTGTAGGAGACCTCTAGGTCTGAACGTTCTAAAGAATGATCTTTACCATTTCTGAGTGCCTTGAAAGATTCTCTGCCTTGGCCTAGAGACATTAGTGTTTTTCCTAATCACTAGCCTCCCAGTAATTCCAGTCCTTCTGCCTGGCATTTGTGCAGTAGGCGGTAGCAGAGAGCATGGTCCAGAACTAAGGGAGGCCTAGGCACAGGAAAGCAATGAGGAGAGGAGGCAGCTGAGGGAGGATTGCTGGGAGCTTGGCTGGAATTCGTGTCCTCAGACAGCTGGAAGGAAAGATCACTAGAATAAAAAGCAATTAGTTTTAGCTCTTTGAACAACTAATGGTTACTAACTAAGAGTAATGATTCTATTTAAGGAACTGCTTTTGTTACACTTAAAGGTGAATACAGAGATAATTGACTGGAGGCATGCAAACAAATGAGAGCAACTTCATGTAATTCCAAAAATGTTTTGAATTTTGGTGACGGTGGTATTTTAAGCAATACTTAAGGAATCAAAATACTCTGCTAAGACACAGAAAAAGATTTTAGGGGTTAGACTTTTCCAGGAGCAGACTGAAGTTTAGGAATATTTCTTTAGGAACTGTTTCAAACTAGTTGGAACAACTGAAAACAAGGTGAGAACTTGGTACTTCCTCTAAGAGAGGGTCCCAGCAAACTAGATGTCAGTCAGCCTCATTCAATACCTGGGAAAATGATGGATCAACTAATCCTAGAAGCCATTTTAAGGCACATGAAGGACAAGGAAGTCATCAGGAGTAGTCGACATTGATTTACCAGCGGGTAAATCTTGGGCTACAGACCCAAATCAAGTATGTTTTGCCTGTGACAATAACTGGTGAGTGATCTGCCCCTGCCCTTACCTCAATCTGTGAGCCTTTCACTATATTTTCTCTCCCCTGTCTAGTTGAGGGAGGGAGTGATAAAGAGGCTTTGGGGGGCACCTGGCATCCAGCCAGGGTAAGCCCACCTCAAGTTCTTATTTCAGATAAACAACAGTTTTCTCTAAAAGTTCTCCTATAAGTTCAGCAATTACCCCAAAGAAATATTGCCACATAAGATGTCAAGCAACTATTTTTTCCTTATCTGCTCTGCTTCAGAGGATTCAGTTTTGTCCTTCAAGCAAAGTCTATACAAATATCCTATAAATTTCTTTAGATATCACAGGTGCAAGAGGAGATAAACTTGGCTGTTAGACCGACTGATAAAAAAACCCTCATATGGAACTTGCATGGATATCATAATCTGGTATTAACATCATCACTGAATGCAGATGCTAAATAGTGACTCACTGACGGCTAGCAATATGCAAACATACTCTATCTATTGATTGCGTAGTTAAAGTCCTGGAGTTAAGAATAAACATTTTCAATTTCATAGGGTTCCTTGATATAAAAGCGATTCTTAAGATTATTAATCTCCTCAGAAACTTGGTTTCCAGAGACACCGAAGTGCCTGTTGACTCTCTTAGTTTTAAAACAATAATACTTACAGCCAACAAAAATCAAAAACCAAAAAAACACTCTTCCCCTCCTACAAATGATTTTTGAATAAAACATTTTTTTTTTAAAAATCCTGTTATTTAGTTTCCTGCTCATGGCCTAGAACTTATCAACTGAACTTCTCAGCATAATAGATTGAAATTGCATCAAAAAGATTATTTTTTTATACCTTACTGGTAACTTGCTTTTAAAGTGGAGCACATATACTTTTGAATAAATTATAATAAAAAAATTAAGGAAAATTATACTAAATTTTCAATAATCAAAATAGACTAAATTAGTCCCACAGCTGAATTCAGTTTGTTACACTGCATCTACAGAAATTACCTTTGTGTTTTATTAGTACTGAGACAGAAAATAGTCCCAGGTCTGAAATAAACTCCATCAGGTCTACACAGGCCAGCATCACTGACAGACATTTATACATTGGTATAAGAAAACTGGCATTGCCCAGCGCCTACCTGCCATTCCCAGTTTGCTGCATGACTCAACCAGCCAGTCAGGATGCACCCAGTCCCAGCACACACTTCTTGTACCACCGTCAGTGAGTGCCCCCTGTGAGCCTTGGGTCTGGGGCATTCTGACAGTCAGAGCATAGATGTTGTGCATCACGGGGTGAGCACTGACTCCAAAGGAGGCATCTGAGGGATGCACCAGAGAGCTGCAGAGGGGTTTCAGAGCATGGTTCCTCAACCTGCTGACAGAGGAGAGCCCCACTCTCCTTCAGTAGTCAGGAACTCCCTCCAATACTGAAGAAGGAAATTCATGTTTAGGTAGCTCTCCATCTTCTATCAAAAAAATAAATCCTCCTGATGTACCAGGAGATAGATTTTAACACTAATAGTATCCCAGTTCGTCCAGGCTCTCTGAGGTATTTGCACGAATGACATGCCACAAGACGCAGTACATAACAAGCCATGTCAGCCCTTCTCCCCACTCAAGTTTTTCAGAGTACAAGAGACAGTACATATTTTGTCAATTTTCCTGCAATGTAATGAGTATTTTATCGTATTTTGCCTTTGAAAAGGGCAATTGAGTGGTAGAGGAGAAAAATGCCACCTTCCGTTTGGAAGGTGCCCCTTACACAAGGCGCAAGGAGAGGCGCCCATTCCCTGGGAGCAGCTGGGCCTGGGCGGGGAAGGGGAGGTTTGGGAAATAGGCAGAAAGTGAGGGAGCCTGTAGGATAAGCATGGATGGTGTGGTAGGGAAGGGAGAGGAGCAGGAATCCCTTCCCAGAGGTTAGAGTCCTGAGAACCCAGGGGGGACTGTGCACAGGGCGGCTGAGGCCATGGAGGTTTCTGAGGGGAAAACGCGCCCCAAGCTGAAAGGCTGTGCAGTGAGGATGCTGCAGGTGGAGAGCTGTATTTACAGTCCTCCCTTTTATTTTTTCTCCTTTTATTAATCAAAAGCATTCTGAGTCTTACCGTTTTCAATGGTGACTTTTCTATTCTGTTTTCCAGGAAAACTCAGTTTTATTGAGAAGGTCGCTGTCAGTCCTCCACATAGTCTGGCTCACTCACCGCGGTGCAATGTTGAAGGCTCGGGTGCAGCTGTTTCTCCTTACATTTCTGAGAGGTGAAAACACTCCAATCTCCAATTGCCGAACACCCCACTTTGTTGAGGAGCACTTGTGCGGGCGGCTCGGGGTGCAGCTGCAGTGCAGGCTGGGGATTGAGCTCTGCGGGCAGGAGCCCCTGGCAAGGGGCTGTGAACTGCTGACCCTTCGCATAACAAAGGACACGGGGCGTGTGGCCCAGCCAGGTGACGGGACACTCAGCGACACAGCAGGAGCTGTGAGGGATCCACAGCTCCATCTGTGAGGGATGACTGCTGAGGGATCCAGACTTTTGCCCGTAGGCTGTGAGGGTATAAAAGCCCTGGAGATTCCTTTGTTCAGGGTCCGTCCTCGGAGGCACCAGCTCGCACTGGTTTTGTGTTGCTGCATCACGATTCAATTATTTTAAGGATCCAGATATCTGAGACTCTGCTGAGGGAAACCCACGGCTCAGCTGGTAAGGAAACCTTGTCTGTGTGAGGGTGGGGTGTGCAGGGAGGCAAGCGAGGCGCCCATGGAGTCCCGGGGGCCGCCCGCTGTGAAGGGGCTTTGCCCGCAGCTCAGGTGCTGGGCCTGGGACTGCCCAGTGGCTCCGGGATTGTTGGACGGGAAAGGTCCTTAAACAACGCTATCAGTCATAAAAAAGTTCTTCAGGATGGGGAATGTTCCAACCAACGTTTGCAATGACGCTAAATTCGTATGTCGCTTCAAGTAAGACTACAGTACCAGGAAGCTGAGGTGGTTTTCCCCTAAAAGGTGCTTATGAAGTGTCTAGAATAGACAAAGATCTTAGACCATGGTGTTTGGATAATTCTATACAGAAATACCGAAAAATTCTGTGAATCATTGTATCTTAAAATATAGCATCTTAATGACTGTTGTTTACCACTTTGTGTTTGCAGTAGTTCTGGTTTGCTAGACATAACTTCTGGCCTAAGAGTTTCCATTTGCATGGTAGCTGGGTGTGCTGCTTTCAGCACAGCTGAAGTGATCGGCTAATCTCTCTGAGGAGAGCCTGCTCAAAAGGCATTTAATTTTGAGTTTATGGATTAAAATAGTTAAGCTCACCAGATGGTTTCTTAGTCAGGCATCCCCTTCACGCCTACAGGAACCTATATCGCTGTTGGAACTTTGAGACTTGAGTCTGAATATTCCAGAGCAGGCAGAACAGCACGTTCATGTTAGGTTTTCATGGCTTGTAAGTTAGCCTGCAATGAGTGATCTGTGTTTAGTATTAGTATAATATCCAATACTGTGGGGGATGCAAATGGGAGAGTTAACTAACTAGTCCCTCCACAAAGAAGCTACTACAGTTGTAATTACAGGATTTGGTTTGGGGGACTTCTTAGGTGGGCTTTTTTTCATTTCACTGATGAATTGTTCTGCATATGCATATTTTTTTGAGTTAGAAGCAGTATTACTAGGTGGTAGATTTTAGTGCTTCAGGCCCTTCTAAGTAGGGCAATGTCACATGTGAAAAAGTCACAGATACGACCAAACGAAAGTCCTAGTTTGTCACATTAGAAAGGATAGAATAGCTCAGTCAGTAGCTTACTCTTTTTTAGTGCTTCCTGTTCATGCATGGATATCCATAGAACTTCAGTGTGAGAGAGGTAGAGAAGAATTTCAGCATTTTTTCAAAATTTGAAGTAGAAGCCTGTTAAAAATTGAGGATTTGGAAAAGCGTACAAGCCTAATGGTTGGATTTTGACTCTATGGCTCTGTAAGTTGAGTTCATCTGATCTCTCTCAAGTGGATGTCATATAGTTCCAGGCTTCTTAAAGTTCCTCAGAAGTTTCTTAGATGATCCCAAAGTAAGGAGATCAACAAAGCCTGCTACAATATGTAAGATCACAAGTCATAGACACTTACGCTGTTGCTCTGTGCTTGTATTGCTATATTAGATACAGTGAGAACAGTGCCATTTGTATGGTGATCAGACAAAAATTCCCTGGTTCAATGTGGTATTCTACTCAGTAGCAATCTTTAGTCACCAGTCTTAAGGTATGTTATGGGCCTTTATGTGGATCATCATTGCTGTCAGAGCCAGAAAGAATTACCTTGATGACCTCTTATGTCTCCCAGGTCTTCACAAGACAGCTGGGGAAACCGTTATGTTCCTTTTTAAAATCCATTTTCTTTGATAATATGGCCATTTTAGATGTGGATACATAACAGTACATACCTAGTAATGATGAGAGTTTCTCACCCTTCCCTCCTTGAGTGAACATTCCTCCTTGAGTCATGAGTGAACATTTCCTTTGTCAGAACCCATAGCCTGACTGCTCTAAATCCAGACACTTCAAAATGGGCCAAATACTTGGAAAGGCAACATGGAAACAGATGGGTTGGATCTTCACTAAAAATAAGCAATCAAAAACCCAGAGTCAATTTCCATTAGTGTGTTCTTATATTTAAATCCATTAAAGAAGATTGTTTTAAATATTTCAAAATCTCAAATGCTCAAGGATATTTTGATGTGGTGAATCATGTTTGTGTCTTTGAGGTATTTGTTGAGCTTTATGCTTGCTGACAAGTATTTTAATCGTGGTCATTTAACTACCTTCTGCTGGTCTCTTAGGGTATAATTTAGCAAGCAACCAGTATTAAAATACTAAATCTTAAACAACACACACAATATTGTTTTCACATCTCATTAACAAAACAATCTTGAGAACCTTAGTGATGCAACTTCGTGTAGCAGTACGGACAGCAGTCATGTCCTCAGTGTTGTGCTGCTTTTACCTGTGAAACTGGAAAGAGCTTTCATGAAGGGACAGGCATTATAGGCAATAAACATGGCTTAAGCAATCCAGTGTTTTCTCTGTTTCCCTATCTGACTTACTGTTAGGAAAGCAATTGCAGATGAATGATCATATAAATTACTAATATCCTTTACCCAGATTGTCAAGAGAATGGCCAACATTATCTTGTTTGCTCCAAGATAACATTCTTTCCAAGTAAGAATCCATTGTCATGGTTTATCACAGCTGGTAACTAAGTACCACAAAGCTGCTCACTCACTCCCCCTGCCTCCGCTCTGCTATGGGATGGGTCGAAGAATCAGGGAAGGAAAAAAAACCCACAAGCTCATGGGTCAAGATAACTATAGCTTAATAAATGAAACAAAGTAAAACATAAAAATGCTAATTATAAAAAACCCAATACTGTTACATGATATTAATAATAAAAAAGTCCATAGGAAAGGCCCAACCAAACAAGTAATACACAAGAAGATTGCTCACCATCCAGTGACCAATGCCCACCCCATCCTCAGACAGCGATTGGGCCCATCCATCTAATTCCCCTCAGTTTATACCCTGAGCATGATGTTCTGTGGTGTCCAGGTCAGCTGTCCTGGCCATGCTCCCTCCCAGCTTCTTGTGCATCTCCTCACTGGCAGAGCATGAGAAACTGGTAAGTCCTTGACTGAGGATAAGCACTACTTAGTGACAACCAAAACACTGGTTTGTTATCAAAATTGTTGTTGTGCTAAATCCAAAACACAGCATTGTACCAGCTACTGAGAAGAAGACTGCCTCGATCCAAACCAAAACCAGGAAACCCACGATACAGGTTGCCTTAGCTGAGTTCCTTGGTGTATCACGGAATTGCCACATGAAGTTGTAGAAAACAGTAGAAAGCTTCCATCTCACACCACCAGCTGCTCCATTGCTCTTAAATGCCAGGAGAAAGGTCATTTAGGTTTAGCCATTATCAAAACTGCAGGAAAACACCGTGTCCTCTCTCTTGCAATCAGCATTGCAGGCAGAACAAGATAGCAGAAGATACAATTAGTACTGGCAAAACCCGCATAAATGTTTTCAGTTACTGAAGTACTTCAGCTGAGTAATATTTTAATTTTACACTTTGTAGCTTGCAGCTTTCTGCAGAAAATCTGCCTCTGTTTTGTCAGTACAGGTCGTAATATGTAAGTATTCTCAGATAGCAACTGGTGGCTACAAACAGTTCTTTCTACTGTCCCTCATTGGATATAAGGCTACTAAACAACTTTCAAAAAAATGGCTCAGCCTTTTTATTGCTTGACAGAAATAGAGTATCATAAACTGGACATGAAGTTTTCATTATATGGGAAGTAGCAGCCAATGAAAATTGCTGCAGAGCACTTTCTCAGCAGTCCATTGCAAATATATCATGTATGTCCTTGGTTACCTATGCTGCCTTCCCACACGGTTTCAAAGCCAGAACCAGCTCTTCAGCAGACTCTCTTGTCTGAGTTCAGTATTCTTAAAGGGCTGCTGAAAGCTCTGGGAAAAGGCTGTAGTCTTCAGCAATGCTCTTTAGCAAACTAGCAGTCTTTTCCACAAGCTAACATTATATTTCAATAAGCTTGCCTGGGAGCCAGAGGAGATTGCCACAATGCTCATTGCTTGGCACACAGCATGTGCAAGACATTGATCCCAACTTTCCTAGTACATTTAATGGGGTTTATTAAACACCAGCTATTTAAACAAGAACCCCACTGCATAATCTTTCTCACCCTGGTGAAGAATAAGGGATTAAACCAATACCTGGCAGTCATGTAGTCTTATTTTGCAGTGTACTACTGGAGGAAAGCAACATCATAAATGTGATACAGCAGAAGATGGGCATAGCAGTAGTAATTAGTGGGAATGCAATATACTATTTGAAACTCAGTTTGGCTCAATCCTCAAAATAATGGGGTGTGGGAAGCCCACCTTTCCATATGAAGCCTAGCAGAAGCCTCTGGGAATTAAACGGCTTGTACTTGTATTTGCAGTTCTTACAGGAGAAGAATGCACAACATAAAGAAGGTCCTCCCTTTGTTTTCTGACTCTGTATGAAGCATCTGACAGAGACTTCTTTAGTGAGCACAAGGAATATGTGACATTTCCTGCACATTTATGTAGGCACTGCTTCACCACATAGTGAGGGGTTGGAGTAATTAGTGAGAGTATATGTAGACATCATAAACTCTAGCTTTTCAGGTAAGATCAATGCAACACTATTAAATTGAATTCTGCCTGGAAATATGTGGAAGATAGATGAAGATGATGAAAGAATAACCAAAATTCCACTTCACTTATTTTTTTTATTTTTTTTAAAATTGTCCTCACATACTGGTACTTCTCAGATATGAATATTCCACTGCTTTTGAGACTTGGAAAAGTACATGCAAGTTTTATCACAGATTTCAGCAACAGCTAGCCTTCATGGGTGTATTAGTTTTATGAGTTTTATTTAATTAAAAATATGTAAACACAGGAGTAGTTCAGCTTGCCAGATTCCCCACTGGCAGTTTCAAGTTCTCATATTCTCAACAAGCAAGTATTCTGCTGATACTCGGTTGAGAAATTAAGATAAGCACACAATGTACAGCTCGGCAGTCACAGGCCTTGGAACAACTGTAACATTAACTCAAATGGAATTACTGACATCATACCAGAAATACACTGGTGAAACCAAACTTGCCTCTGCCATTTTTTCCCATGCTTTGGGCCACATGAAGCACTTTGATTGGTCCAAGTTTTCAGTTCTGTTTAGAGCTGTCAGCCTGACAGCAGCTCACTTCCCTGGACTTACTAGAAAACATCAAAAGAACAGTATGTATAGGTATAGGCATGCAGTATGCATATGTGGATATATATGTGTGTGTATGTATACAGTTATACACATAGCAAGTATCAGCAGGTGGAAATACTGTTGTCTTGTTATAGCATTTAAATAATTTAAATTATTTAGATAAGATCTTAGATGCATTTAGTAATGTGTAGTCTGATTTCTAGAAAATATGAGCATATTACACCTTCGCAAAAAATTTTGGCAAGTATCTTGCTTATATTGCATTGCAGATATGTAACATACATTTTTGTTATTACTCCTTCTGCTTTTTCTTAAACTGAACAGTGAGAAACTAGAGATTTCAAATAAAACATTAATGTAATGGAGAATGTACCCGAAAGGAAAGAGTCTAGAATGAAAAAAAATGTGGAGAACAACTCATAGAGAGTATCCACTAGTAATTTAGCTATTACTTGGATGAAGAGTACAAGGCAGTAGCCATAGTCACAGGTGTAAGGACTAAATAAATTGTCTGGACCCTACCTAAGCTCTGTGAAATAGTTCTTTATATTCGTTGTGTACATTTGCAAGAGACACCTACCACCTAACCCAAGGGGAGAAAATCCAAGCGTGGCATAGTGAAGATATAACTACATGGCACAATGCAGCAATTCAATGCTATACTGTGCTCAGTGTAAAAACTGAGGAGTGCAACTGCCAAATTGAAACTGCCAAATAAAGGCAATTTAATGCTTAGTTCTCCTTTTCCAACTGATTCTTCATACTTTATTATGTTTCATTTTCCTTAGGAACATCATAGTTAAAATTACATGTGTACTTAATTACACAGAACTTTCAAATAGTGGGATTTTTCTTCTCATGAGAAAAACTGTTCTTTCTGTAACTGATAACTATAACTGATAATAACATGTAGATTTGATTTCATTTAATCATGCCCATAAGCATAGAGCTTTCAGGACAGAATCTGTGGTATGTTTAAAGGTGAAAAATGAGGACAAAAAATTCAAATCTTTGTGAGAAAATATAGTGCTGATATCTTTAATGTAAAGAAACACAAAATGGTTGCCAGACTCTCCATGCATTGAGGTCTTAATGTGTTAAATAACCTGCTGATGGAAAGAGACATGACAGAAACACAGCTGTCTGGCCTGAGAGACCAAGCAGCTGTAAATAGTTGTTGCAAATTGCAGCTGCAATTCCATCATTTGTTTGTAATAGTCAAAAGTAAAGCTACACAAAAGCAATGCAAGTTGTTCATTCTTGCTGTGAGGGAATGTATGATTTCAAGCAATGCATTCTTATGATTCTCCATACATAGTGCTCTCTGCCTATGGGGAAAAATAGCTGTACCGTCCTTTGTTCTTGAAACTCTTGTGCATGGAAACCACCTTCATTAATCCTTTCACACTTTTTACACCCGTAACTTTGTTTTGTTTCATTCTCCCAATAATTTCTTTAGAACTGGAAAGATGTTTCCAAATTTCAGGAGAAGATATAAGTCATGCTGTCCAAATCTATCACAATTCAGATATCTAAGAGCTTTGGAACTTTGGCAAAGTGACTATAGTGACTATTTCTCTTTCTTTTCTTTTTTTTTTTTTAAATCCAAGCCAAATCAACCAAAATGCATAAAAAAGTAAAAGGGTCAAAATTTATCAAGTAAAAGGTAATCAAAAGTATATGCTTGACCATATTATCTTAGCAGATATGTTATATCAGCATTAATTGGAGACTACCTCTTCTAAAATGCACACACATTAAAGGACAAGTTAAACAGGGATTGCCACTAACTTCCTGTTCCCAGCTCTTAATATTTGTGTAAATACAGGTTCTATTTTACTTCCTTACCAGTAAAGGTCAAAGCTTGTACTTAATGAATTCCTGGTTCACACAAGGTATTTGCTTTTCATTCTATATCTGGTAACAAAATCTGATTATTAAATTAACAGAGCTGTGCTGTCACAAGTAGCAAATTATTTTATTTTTTTCCAAGTCCGGTTTGAACATTAATTACAAGCTACAGATTTAGCTCAGCTGCATGGCAATTATGTGTGTAGCAATTAGGAGAACTTGGGCTGTTTCCTATTCATATGACTTACTGAACTGAGTTCTAAGTAAGCTAGAAACACTTGAACAACAGCTGCTCTCATGTAATGCTTTCCATTCCTTCTCTGTATGATATGGAGTCAAAGTGCATGCTGCCCAGAAGACCTGCTTATGTATAATTTAGGCTTTTTCTGAATTTTCCTTAAAAAAGGAATAGTGTTTAGTTCTTAAAGCCTGAAAACTGGGGGGAAAGTCTGACCTGCACTTTCACAAGTTTTTGCTCATCAGATAAGTGATCTTCACATTAATGTAACCCAGAAGGGAAAAATATGTTAGGAATTAAAAAATAAAATTAAATTGGTATCAACATTTTCTACTTCAGTAGAAAGGAGCGCTCCAAGTTTGGATTTAGTTCAGCATAAAGTCTAATTTGTCTCTAGACATTATATGAGGTCATCATGAATAGTTAAGAAATAGCAAGAAGGAATAACTTTTTTCTCTCGACTAACAGCAAATGAAAATGAGAGAAACAATGTCTTCCTCTACAGCTTACTTAATCACTAGAGGATAAATTTGGCCTTAAGAGGTACTGCACAGATTTTGTTCATGATTATAGTGCTTGAGGGAAATTTTATTTCAAAAGTCCTAACAATTATCAGGAGAGTTGGATGTGAATAAAGGAGACGTTCATTCTATGGTCTCTCTTCCCACAACTGTATCATTCTGTTATTTTCTGTCAGGACTGTAGCTAAAATGACCAGAATTCAGAACAAACTGTGCAGTCCAGGCTGCTCCAGATCAGGGTACAAACCAGTTTGAGTCCAGCACCAAGAACACAGAATTCAGGAGCAGGGAAAGCGAGTGGGAGAAGAGAGCAAGTAGAGTTTTCCTTGGCAGTGTTCCTCTGCACAGGATGGCAAACATGGTATCATGTGAGAGATCACTCTCATAGCAGCAGGCCGTGCTTTTGTTTTGTGCATGGTACTTTTTTTTTTTTTCCCCCAGAAAGGTTTTACACCAGAAACAGTTTGAATATTTTGTCTGTCTTCAGGGCAGCAGATATGCTTCAGGGAGCTGTGGGAGTGGCAGGCTTTCTCAGCCTCTCATATTGGCAGGATATAAAGAGTGAACTACACCAGCTGAGGTCCCCACAGCTACAGTATCTGAGATATTCATCAAAGTGAGTGCCAGAGGCATAAAGCCAACACAGGGAGGTCTCAGGCCATTGTCCCCGACAAATTATAATGAAAAGTTAAGTAGCAATCAAAGAAGTCTTTACCACCTTTAGAGGCATGAGTTTTAAATTATTTTCTGTATTTTTGTCTAACAGGTTTATGGGGAAAATTTGGCTTTATAGTCAAAGTACTTTTGGAACAGTGAAAGAGTAGTGTTGGTTATTTCTTAGTTTGTATTCACTTTCGTCTATACACACTGTAAAACAAGTAATTAAATACTCCATAACACTTGAAGTCACTGTGTCTCTGCACATTGCAGCCAAGCATAATTTACAATGTTAAATGAAATTTCGCATTGAAATATCTGTAGTCAGGTGCCCAAGGACAGCAGAGCTGGATCCAAGTGAACAGCAGCCCTAACAGTCTACTCAGTAGCACTTTTTTCTGGTTGTGTGTGAGGTTTCTCATCTATTTCAAAGGTACCGAGAAAGAAAGTTTTCTTGATTTTGGGGACCAAAAGGAAAGCACAAAATGTGGATTTCTGTTAAAGCCATTAGTTAGTATCTGATGGAACAATCACACTGGGCTTCTTTCAGGTACTGTCTGGGGAAGGAGTTTAGGTGTACAAAAAGCATGAGAAGAGACAGGTAGAAAGGCACACAGAAAGAACATAAATATCAGGGGATTCCAAAAGTGGGACATAGGCTAAGGATAAAGGCATGAGCTAATTATGATTTTTTGTGAATACTTTTCAGCCAAAAGTTTCTTGTTGACCACAATTGGAATGTTCTCTGAATATGTATCTTTTTTACCATTGGTTTCATTGGAAAGCACCTTGGCAGCAGGGACAACCAGCTGGCTGTGTGGTGCTGCCTGCCTGTTTGCCTGCCAGCTACTCCCGCAGCTAGACAGGAGCCCCTGGTGTGTGCCATAAGCTTGGCCTAGGGAAGCAGCAGTGTCTGGGATCCTTTGCTCCCTGGCTAAATTACCTGAAAGGTAACAATGAGAAAGAGGAAGAAAAAAATGGGAGTTTTTTTCCCATATGTTTGATATATTAATAGCAGTTACGTTGTTCATTTCATTTATTCTGAAATAGTGGAATGGTCATGGAATTACCTTGTGCACCAGTGCTTTCCTGGTGACTTGACTAGTCATTGTATCCCTCTTTTCCTTTCTGTCATATGTTCATAATACTGAATTTAATTTTATTTAAGGAGCTTTATGTAGAGTACCTAATACTGACTACTTGCCACTCTTTATTTAGTTTTTCACTTAAAACTATTTGTTATGATAGCAGAAGACAATGACATAAAGTATTCAATATATGTAGGAATATTTCTTTTTAGCTGCTTTTCACTGTAGTGGCAAAATCAAAAGTACTCCACATTTTTTTCCACAGTAGTTCAGAGAAAAGGTTACTCAGTTCTTCTTTTAGCTGACAATGTCCAAAACAAAATTCACATTCATTGATTGTTTAAAGCTTTGTTCAGTCTGTAGCTAAATTCTGTTTATTTTAATAATTTGCAAATTTTGAATGAGATGCAATCAGCATATATTCAGTTGTGCCTACAGGAATTTAGTGTTTCTGCCTTACACAGTAGAGGTACCACTGTTCAGTCAAAATCTTGAGTGGTATGGATGTGCTTCTACTCTTGTCAAATGCAAATCTGTTTAAGGAAAGGGAGATGTTTCTGAGTGTCTTCCCCATTTGTGACTACTGTACAGTCTTTAATTTTCCACTATGTAATCTTACCAAGATTTAAAAATGGATTAGATACTGAATGAAAAATTCTGTCATACTTAATACAAAACTTCTAAGGCAGATTTTCAGTGGTTGTTTTGGACAGGTTACTGGATAAAAATTGGCCTGAAACCTCCTTCATGTGGAAATCCTGTTTTCTAATTTAATGTTTCAAGGATTTCAAGCTTCATTCCAACATTCCAAGTCTATGTTCATACCAGAGAAGTTCTAACAGGCATATGGTTAAGGTATGCTAATAGAAAATAAAGAATGTTACATTGAGACAGTCTATAAAAAAAAAAAAAAAA
>VWZG01008542.1:73601-112718 GCA_013396735.1 Grallaria varia
AGAATGACAGACTTTTCTACTAGCATTTTACAGCTTGTTGGTTTGCAGATAGAAACTGAGATTGCCCTGCCTGTCACACTGACTGTCTCAGTCATAAAGAGTAAAAAATAACCCAGTCATTTTCAAGAGCCTTGTTTTATGTAATTTTTGATACAGCATTTCTAAGACATTTAATGTTATATTCATTATACTTAAATGATTCTATCATGAATATATCATGTTTATTTGAATGCCAGGCATCTGAAATAACTTGAGAGTTAATGGATGCATGATTATGTTAAACCAATGTCATGTTAAACCAATTAATCTTACCATTATATAAAATTTGAATGAGGCAGAAAAGCAAATTTCAGAGCTCAAAGAAAAAAGTCCCCACCAGATCAGCTGTTGTCATATTGCTATCAAGCTGTAGCCCGTGTCTTTGCATTCCAGAAAGAGCAACTGAAGCTTCCAGGCACAAGCTTCAAAAGTTGGAAATTACATGGACACCCACAGGGCCCATGGCTAATTAAATGATGTATTTTGTTCTGACCCTTTATAAAGATATGTAGCTATTTATAAAAAAAAAAAAGTAAGGCTGCTAAAATAATGCACAATGAATATATTACTGGAAGTGGAATGTTTTCTTAGTGATCTTCATAAAAGCACCACAATATTCTGTAACTGATATACCTAAAATTTCCTAGATTAATTAAGCTGTGCAAGGTAGTCTGTTACACAATTAAGGTGTTAAAACTCTCTCAATTTACGTAACTTCTGGCTTTACAGAAATTCCTTTGACATTTCAAAATCTTTCAGAAGTATACATGATGCTGGAAAGTAAACTATGCTTCAATACTGAGAGACTGTGACTGGTTACTATATGTGGCCACAGTGATCTCTGCTCTCCTGTACAACAACAGTTTCTGACAATTAATGACGTTACTAAACCAGTTATAATTATTAAATAGGAAAGCAAACCCACACTGATTAGAGGTGTTGCGCTCTCAGTAGAGCTGGGCAAACAGTTTTCCCACAAAACTCTTCCACATAAAATAATTATCTATGTACTGCAAAGGGAATCACTTGTCATAGTCCTGCAGCAAATACTTTTTTCTTGGTCTGAAGTCATGACTTAAATGTAGTTAAATATGGATGCTTTTGATTAACTCTGTTCACACTATTATTGGGTGTCCTCATAAAATAGCAAGACACTTGCTGAATCATATTTGGGCTAATTCAGGGAAATATCTTCCAGGATAGTTGAAGGCAGTATCTTTATCCTGACTTCTCAGATAGAATGAGTGTCAGCTAAGAATGTTGTTACAGGTATGGGGAAGTGTAAATAACAACACTACTTTTCATAGGTATTTGTAATCACTTTTGCCAGTACTTGCATTTCTTGAGATTTTGGTAAGCTTCATATTATAAAGACATTAAGGTTTTGGTAAACATAAAGGCTACAGAGAAAAGATTGAAGGCATGGTAATGGGAGAGGAAAAATAGCTGTTAGGTGGTATCTAAAACCTTTGGTACCTTCTCATGCATTACTGATGATTTTAGTTCCATGGTGTCTCAGTCTGGTATCTTTAATGAAGCTCACAAGTTCCCAGCTCTTCAGATGAGTAAGCCAAGAAATGCTCTTGATGTCAGGCTTTAATTTATTATGCTTGACAGAAGGATTATGTAAGTATGTTGAAAAAAAATCCTGTTTGACAACAGTCATGATTTTTTTCATCTTGTCAGTCAGAGAAAGATAAGTTTCTGTATGACACTATCAGTTATCAAGTCTGAGTTGTTAAGGGAGCACTGTAGTCCCTTATCTCCACAAAAAAAAAAGATATTTCCTAGAAGTATGAAAAAATGAAATTCTGTTTTGTATTTCATTAATAAGAACTCAGAGCTCATTTGCCAGAAATTAGTATAATAAGTACAGTTGCAAAATCTTAATAATTATTAATTCATTTACTTTAGGTTTTTTATATGACAGATGCAGAAAATTTTCAACAGGAATTTTGGAATTTAGCATCACAATTCTATTGTTAACAGCCGTATCCTTTATCCTTCAGTTGCTGGGAAGAGGAGTGTGGAATAGAAAAGGCAAAGAAAACTCCCAAAAACCCAAAAAGGCAGATCTTCATGTCAATTAAAATTTAGTGTTTTCATTTCAATTGCAACCAGGTTGAGCCAGGACTGAAATTTTGTTAAATTATAGCCACTGTATCTCTGTCTCTCCTGTGCTTCTTCCCGCCGCTCAGAAGGGCTAGCTTGGAGATTTCCCTGACCTGACCTTCCCTAAGTGAAGTGAAGGGGAGGAGCAATCCAAGTGTAACAGAACCAGAGTTGATCTTCTGCAATATTGGTGGGGAGGTGGGGATTAACTTGTGAAAGTTGCCAAAGTGCCACAGTGTGATAGCCTTTCCCATTTTGGAGCACACATTGCCCTCTGCCCATGCTAAGGTGGTAGGCAAGAGCTTACTTAGTTCCCTTGCAAACTCAGGAAATAGGCTGTACCATGGCCAGGCCTGCTTACCAAGGCAAAGTTTATCATTTTGTGTAAAAAGTCACACAGGGGAGAGATGAACACAATCACTCAGGGGAGTGAATAAAAGTTAATGAAAGAGGAGTTAATAACAAAATCAGAGATCTGTATCTCTGTTCATTCATGTCTTACCATCTTTTATGCACACAGTTTTTTCAGCAGTTCCAAAGCTCCTGAACTTCATTCTTCAACTTTGTGTACTGGTCCAATATTATTCCTTACCTTATCAGCTAATGATCATAATTTGTGCATTATTTGTCTTTTTGCTTTTGGGTATAATACTAAATTTGTTCAGTAAATGCAGTTAAAAGTTTTTGAGCTCTTACAAATAGAAGCCATTATAAAAACGTTGTAAGAATGATAATGAACTGGAGGAGCTTGTGTTTTCTATTTTCTTCTTTTTCCAAGTGGCTTTTAGGTGTGTTGAACTTGATAAAAAGGAGATCCTGTTTGGCGGGTACTCTGCTGTTGCAATTTCTGAAAGCTATGGGAATGAGGGAGGGCATTGGAATTCTGTATATAAAGCATCCAAGCTTGAAGAGGGCAGCCTGGAAAGTGACAGCAGTGACACTGCCTGTTTGGAACGGAGGAGAGCTCTAGAAAAACCTCCCTGGTCAGGCCATGCATCATGCTCCCCACAGTAATACTGCTCATCTTCTGCAGTTTTCTGCAGTCTGCTGGTAAGTCATAGATGCCTGCCTTCCTCTTGGTGTATAGTTTGAAGGAAAATACACGTAGATGGGAACAAAGGGGGTGATTCCATTGCAGTATTACAACACATGAGCTTCAAGTTTTGCTCTCCTTTCCCACGGCCAGCTGAATTCAGTTTACACCTTTTCTTTTCCTTCACATCATCTTAAAACACAACCGATTGTTTAATAAATACATGACTAAAATAGAACTATTTGTGCTTAACCTTTTTTTTTTTAGAAATGTGGTTACTGACTTTTTGTATCTTTCCCTAAAACTTGTTCTCTAGATACAAGGAATAATTTTTAATGGATATTTGTGATGTTTCCAAGTTGCCGAGTGCCTTCATCTTCCAGATGTTCATGATACAATGTCCTAGCAGTGTCACTGTGGAAACTGTATGTCTTCTGGGTAGAGTGATGATCAAAGCTCTTTTTTTTTTTTTTTGTTTTGCCAACTTCAAAAAGTATTAAGTATGAGCTATGTGATGGGATTACTTTTTCAAGGAACTGTATGTCAGAAAGAATCCTGTGCTGGAAAACAGGCAAAGGCTTCCAGTCTAAAAATTTTACATGTCTCTTAATGTATTCCTCCATATATTACTCAATATACTTCTTTAGTCTTTTAAAGGACTCAGTCTTACTTTTTTTGATCCAACCCATCTGAATACCAGATGAATGTGTAATTTCTAAAAAAGACTTGACAAGTACGTTCATTGACTCTGTAGCTACTCTGCTTTCTTACTCATTCATCTTCCAGTGTTGGTTTGGTTTTCTTTTTCTTTCTTTTTTAATGAATTTTTTGAGAGTGAGTCTTACTATGGTTTGGCATCACTTAAGATGGTTTATTTTTTTGGCTCTTCTGTATATACTCTTTAATTATCAGTTGTTACAATTTCAAGAACAGGTTTCAAATTGCTGAAAGGTATACTTCACTTGCTTTAGTCTGAACAAAGTTAAATTTATTTCTTCTGTATTGTTTACTGCATTAGTGAACCATATATGGTTCAAATTACATGGGGACATTTATTGCTCTTAAATCACTGACTTAAGGTGTAACACTAAAATAATTAAAATATAAACAGCTCAACTCTATTGTAGACTCTCAGAGCCAATTTCCAACCTCAGCTGTATTGTTACCAATCAGGTGTAACTCCATTTGCTGTATTAGCTCCACTGTAACCAATATCAAATCAAGTACCTGAACGTGGGTCCTAACCCCAAATGTCAATGCCTGCAAAGTCTTAATCTACATGACTTCCTATGTTAGATGAGTAGATGTAATATGAATACAAATATTTGTAATCAGATAGAAAATTACTGTAGAGACTTACACAGCCACAAGCTTTGTGTGTAAACTAGGTGATTACAAATGGGGCCTTATCTACAAAGGACTAAATTGAATTTAAACATAAAACCCCAGAAGTAGGATCTAGACAATTCTTACAGAGTAGTTTTCTCCTTTGGGATATATCAATTTTTCATGGCCTGGAATTGCCAAGCAAGGTTGCAGACTATAAGAACAAACAGATTTCATTCTGTCAAGTAAGATTTTGAAATCAGACTGTTTTCCAGTGTTGGTCTGTATGTTCTAAAGCTGGACAACATGCAGGATGCTCATTGTTTTGAACTCTAGATCCAAGTCTTGTCTCCTTAGAATGAATCAAAACAAAGCCAGGACTTCAGTTCTCCATGAATCTGTATAAAAAAATCTGTACCCTGAGTCTATCTCTAGCTAGAAATGTAATTCTTCAATGTAAAACCTTCCTTTATCCAAGAAAAGTGAAACTGATTAAATTCTATTGCGCTCATTCAAAATTAAGTATTTCATGTCAAAGCAAAATCATCCTATTTCTCAAGGGAAAACAGAATACTTGCAGTAATAGTAAAATGTCAGTAAGTTTTCAGTACTTTAGAAATCTCATTTAATACTAGGACAGCCTTTTAAATTAAAAATTCTTAAATGAGTGTGAAGTACAACTTCTGTATGAGCCATAACACTTGCTGCATCTGTACAACCTCCCATTTTGTGTGCTCGTGAATGGCTAATAATGTTGCCAGGAAGATTTTACTAATCTCTTCAGAGTTAAGTGTGAGAAAAATAATGTAAATGCTGAAAACAATTACTGTAATTGGTATAATAGTTGGATCTGACAGGATACAGACTGATTGGCAGATAGTCAGCAAATGGCTCTGTATTTGTTTATTGGCTATTCTTTGAGAAAAACTTTAAATCGATTTCATATCCTTAGTTATTTTCAATACAACTGTTTCACACTTCCATGTAATCCAGGATGATTATTTTGTTCAGATTTAATTTAAGTACCAAACCTAAAGTATTTGTTGCATTTTGTTTGCCATGCTTAGATGTTTTGAGTTTGAAAAGCTAGCAAATAAGATTTGTAAATATGTTTGTTCTGATCTAAAATATTTGTCCATTAATTATTAGACCTTTTGCTTTACGTCCAGCTATCTAGATAGATCTGACTTGAAGTAATGTTTTAGGCATATATTCAATTCCTGCAAATCATATATCCTTGGAAGGCAGCTGTTGCATGCTCTTAAATCCCATTAATGTAGTACTTGAAGTTTAGGATTAAACTGTAGCAATTGGAAAACAGTTAAACAAAAAATAATAGTTTATTGAACTAATGAAGGTATCAAAATCTGGGGATTCAAAAACAGCAGCAGCAACTCTAGGCATGAAGAGTGTTAGTTTAACTGCCCCAGTCTGATTCTATTCCCTTTTGTGGTGTACTTACTGTGATGCATGATTCACCAGGAACTTGGAAGAAACATATTGTGTTCTGGAAAAGCCTGATGATTTGGAAGCCAACCATGGAGGTTGTGCTAAAATGCTGGCAAAATATCAAACAATTATTGGCCAGTGGTGACCAATTCTAGAGGACAAGGAAGCATAAGTAGGATCTACAGTGATTTTCTTATGATTGTGTCAGGCTACTTTGGAAGCTGAAGTGCTGACCATGCAGTGAGTACAGCAGCTTGCAGCTCAGCAGCTAATAAGACTGCTTTGTGCCCTTTGTTTCTTGTGGAAATGTTCTTGCCTATTTTATCAAGATGTTACTATACTATATTTATTGTCATTATTATTATTATAACTTCAATTTAGAAAAGTTATGTTCAGAGCACTGAAATGCACATTGAAATGAACAGAATATCTAGGTAGAAGGGTAGGGGGAATACAGAAGGGTAGCGGGAATACATCTCACTAAACTTCTGCCTTGGCATTTACACTGCATGTAGTCACCTAAGGTTTTCTTTCCTTTGATAGAGAGAAATAGAAGTTTGGTGTATAATCCATTTGTTTCATGTTAGCCACATACTTTGCAATTGTACTCAGTAAATTTGCTTTTACATTTACAGCCTGTGAAAGGAGCCTAGACATCTGATTGAGATGAAGGCCATTTAAAGCTATTAGAACATTAAGGGTGGAAGCACTTCTGTCACTGAACTTAGTCTTGATTTATTTCCCTTCTGTCTATTCATTGTATATATTTCCACCAGTGTAGTATTTTAGCTATTAAAAACTTAGATTAGTTTATCCAGATAACATCTTTTTACAGTAGGTATTGTTTCAGGCAAGAATTGAGACAGAGAGTGATTTGGAAGTTGGAGGTGTCCGGACTTCAGATCCAAAGCAAAGGCATGTGCTGAAACTCTTATTTCCCAAATTCCCTCTTGTGCCTTAATCTAGCTTCACATAAAAAGCAGAACATCACCTGTTTTCCTACAGTCTTTGAGATACCACATAATAAATGTTACATCACATTCAGCAGCAGAGTGTGGAATTGGCTAGAGAGGCTGTTCCAGCTGGTGAGCTCCCTGGAGGCTTTTAGTCACTGTGTATCTAAGGAAGCAACAGAACCCTGAAGAGCTGCAGTGTATATATAGATATAAAGAGACTTGTCCTGGTTTACGTGATTAAAGAAACCTGCCATAGCATTTTCTATGTTGCAAAAGATCCGAAACGTATAATATAGAATTATATGGTTTCTATGGGATATTTGCTCCTGCTATCTAAGAAATACCAGACATTACAAACTGTAAAAACATGTAGCACATTTTTGAAGCACCTCAGGTCCTTATTCTTGCATCTTGCTTTGGTTGTTACCATCCAGCTATGGGCTCTCTGAAAGCTCACTCCATGACAGGGAGTGTACGGGCCTCACTGCTTGTAAATGGGCTGTGGTGGCCCTTTTCCATGTCTCTATCATGCCCTGTGTACTTCAGGCAGGAAGCAAGGTAGGAGGACAAAAGAGACTTCAGGAATGTATGAACACATGGTTGTGCTCATGCAGTAGGTCTGGGTTTGAGATGGAAGAGAGACCATACTGCACTCTGCATTTGCTAAACATTCCTTGGCTTCTTCAAATCAAAACAGGTTTTGTGAAGACATGTATGAAAGGGAGCAGGTAACAGCTTTCATCAGGCTGCCTTAACATGAGCAGCAAAAGCAACAGCTAGGCCCGGGGATTTCCCATTCTTTGACTCCAGATCCCACGATTCTTGTGAAGAACACATGGGGCAATACTTTTCCCATATTTTCCCAGTTTTGGCTATTCCCTCCACTACTCCCACACAGATGGTGGAACAAGAATTCAAAAATGCGAGCAAAGATTTATCCCTCATTTTTTAAATCAGGAACAGAGGATTTTAGTATGAAGTACAGGAAATCTCATATTGCATAGGATTTCTGGCAGAGTTTGATAATGTTTTACCAGCCACAGAATAATTTTCTATTACTTAAATAACATAGTTCATATTAAATATTTTCCACTATAACTTCCATTCAGTTTTGTGTGATAGCACACAAGTCATATGTGCTGACCCTGCTTTGACTTGTAGCATGCTTAAAAATAAATAAATATACAAATATTCATCTTCCTTTTGCTCAGAGGATAACTTGGTTGTGTTGCCTTGTTCCCTTCACAGCTTTTGAAGGAAATTATTGGCCCCACGTTTTTCTCCAAAACCAGAAAGAATCTTTGCAAAGAAGTAAGTGCCTGACATGATATTTAATGTTCACGTTAAACTGTGAGTGACAACTCAATTCAGCATCCATTCCATACTGCAGAATTGTACAAAACACATAACAAAAAAAAGTCTTTCACTCAAGGAGCATATGTTTTGAAGCATTAGTTTTAGACATTCTGAATGAAGGCTTTGCATATAAAAAGATAGCCAAATTCAGTGTCTTGCTGGTAAGTTTTAAGCTAAATGGAAAGTGCTTTAGTGTGCCATGGTGAGGTTTTGATGCCTCAGGGTAGAAACTGTGTGCAGTTTTGTAGCCTTCCACATTTAGAAATTTGTTATTGTGGTAATTCGTGTGATATGTTGATTTTCATTCCTATGTATTCCTGCCTGTATTATCTAAAAATTTAGGGTAATGATTCTTTTGATAGTACAAAATCCAGGAAATTAAATAAAGCTCATTCTCCATATCGATTAGTTCTATGAAAATTATTTTGAAGATTTCAGATTAAAACAAATTTATATTATATACAAATGAACAATCAGTGTATGAAATACTTCTTCCTCACCTTTATAGCCAACAGCCAGTGGGGAGTCAGAGTATGGAGAGATCTCTGATTCAACACTGAGCTGTGCCAGCTGTAGTTACTGCTGTCACGGTTTTGGTAGCTTACCATTAGTTTTCCCTTAACTCCAAAGAATGGCTTGTGTGCACACATCCAAATCTGTATGCAAAATTAACTCCAGCCACCTACTTACTATGAACTTGTGCTAGTCCTTCTGAGCCTGAGAAATACAAACAGTAAGATGCTGCTACCTTGCTTGTGTAAAAATGTGTTCAATGCCAAAGCACAAAATAATTACTAAATTATAGCTTCAAAGTACTAAAATATTAGCTATCAGAATTACTGTTCAAAAGGCAGATATCATTAAAATGTTAACTCGTAATTAAAATGGTAAATTTTGACAGCAGCGATTGTGGCATTTTCTGTTACAAAGAAATTCTGTCTCAGTTCAAAAGGAGGCTGGACAAGGACTTGGAAACCAGGGCATAAGGGAGGGGTAAGCAGAAAAATCCCAATAGCCTCACAAAATTATCTGACCTGAAAATAATTGGAGACTGAGATAGTATCTGTGGAAGTATATACGCTTGACTTGATGGAAGTCTTCTCTTGAGCAGTCTGTTAGTGATTGCTGCTGGAAATAAAACACAGAGCTACATCAACCCTTGGTAAGAACCAATAAGCCTTTTCATATGTCCTTTTCTGAAGAAATGTGAGGCACTGACTTCTAAATTTAAACTTCATTCAACAAACCTTTAGTTTTCATGACCTGAGTGAGTAAAAGTCATCATGCTAGCATGATATACTAAATTTTACATGACATGATGTTCCTCTGATAAGATAGGATACAGAAGGCTATAACCTTTCTAAAACTACAATTTTCCCAAGATGCTTTATAAATAAATATGGATATCAGTCCTAATATTCTGAAAATTTTTTGTCATATTCTACTTACAGAAAATCTTCCTAGTAATCTATAATCTTAATGTTTTACATTAAAATATTGTGCTTTTCTTCCACATACCATTAAAAAGCAGCTCTGCGTACTCCAAAACTTGTTGCATATCATTGGTTGACAGTGAAATTATTTATCCAGTTTGGGGAAAATGCAGACCTGTAGAACAAAAAGAATTATATAAAATACAAATTTATTATAATGAGAAGCCTTTCTTTATGCAGAATAAAATGAGAGTGGCTTGAATTAGGTGAATTCTCAATCAGCACAAGCATGAAAAAGCTACATGAAGTTCATCCTAAAAGTAAAAATAGTTGAAGGCTTGTGATCAGGCCAAAAAAAAAAAAAAGCATCAAATATTCAGGAACTCATCTCTGTCTTCTGTCTGCTCTTACAGCAAGAGGAACAGCAGAGCATGGATATACACAAATTAAAAGAAAATCCCTGGAGATTATTTAATAACAGAACACAAAAGACAAATGTATAATCTAGTTTTAAACTTCCTTGAGTTATTGACATTCCCATTTATTATTTTTCTTTGATAAGATTTAAATAAAAATGCATACACTGAACGTGCTCCTGTATTTATAGAAAGGGTCCCCTGTTGCCCTCTGTCCATTGTGCAACCCCAGGTAATCATTCCTTGGCACATTATGGGGTTTGGGGGTCAGTATCACTTAGGCACAATGTACTAAACTAGCTGGACTCGGGCATGAAGGATCAATGATAACAATTAGACAATTCCTATTTTCCAGTCAGACCTTCAGGACAGAACAGAACTATGGAAGAGGAATACTTTTTGCCAACAGGTAACAGCTCCCTGGGAAACAGTATTTTCTACATGACCTGGATAAAACCAGTAGCATTCTGTAATCATTTGATCACTCCTTTGGAGTTAAAAAACGTTTTGGCTTTAAAACAGTGTATTTAAATTGCAGGTTGGCTTTGCTAAACTTAGGTGATACGTTGTGGCTCTAAGATACCTGAGCTTCATATGACACCATAAGCAAAAATAATTAACAAATGAAAAGTAATAATCTGAGTCTGTTAATATAAAACAGAGGACGTGATTTTAGTTAATTCAGTAGAACTATCAGCTTCAAAGGGCTTGTTCAAATTCTGTAAGTAGGTACAGAACTATCTAACAAGTGTTGGAGTTGTATCTCTTTTTTTATGATTCATTTCCAATTTGTCTATTCAGACGGAAAGTTCAGATTACTTCTTTAAAATGCAAACTGATTAAAACATTCCATGTATTTATAAAGCTGGCTGGAAATTTGTCACACAATTACAGAGCTGAAAAAGTGGGAACTGACAAGTTGGGCTTTGAAGACTGTCTTTGTATACCTAATGATTGACTGTGCAATTTATTACGATACAGTAATGCCATAGATAGCTTGGTAAATGCTGTGTCTGAGATGCTAAAGGTCTCTCCAGGAGCAAACTGTCACCTTTGCAAACAGATCAAGCAGGCTGAAATGAGAAGGTAAACATTTATATTACCCATGAAGGAGTTGGAAGGGGTTTTCCCCAAGCTAGGAAGCTGGGGAACTCTCCTCTGCTTACAGTAAGAAAGAATATTGCTCTCATTCAAAATATAGTTTCAGTTCCTGACTTGAGATAAAATTCTGAGGTTACAAAAGCAAAAAAAAAAAAAAAAAAAGGGCACAAACCCAGAGGTTTAGGATATTGTTTCCAGAATTAATCTGAGTAGAAACTTATTAGCTTCTTCTTCTATTTTTGTTTGAAATGCCAATCAGAATGGGCAAATATGCTTTTAAGAGACCTAAATATGTTTTCTTTCTCTTTTATAGTTTGGAGTAAGGATTCATGTTCTACATGGGGTGGAGGGCATTTTTCAACCTTTGATAAATACCAGTATGACTTCACTGGGACTTGCAACTATATCTTTGCAACTGTATGTGATGAAACCAGCCCAGACTTCAACATTCAGTTCCGCCGTGGGCTGGACAAAAAAATTGCGAGGATCATTATCGAGCTCGGAGCTTCTGTTGTCATTGTTGAGAAAGGCAGCATTTCTATCAGGAGTGTTGGGTAAGGTTCTGCAATGAATAGGAAAACAGTGTCTGGAGAAGGCAAGCAGTTATATAGCAGCTGCACTGAAGATGACTACTTTGTGTCAAAAATTAATTAACAAATTGCTGAAGTTAACACACCTGACTGGACTCTACTCCCATTGCTTCCCATCAAGCATTCACACCCTCTAGATAAGTATTGCGTTTACAGCTGTTTGAATCAAGCTTAGAGTACATTTGTGTAGGCAAAGGGATTTACTAATATCCTCAGACCAAAACCAATTCTCAAACTGTAACTACAGTCTCCTTGATGCTACTAGTCTGCTTATACTTATCTCTGCTACAAGGACAGATGAAACCGTTTATAGTCTTTAGTAGATACCTGAAATTCCTGTGTTTTGTTTAGAGTTCATTTGACTTAGATAACTCTGAACCCTCTGTGCTAAAGGTAACACATATATAAAGTATCAGAGAAACTTTGAACTCTACAACCAACAGAGAAATACTGGATATGTTCATTCTTCTAGAGAAATTGCTTCCATACCAGGAAATTTCTCCAAGGGAGTTTTCAGCACTTTTATCAGTAGGCAGTGTTGAATTTTTATCTCTGAGTACATGTGGATAAAGGAGATAATTGACTGTGGATTGTCTGTATCTTATTATACTTACCTGGGCACAATAACTATCACGATAAAAAGACAATTTGCACTACACCTTAATTTAGCAAACTGTATTTGGAAAAACTTCCTTTTTAGTTTATGTTTCAGAAACACTGCCTATCCAAATGATCTGCATTTTAAATTTTTGTCCTACAGTCACAAGAACCAAATGCTGTGACTGAGCTGGTCTAGTGTTGCACATGTCCATGCTTCAGGTGGAAGGCTGTCCTAGTACCTTTCAGCCTTTTCTCGTGAGGGGCTCCCATTTGAGCACTTAGCAAAATGTATTTTTTCTTTAATGTTATTAGTTTGTACTGTTAAAATTAATCTGCAAGGATGAAAACCTAATTCTGCTACAATATCACATTATGGGTTTCTTTCATCTTGTCTGTTTTCAGTCATAGCAATAGTTCCTTTATTAACAGGCTGTAGTACATAAAATCTCTTTAGGATAATCAACAATAGTTGTACCACTCAAACTTTATTGTTACAAGTTCTTGAAGCATGCAACTATACCCTGATAAAAGTAAAGCAGGTGAAGATGCCAAGTCCTGTGCAAACATTTTCACTTGTATAATCACCATGCAACCATCTTCCAGTGGTTCTTCTGTGAAACTGCTGGCACGGATTTTCAATCAACAGAAATTTTAATAAATCTTAAAATGTCACAGCTACAAAGGAAAAAAATTCTATTTCATATTGCTGCAAGTACTTAGGCTGTATGTGTATCATATTAAAAAACCAAAACAAACAAACAAACAAAACAAAAAACAACAACAACAAAAAACCAAAAAACCCACAACCTAATTCCTGCATATGAGAAGGTCAGTTTCTCCTCTTGCGCTATTACAGAATTATTAAGTTGCCTTACACCAGCAATGGAATTCAAATAGCACCTTATGGACGAAACATCCGCCTGGTTGCCAAGCTGATGGAGATGGAACTAGTTGTCATGTGGAACAATGATGACTATCTCATGGTGAGTAAAATGTTCTCATAAAGCAGAAAAGAAAGTTCTTACTTGTTGTACTGGAATGACAAGAACTCTTTAGGCTTAGTGGGTGCTTTTGTATGTATTTACTACTTGGATATTTATTATTTTCCTGTTTCATCCACTCGTCTTAAAAAAAAAAAAAAAAACAAAAACACAACAACTTTGCATTGTATACCTGCATGTTCCTTTCACTTGCAGCACTTGGAGTTAACTAAAGCCGCCAATGTCGAGATTTATGGACACTTTCACACATTTTAATCTTTCCTCAGGATATTCCAGCAGCTACAGCATTTTGCTTAAGAGATGTTGTTTAAAGTTGTGTAGAATTTAATAGTGTATGCCAAACTTTAGTCTTTTCTACTGTGCTTCTCCAGGAGGTCTTTTGGTTTCAAACATATAGTGCTTCTACAGGTTTCTTTGTTTCTTTCCTTTTTCTGAACCTTTCCAGATTTTCCTTCCCAAAATCCCCAATACATTTTCTCGGTGTGACCTGTGATATTACTATAGTGATATATTAAAAGACACTGAATTCTAAATTAATGTTTGCTAAAACAGGGAGAATGATGTGTAACAAATTCTCTGGGAAATTTATCAGCTTATCACACATATAGTAAATATAATAATAATTAATTGATTGTAGCCAGTAGTAATACGACCACTTTAGTATCCAAAGCAGTAAATAATTGAATCATCTTTTTCTGAAAACAGATATTCTTCATATGACCTTCAGTTTCTTCAGAGAAGAAACCTGAAATTCGTGCTCTGTCAACAAAGATATGAGCAACAAAACAGCATCATTTTCTTGACTTGTTTTTTTCATAACTCCTTCTAATGTTATATTCCCCCGTCTCAATTCTTTGAAAGTGTCAGCAAATTTTATTATTTCATAAAATAAATAAATAAATAATTGTCTATTGGGAAAAGACGTTACTCCTTACAAAACTTTTCCTCCAAACAAGTCACTGAAATTAATGAGAAGGATCACCTTAAACTGGATCTTTGAACTGAATTTGTTTGAGGAAAGTAATGCTGTATAGATAATTTTACTTAGTGATCCTTGTAAATGTTTCAATCCATTTTATTTTAGGTTTTGGCTGAAAAAAAGTATATGGGGAAAATCTGTGGAATGTGTGGAAATTATGATGGCTATGAACTGAACGAATTTGTGCGTGAAGGTAAGATACCAGGACATTTCAGGTGGAAGCAGAACTAGTTAAAGTGAGTCAAGGTTGAAGTTTTATACTGTAATACCGTGGCTCTGACTGCTCCCTCACTTTCAGAATTGAGTAAAGCAGTCCCACAGGTCACCAACATACCTATCGTATGACTGTGCTACTCTTTTATGGTAGGGATCACACCCTCCTAGCTTTCACAAGCCTCGGCCCATAGCAAGGCAGCAAGGCACAGTGAGGGAACTAATTGCTGTAGGCAAAAAGCAAGAATGAGGCTATAATAATAAGAACATAGTGAACAAGAAAATTAACAAAGCAGCGTGTCTGAATAAACGTGGATCTTTATAACAAACTAGTTGGTGCTGAGGACTTGACCTCTGCACACTCTCTAGTTTGGGGGGTCCACTTCTGAGTCGCTCTGCTCTGGTCTGTTGATCTATGGCCCATTAGCAGTTGGAGCTTGTTACTCACACTCTTGGAATGTATCTTCCAGCCTGGTTTAACCTTAAATGTACTCTGTATGACAAGACCACCCCACAATGGAAAAAAAAAAGGGAGATGTTTGGAAGATTTGCTTTAAAAGCACACCACTGATCTGAACTACAGTGCTAGTGGAGACATTAAATTGCACGGTAAACTAATCTTACATCAACACAGACAGATGCAGTTTTCTATACACATCATAGAAATGAGTTCTAAAACTTATGCCATAATTTTTGGGTTAAGATGAGTGTAATCCCATATTTAGGGGAAGATATAAGAATGGGGGATAAGGAGAAGAGGCATGAATTAGCAGCTGGCAAAAGATGACACAGCTGGCAAACAAGCAGTAGCAGCTGGCAGCATGTGAGGTGGCAGAAGTGATAGACTGGGAAATAACTCGAAGAAATTATCAAGGTAATAAAAGTATGCTCTATTTAATAGACTCCTCCAGGTAAAGGGCAAAAGAGACAGGTGGTGTTGTCATAGTTTGTAGAACAGTTAAAGAATAGGAGTTTTGCTGCATCACAGCAACAAATAAACAAACCTTTGTGGACTTTTTCCTGACAAATTGTAACCCTTCAATTTACAGGTAAATTGCTGGATACATACAAATTTGCTGCATTACAAAAAATGGATGATCCATCAGAGATCTGCCTGTCTGAGGAAATACCAATTTCCAAAGTTCCTCACAAAAAATACGTAAGAAATATCTTCTTGGCTTCTCTGCCATGTGATTCCTAACAGAGGGGGAAAGATAGATTGAAATCAACAACAGAAAGGCAGTGGTTTCATAAAACTGACTTCCATGAAAACACAAAGTCAACATTTGTATAGCCTGATATGAGAAAGAAAATTAGTTCTTTGCATTAAAATACATTTTAATAAAAGCCCCTGGGCATTTTTGAGGCTAGATTTATGTAATTCATTAAAAACAACCATTCTGAAATTTCATCTAGGTCATCACAGGAAATTCATGGAAAGCAATGTAGCTTTAATAACTTTTTACAGACCTGACATTGTAAGCTGTACAGATTTAAAGACATTCACAATGCCTAAAACATGTTGCCAGATAACAGTACTGATAACAGGAACAACCACCATTAGCTCCTGTCACTTACAGTTCTAGATGAAAAAAAAAATAAATCAGTGTGCCTGAGTCTTTGAGACCTCGTACTGCAGGAGCCAACATTACAGGCAATAGAAATGTATCAAGTGTTTCCTCAAAGGGGAATGAATTTTGCTGTCTTCACATCCAGGATGTTCTGGAACTGACTTGCCATGAGACAACATACTCCCTGTGTGGAAAGTTCTCAGCCATTTTTAGGGGGATTGATGGCAGAATAAGAATGACTTAATTTTCAACATGATGAGAAGTGGAATTAATTCAATGTGGCAAATTCCTTCTATTATACAGTGGATTTATGTTCTTTTCTGTTTGTAAATTTCTTATGCATTTTAAGTCAAATACATATTAAAATGTAGGGGCAAAAGCAAATAAAGCAACAAGAAAATCATAACTAGAATTTATATTGCATTGCCATTTTCATATGAAGGAAACACCACTGGGAACGATTTTCTTTCTCTTTTTATTTAGGCCATGATCTGCTCTCAGCTACTTAACTTGGTGTCACCATCCTGCAATGTGCCAAAGGATGGATTTATCATTCGTTGCCAGCTTGATATGCAGGACTGCAGTGAGCCAGGACAAAACAATTGCACTTGCTCTACCCTGTCAGAATATTCCAGGCAGTGTGCTATGTCCCACCAAATGGTGTTCAACTGGAGAAATGAAAACTTCTGCTGTGAGTTCAAATGGTTTATTTGTGTGAGACTGTACTTAACATTTCTATGTCTTAAATAGATGGATAATGATAAATAACTGAAATATAAAACAACTGATAAAAAAGTCTCTACTGCCTTGAATCAAACGATTTTCTTAAGAGAACAATAGTGGTCTTAGATAAAACAAAAAGAAGGAAAGTCTTCTCTTTCCTTAGTGATAGGTTAAACTTTCTTCTATGTTTACACTTTAAAAATCTTAACACTTCCACTGTTCGTTGCAGCTGTGGGAAAATGTTCTGCAAACCAAATCTATGAGGAATGTGGTTCTCCGTGTATTAAAACCTGTTCCAACCCCGAGTACAGCTGTTCCAGTCACTGTACCTATGGTTGCTTTTGTCCAGAAGGTATCCTTTCATCATATTGTAAATGAATCGCACAAAAGTTTTTTTGCGTATGTCCAGTCAAGTGGAATAGACTGCTTAATAATGAACTAGTCGTGCATTTCAGGGCATTGTGCTGCTAGAACTGCTGTTTCTCAGGTGACATAGTATAACTGGAGTCTTGAATGATCATGGTCCTTAAAGGTGCTTGGTCACTATTTGCAAGAACAGAGCTTTGAAAACGTTTTCCTCATAAAACCATGATTTGTTATGTGATAATGATGTGCTGCCTGCTTAAAGTTCTGTAATATAGTATACATTGAGTAAGCTTAATTAATTTCCTATCCCTAGCAGGTATCTAGCCCTTAAGGGCACCAGCAAGAGGTAGCACACCTCAGATGATTTCTGCAATATTATGGGCATTTTGTGTATCCCCTTTAAAATAGTTCAAGATGAATTTCCTACAAAAAATTGCAATTATTACTATCATTTGCATTGTTTCTTGAAATTTCAGAAGTGAAATATCCTCCAATGTGGGCATTGACATCAAGATCATCACCAATTTATAGCAGTCATAAGTAATGAGTCATGAGCTGCATATTTAAAACTAGGAAATAGAATGTATTCATTCTTCAAAATTCCAAAGTTAATTTAGAGTGTCAGCAGAACAAAAAAAAAGAATAAAAATAAAATTCTAGCTTACTGTTATTTCAAATTAAGTGCAAATTTCAAAATAAGGGAATTGCCTGCACTTTCGTATTAGAAAGCAGCCCAACACTGTTATAATTTGTGAAGAGTCAGTTTTAATTAAGAGAAATTTTCCTGTATATTATATCTCCAAGTACAAGCATTGACTATACAAAACTAGCATATTCAAGCTAATTTCAGAAAGCGCTCAAGCTATAATAACCTTAGTGCTGAGGAAGGATGTGGAAAAGTATTTTGTTTATATTCTTTGGCAGGAACTGTTCTTGATGATATCTCCAAGAATAGGACATGTGTTCACATTAGCCAGTGTCCATGTACACTGAATGGGGAAACATATGCTCCTGGGGAGACAATGAAAGCAGCATGTAGGACCTGGTGAGTAGCAACAGGTACTTTTATGAGAGAATGGACAGTACTCTGACCAAGTGATTGGAAAATTCAGCCTACCTTTTCAGAGGGCAGCTGCAAATGTGTCGTACCACCTCTGAGGCCACCTTCTTTCCGTGCCATATATCACATACATTTGTAGCTACCATGTACACGTCTCATTTCCTGATTAATCTGTACAAATATAAATACTCCTTCAGACCATACAAAACAATAGCATTTTTACCTCCTCTTTGAAAGCAGAGTTAAAATTAGTACAAAACAAATATCCAGTATTTACAATTTCTTTTTAGCAATCTCAGTGTTTCTGTTCACCAGATCGGTGCTGAAAACTGAATTTCGGTTTGCAACAGAAAAAGATAACTTAGGAGTATTTTTTTAAGGTGGAATAATTTTTTTGGGTGTCACATATTACATATCTTGCTATTGTTACTCTAATAAATAATGTAAAGGAAAAAAATGAAATTTGATCCTCAGAACTGTAACAATGAATACAGTTATTCAGGAAAGTTTACTGACAGTCCATATAAGAGTTAAGCAACCTTGAATTAAGATGAACAACTTCAACTGATATACATAACTATTTTTTTTCTATTACTAGAAAATAGATGGGTTTTTAGAGTCTAAAGAAACTTCCAAAGCACTGAAAATGAAAGTTCAGAATGAATATATATGTTACACTGTGTTCACTAACCAATTTTTCTTGTTGATCAGCTACAGAGAAACCTCCAGACAGGAGGATCAAATCCTCAGCTGGTAAATAGGGCCTCGGTACGAGAATAACCTTACACAGAATTTCTTGTTTTTCACAGTAAATGTGTAATGGGCCAGTGGAACTGCCAAGATATGCCCTGCCCTGGAAGGTGTTCATTGGAAGGAGGCTCCTTTGTTACCACATTTGATTCTAGGCCATATAGATTCCATGGAGTTTGCACTTACGTTCTTATGAAGGTAATTTCCTGCAGTTTAGAAACACAAAGTATCAAATGGATATATTTTAGTCTGTATGTGGCTTCCTATCGAAACACAAACTAAAGTCTTCCTAAGACATACATTTATTCTACGAATCAGTGTTATTCTGACGTAGACTTCTTTTCACTGTTTCCCTCCAGAGCTCCAGCCTGCCACACAATGGAACCCTGATGGCTGTATATGAAAAGACTGGTTATTCTCATTCTGAGACATCACTTAGTGCTATAATTTACCTATCTACAAAAGTAGGTATTCCCTCCACAGGTTCCACCCAGCATTTCTGTGACCAGATCAGTGAAATAAGTGCTTAAAGTCCTTGCTGGTAGACTGAACTGAAAAATCATGGGGAATAGATACTAAAGATGTGTTCCTGCTTGTGCATACACAGTAAAGATCTCAGTTACTACATCAACTCAGGAAGTTAGAAAGATACAAAGTGAAAACTAAACCCAGTACATAATAACATGTGACAAAATGCTTGAATCAATCTTTTCCTATTACATAGCTCGTTGCCAATATAGTTGTTATGTTAAAGAACATATAAATACCATCACTACAGATAATTACTTCTGATTCCATGTCCTCTTCTTACAGGACAAAATTGTGATTTCTCAGAATGATCTCACTGATGATGATGAGCTTAAGCGGCTACCTTACAGATCAGGTAAAAAAGGGGGAATGTAAATTATTTCCAAGTTTTATTGTGTCTGTTTTACACAACCCAGCATCTTTTGCAATTTTCAATTGCTAATGCCAGAGGTTTTAGAGGAAGGTTAAGGTCCTTCCTATTGCATCTGTTCCTCTGTGGAGAGTTGTGTGTGGGAGAACAGTTGTAGACAGAATGCTATGCATCAAAATTATTACCTTGCAATGTCACCAAAATCTCTATTTCTAAATGTCCTTGTTCTTATAGGGGACATCACTGTTTTCAGGCAGTCCTCAATGTACGTTCAAATGCATACAACCTTCGGGCTGGAACTTGTAGTTCAAACATCCCCTGTGTTCCAGGCCTATGTGAAAGTTGGATCACAATTCAGAGGCAGAACACTTGGTAAGTAATCTAGTCCTTGTGTGAAGGAGAAAACTAGGGAGTGTGATTTTGAAAACTTAGTACTAGTCCTTTAAGAAATAAATTTTCTTCTCTGGATTAAAAGGAAAAAAAAGAAACCTACATTGGAAAACCCAGTGTGCTAAGAATTTGTTTTTTCACTATTAACTTTAAAACAAATCAGATAAATTAGATGGGTCACATTTTTCATGTGTAATACAATACTGTTCTTCATGTGTTTTATGTGTGCCTTTTTCAAGATGTGTTTTGCTACACAGTGAAGGAGCAACAAATAAGTCTGTGTGGTCTCTACATCTTGGAGCATGTGGTTCTTTGAGTGTAGTGCACAGTCACTGTAAACATAATGAGCCCAAGAATCCAAAAGCTTCTCAGCAGAGAAGCACCAGATGGAGATGTTTATGTTTATTGCACAGTGACATTAGCCACACAGATGTACTTTGCATTCTGATTATGGGGGATTACAAGGAGGCTTTAGCTTTTTAAAAGGTCTAAATGCATATTCATTGTCATTATGGATTTTAAATACATAAGAAAGCATGCGATTACAAAAGTGTTTCAAGGCCTTTCTCTTTTACATTATTTAAAACCTGTTGTTTCTAAGAACAAGACAGAAACTTCATTATGAATTTGTCACTGAATAGAAGTCAACACTCTTAACTTGAGGAGGCAGAGGATCAGTGACTGAATGTGTATATAATCAAGGTTCTCTGGCTACTTGACCTATGGTATTGACTGACACTCCATGAAGAGCTTTTGAATCAATTTTCTCACTATTGTAGAATGAAACATAGGCCACTGTGTGCATGTTCTTTAATCTTCAGCCATCTCTTGCATTTCTGTTATTAGGTTTGTGTGGCAATTACAATGGAGACACTACAGATGACTTCATGACTAGCATGGATATCACTGAAGGGACAGCCTCCTTGTTTGTAGACTCCTGGAGGGCAGGAAATTGCCATCCTGCTTTAGAGAGAGAGACTGACCCTTGTGCTTTGAGTCAACTAAACAGTAAGTAGACAATCCTGTTGTAACTGGTCTCTCCATCTAGCTTTTTCTGACACTTCCATAAACCTATAGCAGGGAAATGAGAGAGTCTGACAAGCAGAAACTGAGACTATTGAACATCACAAATTCTGTCACCAACAAGATGTTTCTGGTTTCTAGAATTCGTATCTAGGGAAAACATATCAGATCCCATTCTAGAGATCTGGGATTGAGATGAGAGGGTTTTGGTGATCTACCCAGTGTAATTGCAATGTCCATGGATGTCTTAGGCTTGCTCTGAAGTACTGTGACTGAAATCCAGGCTTTGTCTTCCCAAGTCTCTTGCTATTGGTCATTAAAAACAAACAAACAAAACAGAACAAACAAAATGCCCATAAAAACAAAATCAAGCAAAAAAACCCTCCTGAGCTGTTTGTACAAAAATAGAGTCTGGAAGCTAACAGGCTAAGAAGTCCTATTGCTCAATCCATCATTGCCAAAATTTCACCTAGTGTATCAATTGTTTTAAAAATGTCTATTTCATTTTTTCCCCTTTCTCTTTTTAATGTTCATTATTTACTTTCATCAGAAATATCTGCTGAGAGTCATTGCTCCATTCTTACCAAGAAGGGTACAGTGTTTGAGAAATGCCATGCTGTGGTGAACCCTATTCCTTTCTACAAGGTAGGAAATTGATAGACGTTATACAGAGGGACTCCAAATGTAAACCAGATTGTACTCATACAGTATCCTCCACGTTGAATCAGCAGTGCATAGAAGCCAAGGAACAGGTGGGGTTTTGAAAATTATGTCTCCACCACACTGAGTCTCTTTGTTCATAGGCACCAGTCCCATCCCTATGAATCAGAAGGTATTTTTGCTCGTGCTGCAGTTGTCCATGACAGCAACTTAAACTGTTCAAAGTATTAATTTTACCATAGGCATAATTGAGCTCATTTTATTTGCCAATCTACACAAACCATTTTGGAAATTAAAAATGAGAAGCAACGAATAAACAGAGGCCTTTTTCAGGTACTAAGTACATTTATTTACATCAGCAAGGCAATTACTCTGATGTTTTCCATCAGCTTTAGTTAGGCAATACTATGTATTTTGTCGGATTTAGCTCTGCAATTCAGCATAGAAACATAGAGGTGGAAAAGATCTTCGAGAGCATACGGTCCAATCATAAACACAACACTGCCAAGTCCAACACTAAACCATGTCCCTACTAAGTGCCACACCCACACACCTCTTAAATACCTCCAGGTTTAGCACTTCCAGATGTCTGCTCCCCAGTAACAAAGTACTCTCCATTTATTGGTTTTCAGAGATGTGTCTACCAAGCCTGTAATTATGAAGAGACCTTTCCTTACATTTGTTCTGCTCTGGGATCATATGCACGAACATGCAGTTCAATGGGTTTAATCCTTGAGAACTGGAGAAACAGTATGGACAACTGTAGTAAGTAGCTGAACTAGCTCTTAAGTGTCTTCCATCAGATGAATGCATGCATGTAGATCTGCCTATTTCCATTTAGGATATTTCTATGTTCAATTCACCTGTGACAAAACTGAGTAAAAGCAAGAATGTATTTTGAAACTACTTGTCATTGTTTGAAAAATAACTACATATTGCTCAAGTAGGCCAATCAGCAGGTGTGAAAAGCATTTTCCCAGGAGCTGCTGAAATCGCAGATGTGTCATAATACAATAAAATAAAAAAAGTCCCAGAAATGGGAACTCAGTATTTGAAGCAGTGTCCAAATCCTCTTAAGAGTGAACAGCAAGGAGAGTGAAGTAGTGAACAGAAAGAAGTGAAAAGTAGAGATGGGATAACAGATGCCCCACTTTTGAATATCCTTCTAGTTTCTTTCAGAAAAGATTGTGATTTTACAGTATATGAAAAAGAAGCAATAAGATATTTAACCTTCATGGGACTTCCAAACAACTACATGGTTGGTGTTAAGCGCTGCTCTGCAGTATGTTTTGCTAGAGCTTCACATCCATGGGAAGAGAAGCAGCAGGGAGCATTAAGCACTGAAGCAGTTGACACAAAATAAGGAGCACATTATGAGCACAGTTACCTTTCACAAGAATCAGTAAATGAAGTTTAATATACACTCTTGTTTTACAGCCATTACTTGCACTGGCAATCAAACATTCAGCTACAACACTCAGGCATGTGACAGGACATGCTTGTCACTCTCCAACCGAGCCCTGGAGTGCCATCCAACTGATATTCCTATTGAAGGCTGCCAGTGTCCTAAAGGAATGTACTTGAACCACAAGAATGAGTGTGTTCGTAAATCTCATTGTCCCTGCTATTTAGAAGACAGAAAATACATCCTGCCTGACCAGTCAACAATAACTGGCGGGATCACCTGGTAAGTGTGTCACGTTTAAAGCTTAACAAACTGAAGATGGAGGTGCGTGGTCTTTATGTGCCTGTTAAGGGCTAATGGCAGGAAGCAGGTAAGCACCACACAGGCTCTCATTCCACTTCAGTTGGATGTGGAAGAGAATCAGATGGACAAAATCAAGAAACTTTATGGGTTGAGATAGAGACAGTTTAATAAATTTATTATTAATAAGCAAAAAAAAGCTTTTTTAAAAAAAGCAGCCTGTGCAATCAAAGCTAAGTAAAAATTAGTTCAGAGCTTCCCATCAGCAGGCAGCTGTTTATACATTTCCAGGAAAGCATGAATTTGTCATGCGTAATGGTTTCTTGGGAAGACAAGTGCCATAAGTCTGAAATTGCCCTGCTCCTTCTTTACCTGAGCTTTTACTGCTGAGCTTGATGGAGTATAGTATGGAATATCTCTTTGGTTAGTTGGGGTCAGCTGTCCTGGCTGTATCTCCTCACAGCTTCTTTCTCACTCTCAACCTCCTCCCTGGTGGGACAACATGAGGAGCAAAGAATGCTGTGATGTTGTTCAGCAATAGCTAGAACAACATTGTGTTAGCAACACTGTTTTGGTCACAATTCCAAAACATAGCACCACTGAGCTGCTACAAAGAAAACTAATTCCATTCTAGCCCAAACCAGTATAGTCTCCTTTATTTTTAATAGGAGAAGTTTATTTTTCAGGGCATCTTTTTTGCCCTTTCCTAAACCTTAAGCTTGGAATTTTATGGAGAAAAATAGAAAATATTGGATAAAATCTGATTATTTCTAGTAGGAACTCCTTATGCAACTGTATACGAACTTCAAGAATGACTTGATAGACCATCATAATAGTAACAATTGCCTGCTAGTGATAATAGCCTACTATACACTTCCAAAACTGATGTTACTGTATAATACAAAAAGTAAAGAGACAAGTTGACTCATGTTGCATTTTGAAGGATGGAAAGGAGCCAGTAACATAAATGAAATATTTCTAATAAAGTAATTTTGCAAAAAATAAAAATGTCTTTCTCAGGAGAGATTTGCATTGAATTTATTTTTTTTTTCTCCCTAGCTACTGTGTTAACGGGAGGCTAAGTTGTGCAGGCAAACCTCAAAATCCTGCAGGTACGGATCTGATATGGTTTAGTTAGGAATATATTTTTTCCCCCTACATTGTAAATTTGCTACTTCACAATCTTTTTAATATTTGGTTTTGTTCCTTTTTCCTAGAAAGCTGCAAAGCTCCTAAGAAATACATATCATGTTCTGGCAGTTTAGAGAAGAAGTATGGAGCTGCATGTGCCCCTACCTGTCAGATGCTGGCTACTGGAATTGAATGTGTGAGTTTCACAGCTCTGGGATGTTTATCCTCTTGAGAGAGGTAGAATGTTCTAGTTGTTACTTAGAACTTGACTCCATTCCTTGTAGTGAAATAAAAGGAGATATTTCATCTGACATGACAGAGTTAAACATCAGGCTTCTTTCCACAGTCTGTGGACACAAAAAAAGTGCATATGTTTAGAAGTGATTAAAAGAATGACATTGCATGAATTAATGAATTATAGTAAATTAATAGAATAAAAATCTATTAAGGATTCTTAACTACATGGCTATCACCTCTGGCTCAGGTACTCCATAAGCTGCATGTCAGTGTAAATACGTGGTTTATGCTTCCTTTTCTATTTTTTCTTGGCTGTCTGCTGCCCAGTCACAGAATGCAGGAGACCTGGGCCAGGTGAATGTCTTGGCTGTCCTGACAGGGTTTTTTTACTTTATATTAAGGAAACAGACTAATTGGACGAATTGTAATAATCTTCCTTGATATAAAGAAACTTCTGTTGTACTCTTTCTGAAAGACTGGTTGTAATGAAAGAGCAATTTTTTTCAGTCTTAAGTTTAATATCCCACACCACAAGTATATCTTATAACTTCAGTGAAACTAGTTCAATTGACTAGTATATTAGTACAAGAAACATCACAAAACTAAAATCAAGTCAAAACAGAATCTAGCAGAGGTTCACTCTTGACGCCATTCACATACAGGATGAAATGCATCTTACGGGTCTTTTCATTTTGCAATCTGTTGACCTTTACCAGATACCGACTAAATGTGAATCAGGCTGTGTCTGTGCTGATGGCCTATATGAAAATCTCGATGGCAGGTGTGTTCCAGCTGAGGAGTGTCCATGTGAATATGGTGGCCTTTCTTACAGAAGAGGTGAACAAATCCAAACTGAATGTGAGATCTGGTAAGAATCACATACTTTTTCATTGGAGAACCTCTGTCTCACTGAATGGTACAACCACATAAGAAAAAAAAGTTTAGTGGACAGGAGAGTGGGAAATGGCAACAGCTGAATGGAAGAAACACCATGGCAAAGTACAGGGATTAACAGAGAGAAGCTTAATATTTGATAGTCTATGTATAGATAAAAGAGCCATGGTACTGGCTGCAGGGAGAGTTTCTGCCTTGTACTTAGGAATAAGGACATCCAGCAGGGCCTTTAACTGTAAACTACATAAAGTCAAGGATTATTAACAACTCCACATAGGTAAAGATGAGGGCACAATCTTTCTTTTTTTCCTATAGGTAAAAGCAAACCACCCCAAAACATTGTTTCCATCTCTTTAGCAGCATTGTGAATGTACTTTATTCCCTTTTCATTTACTAATCTAGTATTAAAAAAACCACCACCACCACCCAAATTACACAGAACAGTGACTTCTGTTCTCAGTCGGGGAAAAGATATATGGGGTCTATATACTATTTCTTCCATGGAGAAAAAAAAAAAAAGAAGTTATTTAAGGTTTCTTTTTTATCATGAATTCATTTTCTAGGCAGTCCATAACTTAATTATGGCTCTTTGTAGTAACAGTAACTTGGTCTCAGTATACATGAGTCAATTAAATTAACATCGTATATAAAAAGAAGCAGGCTAAGGTGGCGTTTCTGTGAATTTTGAGTATGGTTTCTCTTCTCACTCCCAGCACTTGCACAAAAGGCAAATGGAAATGTGTTCAGAAGTCAAGATGTTCCTCAACATGTAACCTGTATGGAGAAGGCCACATCACCACTTTTGATGGACAGCGTTTTGTGTTTGATGGCAACTGTGAATACATATTAGCTACGGTAACCTGCTTCCCACCAGTTATTTTGGCCGTATCTTAAATGACTAATGAAAATATGTGAGGATGCATCAATAACCTATAGAGCCATGTAATGGGGTTGTATATATTGTTTATTGCAATGCTTAAGATGAAAACATTTTACTTCTCAAAAAAAAATCTTTTTCATGCAATTATGACCAATTTTAGATTTAATACCATATTTAAATATTCATTGATATGTATTTATTCTGTTCCATTCAACTGTATCTTTTAGGGAAGTGATGTCAATTTGACTAGCAAAGCAGAGGTCATCACCTCCCAAAACAGTCATAATCAGTCATGACATTTTAAGCTTTCTTTATTTTCTCATGCTTTTATGTTTCAAGTTGGAAGACTCCATACACAGAGTCTGTTGGGGTTTTATGCTTTCTGTGGTTTGTTTTGGTTTTTTTTAGGATGGCTGCAGTATTAATAGACCAGTTTCCACTTTCAAAATTGTTACTGAGAATGTCATCTGTGGGAAATCAGGAGTTACATGCTCCAGATCCATCAGCATTTACCTTGGGGTAAGCTCTTTCTTCTGCCATTATCCAGCTGAAGAGTAATTTTAAGGCCATGTTTTCTTCAGTTTTTGGAAGCTTTAACTGTATCTTAGAAGAGATGTCTAAGTGAAATTATGTGCTAACCTAGGGCTTCTGTTTTACTGGGAAATGCCATGAGTTGTTTTTTTTTTAAACTCTTATGTCATATTTCATTATTCAGGATTCTTACCTATGTAGAAGCAAAAAAATCTGATTTTTACCCAGCAGTAAATTGCTTGATCTAAAGATACTGACTTCCTGACCCTCCCTGTCTCTCACCTTCAAAACGATAGTATAAAATTGAGGAATTATCATGAACAATGAGCAAAATCTATCAAAATTTCTCTAAGTCCAGATAATATCTGAAATTCAAAATATATCCAGATTTTTCCTGAGATATATCTATGAAACTACACCAATGAGGAGTTATCCTCATTTCCACTACTGTGTAACAGCTTCTAGAACTGGGTAAGTTTTACTGTTCTCAGTTCTATGGGACAATAATGCCCAGGAGTATCAGCTTGTCTCAGAGTCCTTCCTTGACTAAATACTGGCAATTCCAGTTGGTCAGTGGCGAAAGAGTTTGTTTGCTTAGGATTCTGTTTCATAAATGCACACTGGAGACAAACCTTCCTGCTGATTATCTAGATATTGAAACACTGCAGTATGACAGGAATGAAGCTGGCAGAGTACACACAGAGGTGGGAGACAGTAAAAGGCCTCAGGACAGAGAGCTATATTCTCTGATACTTTTTGACTGTTCTTAGAAACACATAAAAACATATTTCCTCTACTCTGTTTGCTACATGTAGATGGTATTATTTCCACCAAATGTGAAGAGCTAGCACACCTAACAGTAAGGGTGGTACTATGACAGATATTTTTGTTTCCCATGAAGATTTGCATACAAATATGCATACAAAATAATTCCAAAGGGGTAAAAAAAACCTGTAAAACAGATCACAGAATGTTTTGTAGCAGAAGGGACCTTTAAAGGTCATCTCATCCAAAGCCCCTGCAATGAGCAGGGACATCTTCAATTAGATGAGGTTGTTGAAAGCCCCGTCCAACCTGACACTGAATGTTTCTAGGGATGGGGCATTTACCACTGAGCTTGTCCAGATCCCTCTGAATGGCATCCGATCCCTCATGTGTGTGAACTGCACCACTCAGCTTGTTGTCATCTGCATCCTGATGAGAGTGCATTTGATCCCACTGTGTTATGTCACTGATGAAGATACTAAACTGTACTGATTACAGATGGCTGAGGGACATCACTCCTTACTGAGCTCCATGTGGACTTGGAACTCTTGAGCACTACTTTCTGGCTGCAGTCATCCAGCCAATCCCTTACCCACCAAACAGTCCATCCATTAGATCTATATCTCTCTAATTTAGAGAGGAGGCTGTTCTAAAGGACCATATCAAAGACTTAAGGGAAGTCCAGATAAACGACATCTGTGGCTGTTCTCTTGTCCACTGTTGTAGTCACTCTACCACAGAAGGCCACTAGGTTGGTCAGGCAAGATCTGCCATTAGTGAAGCCTCAAATGACCTCCCTGTCCTCTGTGTGCCTTAACACAGCTTCTAGGAGGATCTGCTCCATGATCAGTGGTGATATTCAGGTCGGTTGCTCCCAGGGCCCTCCTTTCTACCCTTTTAAAATATGGGTGCAATTCCCTTTCTCCTGACTGCCAGGACTTTTGGAAAACAAGTGGAAATGTCAAGATAGTCTGTAGTAGTATAACAGCATCTGATCTTCAGGAATGTGACACAGTGTAAAGAAAATACTGAAACTTGGTAAGTTATAACTGCCAGATAAATTTTCTTCCAGAATTTGACAATCATACTGAGAGATGAAACCTTCACTATTTCTGGGGAAAATCCTGGTGTACGATATCATGTGAAAAAGAATGCCCTTCACCTGATGTTTGATATCATTATCCCAGGAAAATACAACATGACCCTTATTTGGAATAAGCACATGAACTTCTTCATCAAGATCTCCAGAGAAACACAGGTATGGCAGAACAACTTCCACAGTAAAGTGTCCTTCAATTCAGATTGAACTGAACATTTGATTGCAGTTGCCTTGACTCTCTATGATGCCAAAGGTTCTGCAGGAATGCTACTAGCAATTCATCTTCATCTTTTTCTCCAAAACAACAGGGACTTTTCACTGCAGTCTGATTTTTAAGTGATTTCTGTACTGCATTCAGGAAATTTTTGAGCTAAATGTTTGTATTTTATACAACTGCATGGTTGAATTTGACTTCTAAATGATGACAGTTTACAGTTTAGAGGGAAAAGACATTCCTCCAGTGACAAACAGAACCTCATGCACAGGAAGCTAAGAAGGTATGAGAGAGTATTTGCAGATGACATTCACTCCTAAAGCACAGGAAACCATCAGTAATCAAAAAGAAATAGTTGTAACTGCAGCTTTCATTTATTCTAGGAAACCATATGCGGTTTGTGTGGCAACTATAATGGCAATATGAAGGATGATTTTGAAACTCGAAGCAAGTATGTGGCATCAAATGAATTGGAATTTGTCAATTCTTGGAAAGAGAATCCTCTCTGTGGGGATGTATATTTTGTAGTGGATCCCTGTAGCAAGAACCCTTATCGTAAAGCATGGGCAGAAAAGACATGTTCTGTCATCAACAGCCAGGTTTTTTCTGCGTGTCACAATAAGGTAAAAGTTTCTTTGCTCTTCTTTTTACTTAACAGGGATCATCTGTATTCTCCCAAAATGCTCTCACTCTAACAGATGATTTTCTGTTCCTCAAAATGTTTCAATAAAATATATGTAAAATGTTTTATGCCTCACATTTATGCTATTTTTCATGCTTTCCTATTTGCACTTCACCAGCCCTTTTGTAAGCACAAAAGCTAAGTATGGTATTAAATTACTAGTTAAAACTACGAGTCTTAAGAATCAGAACTTAGCCTGTTGGTGATACCTGATCAATACACTTAGTCTTTTAAAACTATTTTGTCTTTGCTAGAAAATCAAACTAAGGAGAGGCCTGCAAACCCTTGTTCCCATGAGTAAATCAACAGCATTACTTAGAAGATGATCAGTCCAAGAGCAAGATAGCATCAGCCCTCCTATTTGTTTTAAGTTGCCCGCTTCATGAAAATGACAGTATCACAAGGGTCATCAGGCACAGGCTTTTTGAAGGGAAATCCCCCATTTTCAGGAGGTGAAAACAAGTGAGAAATGGGGATAATGCTGCAGTGCTTACATATATGGACAGAGGCCAGAGAGCTGATGAACTTAGATACCTGTGCCTCAGTGGATGTGGGGATTTGAGGTTTTTTTTTAGCTAACTATACATAATACGTTCGTGACTAGTATAAATTTAGAAATACATATCTGGGAAAACATCATCATTTTCTGTTGTTAATGTGGAGACACCTGCATTCTGACTAAAAAGATCTGTATGGTGTGGGGTTATAATTGCTTTGACACGTGGTTAGGTGAAATACTAATTATTCTTACTTAATGCAACGTGCACTATCTAGCCCAGAAAAAACTGTCTTCTTAACAAATAAGCACAAAATAGTGTTGGAAAATTCATTCCTTCATTTTCCAATGCAGGTGAACCGTATGCCCTACTATGAGGCCTGTGTTCGAGACTCGTGTGGGTGTGACATTGGAGGGGACTGTGAATGCATGTGTAATGCCATTGCAGTTTATGCCATGGCATGCTTGGAAAAAGGTATCTGCATTGACTGGAGGACCCCTGAGTTCTGTCGTAAGTTCCTTTAAGTTCTCCTTAGATAAGCTTAAGAGATTAGTATTGTTACTGTGGGTATATTCATATGGTAATATAAGAAAATTATTAACCTCTAAGGCTGCATTTTCTCTGTGGGCAAACAGTTGACTTCAGTCATCTGAATTCTGAAATCTGTACTTTTCATTTGTGCTAAATTAACCTAAATATTGCAACTGTTTTTACCATGGAGTAATGAGAGAGACAATAATGTGGTCACAGAAATCAAACTGTTGCTTCTGCTGCTACTGTATACTGCACTGTCAGTTTGCCGGCAGAAAAAGTATGAAAGTGTAAAAAAATATATTTCATTTTAGCCATGATGAAATCACCTTCAGTGTGGATGTCAGGGAAATGAAGACAGTTGTGTTGGCTGGAACACTGTAAAACAGGAAAGAGGTATCAAGGTGTTCCAGAACACTGTATAGGGAACAAAAGAATATGAGCCTCTTATGAATCCGTGCTACAGTTGTCATCTTTGATGGTTTCATTTCCACGTTTTACTATATTGTGCATTAAAATTGTGGAAATTCTTGCATACTGCATTTGCAAAAAAGAAACTGACTTCACTGAGTGAAAATATAAATTTACATTGGAAGCTAATAACTTCAGTGATTTTTTTTTTTTTTTTTTAATTCTGTTTATAAATTTTGTATTCCCTTTCCTACTTTGAAAATACCATGCCATCAAGTTGAAAAATAAAATCTGATTTCTGTCTTGCTTTTACCTTTTTTAGCTGTCTATTGTGAGTATTACAATTCTCATAAACAAACAGGAGCTGACGATACTTACTCCTCTGGCTACGATGGTGGCAAATGCACCTGGCATTACAGGCCTTGTAATTGTCCTAATCAAAACTACAAATATGTCAACATTGAAGGTAATAAGCTACACCACTGTAAACCAGGAAACAGCAACATAATTATTTTCAATGCTGTTTTTTAAAATAGTCATACCACAGTTAAATAATGGTAGTCTAATTGATGCTATCTTTGAAGCACTTTTGCTGATCCTTCCCTTACTACTACTGTTTTAAGACACAATCGATCCAGAAGCTGTGCCACATCTGGCTTTATATTGAGCTCAGCTTATCTGGAAGAGAAATTCTGACTTAGGCAAAATCAAAAGAATACACTGTACTTAGACAAGAAAACATGTGGAGAGAGCAGTTAATATTTTTATTAGACAAATGGATATAGCTGGAGAAACCAAAAGAATTTCTACATAGGCAGATGCTCTTTCTGAGAATGACATTGGAAATACTAACCTGAATAGATGATGTTGCAATTGACACTATTTTTAATAGCAGAAATGTAATATTATATGATAAATAGTGTAAATTAAATTCCTTTCTTTGAGAAATATAAAACAAACTTGTCTTTCCCTTTCTTCAGGTTGTTACAACTGCTCTCATGATGAATACTTTGACCATGAGGAGGAAAAGTGCATGCCATGTGGTAAGCAGCATCTCTTTCTCTGCAGTAACTAGAAAACAATACTACTACATTTATATAGAGTCATAGAAAATATTTTCCTAGTACCTCTCAAAAAATAGCTTTCTTTCAAAATAATTCCATTACTGCTTGGTACACAAAGGAATTAATTAAAAATAGGGTTAGTGTAGGCAATGTTATAGTACAGAGGCTGGATGAACCTGACTGATTTTAGTTAGCAACATGAGAAGTCATATTCTTTGTAAGTGTGAGTACTTTTGAGAAGGTGGATCTTCCTGAATGTGTGTTGCTGTTCTGATCTATGTGAGGGACAGTCCCAGCAGTGCTGTGAGTCTCAGAGATATTCAATGTATTTCATAGAAAAAGAGAACATGTACAAGAAGATCAGACTCATCTAATGGACCCTATTTAGCAAATCTCTTTTAGAGATTTTTTTTTTTAAATTAAATTAAGATTTATTACCATCTGGTTTACTTCTGTGAAAACCTGTCTTATTAAATAATGTTTTGGATAGACTCTAGCTGCACAGTTTTTATTTTCATGGAGATGTAAGAAAAACCTTAGGACAATTTTTTTACATTACAGAATTTTAACTTGTGTAACCAGAATCTCAGCTTGTGATCTCATTTATGTACAAAAACATGGTCAGTTATCCCCCAAAAGTAAGGTGCACTTACGCATAAAAGATATAAAAGAGATAGCAAAAACCTACTAGTGTTCATTAATATTTTGAGATGTATTGGTTTCTTTGTGATTAAGTACTTTGATGTTAGTTTTACCACCGTAATATGTAATAGTAAACATTTTCAGGAATCTCTCACTAATTAACACATTACTTTGAATCCAATCTGAAATTTGCCTTATTTGGAACATCTTAATATGTTTTTATTCACAAACTTAACCTGTTCTACCTTTACGCAACAGGAGAAGAAAGCATTGGTACCACACCTGAAACATCTTCACCTTCACCAGGTTAGTTTACGTAGTTGACCAAACTAGTACTTACTGATATTATGTCCTGATAAGTGTTTACGAATTCAATAATATCCTTTTTTGCATTTTGAAGTAGCATCGTCAGTTTCACATGCATGAGATACAATGATGAAAAATAACCTGGTACCATAATATCCTGGGCTGCATCAAAAACAGTGTGGCCAGCAGGTCAAGGAAGGTGACTCTGCCCCTCTTCTCTGATGGGAGCCCATGTGGAATAGTGCATCCAGCTCTGGAGTCCTCAGTTCAAGACAGAGGAGGGTCACAAAGATGATGAGAGGGCTGGAACTCCTCTCTTGTGAGGAAAGGCTGAGAAAACCTGGGGTTATTCTGCCTGGAGAAGAGAAGGCTCCAGGGAGACCTCATTGCTGCCTTTCAGTACTTGAACAAGGCTTGTTAGAAAGTTGGGGACAGACCGTTTAGTAGGGACTGTTGGTAGGGGACAAGAAGTGATGGTTTTAAACTAGAAGAGAGTAGATTCAGAGTAGAAATAAGAAAGAAATTGTTTATTATGACAGGGGTAAAACACTGGAAGAAGTTGCCCAGAGAGGCTGTAGATGCCCCATCCCTGGAAGCATTCAAGATCAGGCTACACAGGACTGAGATGATTTCCCTGCTCAGAGTGACTGGCCATATAACACTTCAACAATTTAAGAAAGTCTTCATGGGAACGTGTCACTGACTATACCAAATCCCTATAGCCTCTAGTAGGAAAGGAATCGATACACAATGATCTTAAATTTGTTAGAAATTCCATTAATTTTCTTGAATACAGATGGTATTGAAAAACACTGTACTGTGGGTTGTGTGAATAATAAAATGCTATTCCATCTCTGCTGATATGTACAAGTATTTATGCCAAATAATACTACTACTTTAAAGAATACTTTAAAGTGAAGAAAAAGGTATAAATCTTCTTCAAGTACATCTGTTTAGCATATTCACTGCACATAATAGCAAAGGAAGCAGTGGATAACTGCTCTCAAAGGCTTTATCTGAAAGTTAATGGCTTTTAATAGTAGTTAATGCTAATAGTTACAAAAGCAGTGTTTTTACTTTTAAAAAAAATCAATTCATATATGTACATTATAGATAGGTTATTGAGGCATATTTCTTATCCTTTCATTTTTATTTTTTTCTCTTAGTAACAACAGTACAGCCTAAAGTAACAAGAAGCTCTACCACAAGCACCCTACCAACTATACCTAGTACTTCTTCTGCAACTATTGTATCAACTGAGACTACAAACCCAACAGTAACTGCAAAAATTACAGTTCCAAGAACTTCATCCCTACAGCCTCTTGTCACAACAAAGTCAACAACTGGTAGGTTTTTAGTGCTACTGTCTAAATTATAGTAAGCTCACTCTATACATAGTTGAGATACCACTTTCTGGGAAAGCATTGCAAGCTCATGCAACCATCCAAGTGTTAGACTCCAGGTCATGAAGTAGGCAAAGCAGGCTTCCAGAAAGGAATGACTCTGCAAACATAAATGACTTCCTGATTCTATGACTTGTGGAGACTCGTTTGGCATCACACCAAGATGCACTTCAATTGATAAACCATCTAGGACCCTGGCAGTCAGAGAAAGAGTTAAAAAGACTTCCTGAAGAAGTCAAAACACAGCTTCAAAAGCTGACATTGTTACAGGTAATTTGTGCACTGGGACAGGGAAAGTCCTGTAGTACAATGTTACTTGACTGTTTAATGCAAATTACAGAAAGCTGAAACTGTGGCTGATTTGGAACATAGTAGTAGCCAATTAAATTGTGATTTGTGCAAAGCCCATACAGACTTTAGCCAATAAGTGACAATAAAGCTAACTTCTTAGAAAAACGATATTAAAAAAAAAATCTAGTACAGGAAAAAAAAAACAGAAAAAGACAACAAAGACATGAGACAAGAGAAAACAAGTATAAGTACAGAAATATTTGACAGGCTTATGAGAACACGAGTACAGTAATGACGCTGAAAATATTCAAAAGATCAGAGTGAAAACTGGTCTTTAAAATCTGGGTAGCTTATTCAAAATTATTTGTAATTATTCTGTGAATTGATTACTTACATTATACTATTTACCTTTACTCCAAAAGAACATACAACATTCATTTCTACCACACCGAACATGACAACAACCATCACCACCCCTTCCATAACCACCTCAACAAAAACAGCCATGACCACTACACCAAAGTCCATAGTTGTTGGCTCACCAACAGCTGCTTCAACAGAGACAGAACAAGGATGGTTCACCTCACCACCCTTCAAGACCACTATCAAAAAAGAAATTACAACCTCGTTGCCTACTGAAACCACATCTCAAACCACAACTTTCAGCAAGCCTGAACTAACAACAGCAGGTGAATACCGCTTTCTGATATGTCAGGTGAAACCATCACTCACAAGACATATGTCAGTGTACACCTTTTAAAAAACCCAAGCATTCTTACTAGTGGTCTTAACATCGCAAATAGATAGGAAAGGACATGGATAACTGAAGAAGTGTGATTAAAATGGAAATTTGTCTTGCCAATGGAACAAGCATCTGACATCCAAATATGATCTTAAATCTAGCATTTATCTTCTGACACTTCCTCCAAATCTAGACAAAATCTCTCTATGGTTCAAAGCAAGTTCTTGAAAAGCTGCAGACCGCAGAATATACATTCCCCCAAGCCAATGTAACAAATATTCCCAACAATAAATATTAAATAAAAGGAATTCTTTTTATTATATCTGGCACTCGGTATACCAACAAGGACAGTCTCCTCTGAGGCTGTATGGCAACATGAATTACTAGGTTAGAAACTGACACCAGAGGCTGGGACAGTGTGTGCTGGGAAGTCTGCTGTAGTGGGAGGGCAGGGGTACACTCTCTCCCCATCCATATGTCTCCCACAAAGTACTGTCAGGGTGCATAAAAATGGGGCTTCTTGTGCCAGCAATTACAGCTTCCTCTAGGAACCTTACTAGCCATTGCTAATATTCATTCTTACTTTACAGAGAGTGAGGGAACCCGGGCAAGCACTCTGCACCACCCAGAAGGTAAGAGGGAGTAGAGAGATGTCCTAGGCCTAAGACTCTGCTTCTCTTACCCCAGCTGTTTCAGGTGATGTTCTTGCCCAGTCTGGAATGCCTGGGTGAATAGACATACATATCCAGAGAGGCTTTTTTCGCAGGAGCTCCAGAAAAAGGCAGGGGGCTGAACTGTCAGAGGGCACCTTTCAGGCCCAGTTTTTGCCCCTTATTTTCTGAGAGAGGAGCCATTGGCCTATTTCTTCCTCATGCCCAGTAAGACTCAGTGGGGCCTAGTTCTGCCTGGGAATTGCCTACCTCCTTTGCCTTTCCTTCTTGTCCTGCCACCTCCAATCAACTTGTGTTTTTCTCTCTGTAGTTGTCACCCACATAAGAACAACACAGACACAGCCTGTGCAGCATCTTGTCACGCAGATACTGACCACCCCTGCCACATCCACCAGCAGTACCTCTGTCCCAAGACAGACCAGCCATGCCACCAGCCCAGGAGTTCCACTGACAAGGACATCTCCAAGCCCTCTGTCTGCTACCTCAGCCTCATCTGCTTCTTCCCTCTCCTCAACTGTGTCATCAACAGAGCTGGGAACTTCACATCCTGGTAAGTCTCCCTCCTACCCTTCTTCTGCCTGCTTTCTTCCAGCTCCTACCATTCTCTTCTAGGCAGCATCTCCCACAGAGGCCTCAGTTTTGGTATTCATTTCTCAATTTCCCCATTGCTGTGGGACACCTGAGACTGACCCACACACGACCCTGACTGCATCCTCCTCCCTTGCCACTTCAGGGGTTTGGCTCTGCAGCACAGGCCTTTATCAGGGTACAGACATCCATGAGTTCCTGTCCTACAATTGCCAATCACACACAAACTAATACAAACCTCCCTCTTCTTGTAGTGGTGCCTTGAGTGCACAGTAGGGCACTGGGGAATAAAAGGCAGTGAAACTGGAAATGCATCTCCAGTTGACACCTCAGGAATTTTGGGTGAGACAGCTCAAGGCATCATCTCCAGCCAAAGAATGCCCAGCCCTGGAACACATATGAAAAGTGTGGTTCAACAAATGCAATCTCACTGAACAATGCTGAATCCGAGTGGGTCACCAGTGAAGGGTGGCCAAGAAAGTGTACACTCAACTCCAGGCTAAAGTTCTCTCACTTAGACCCATTGGGATCCACATGCCTGAATTGTCTTAGTGTTGATCCTCTTTTGAGGAGATGCCACAACATGCTTTGCCTATAATCCTTCACAAGACTCAGCTGATATTTTCTCTTGTCCCCTTCTTCATAACAAGGGAGTCAACCAGAGTTAAGACACCAACTAGTAAATTAGTAACAAGTGAGTGCTCTGGTCCTGAGAGAGATAGGAATCCTCTGTGGCCAGTACATCCATGTCCCTTCAGTAGCCAAGGCTTTCCCACAGATCCTTACCAGCAGAGTCTACAGCAAGTGAATTGTAAACTACCAGTAAACAAGTGATATTGCACATGAAAGTAGAGATGCTGTTTCCCCACTCAATAGCTAGGGAGGAAGAAATGAAACAAATTGCTAGAGGTCAGTCTTCAAAATGATCAGTAGCAAGGAATTATCAAAAGAAGCAGGACACGATGGGACACATTAAGGATAACAGCCATTTTGGTCAATGTTTTAAAAGAATGAAAAAAAGCCCCACAGAATTAGTTGGGGTCAGGGTCACCCATCCTGGCCAATAAGTCTCCCCACCAGAACTATCAACATCACCCAACTTCCCATTAAATAAACGTACAACTGACCTATGTTTTTCTTCTGGCAGCCTTCACCCATGAAAAGTCAACTGTGCCACACATTGTGCCACCTCTGACCACGCAGAAAACCACATCTGCCACCTCCATCAGCAGCACCTCCAGGACCTCTGTCTCCACACAGACCAGCCCACCGAGCAGCACAGAACTCCCTCTGGCAACAACATCCCCAAATCCCAGCTCTCCGCCTGCTCCCAGCAGCCCCCTCAGCACCCGCCTGCCATCTGCTGCCACTTCCACAGTGTCCTCCACAGCAGCTCCCAGCACCAGCCCCAGGCCTACACCTACCACCCTGACCTCCAGGCCCTCTTCCCCCACTGCGAGTGTTCCACAAGAGTCGCCTGCAACAGAGTCCTCTGCCCCCACCACAGCCAAAACCAGCACCATGCCCTCAGCTGCTCCTTCTCCCTCCTCAACAGTGTCCTCAACATGGCTGAGCTCCTCACAGCCTGGTAAGGCTTCTCAGTTATCTGTTCTGCATTTCCTTTCCTTTCTTCTATCCATCCATCTCTCTCTCCCTCCCTCCCTCCATCATCCCAGCCAAGAACCATTTGTTTGGTAGCTCCATTCCCACTGCCTTTGACAGTCTGGTTCCTGACCTGGGTATCCGCTCTGCTTGGGGTGGAGCCAGTTTCTAATCCTAGCAGGTTTC